>JAODKL010000062.1:16082907-16093904 GCA_026780765.1 Petrocephalus schoutedeni | reverse complement strand
CCCCCCCCCCCCCCCCCCCCCCCCTCCACTCGCCGTCTCGCTCTGAACTGTTTTACTGGACGTGCACACGGTGGCATCTCCTTTCTAGAGCAATAATGTTTCTGGGTTTTATTTTCTTACTCTTCTGTTTAAACCCTGCCCCTGTTATCACCCACTTCCATTGTCTTAATATACCTCTCTGTTGCCAGCCTCTTAGGGTCAGAAAGGCAAGTGAGCACATTACTCTGGCTGCTAGATTTACCAGTGCTAACATTTGCTAATACAGTTTGTTAGCTATACTTTGTAGCATTAAAATGCGGTATGCCGTTATTAATATACCTACATATATAATATTGTTTGAAAGAGTTTGGTGTATGTAATTTAAATTTTTTTGTAACATTATTTCTGTAGACCTACATTGTGTACCAAACGTGCGTTTGATAGTCCGTTTTTTTATGATGTCCTGGATTCTGCTGCGAGATGCGCGAGTCTGATATCAAATGCACAGAGACTGGTTATAGAGACCATCACATGGCTCTGCTTTTCCTGCCTTTTTGCCCACTTTTTTCCCCCCTGAATTCCTGCAAGAACATTGTAACCAATGGATCGACGACAGATTTCCTTTACCTAATTTTCAAATAGTGTTTTTTTCAGTTGGGCGGTACTCCCCGGGCATATTGCAGAGCACTGCAGGAGTGTGTTGGATCTGTGCCCCCTAAGTGAGATGCTGGGCCATGATGATGGGAAACAATGGCCCCTAAAGCACTTTTACTGGAACTCAACCCATAGTCACATTTTGGCCTTTAGCACATTTAATGTATAATATATATATTACTCTATATCCTTTCAGTTGTTTTTCGATACCTCCGATAATATAATGACAGTTTTATCGAGCCCTTGTGGGGAAATTCTCTTTTGGCCGACCCCGTCTCTGTGACACTCAGACACACATATAGGTGAGGGTGAGCTTGGCAGGGAAGGGCAGCCACCTGCAGCGACGCCCATTGAGCTTTGGGTTAAGGACTTTGCTCAAGGGCCCCCAGATGTTACTGGCCTCAAGGACTCAAACCGATGGGTTTCCCATCACGGGCTCAGAGGTGCCGCACGCTGGCCCCCTACTCATCTCAGTCTGAAAAGTTGTAAGTGTCTATGGCCAGGGCACAGATTGAGGGAATGATTGTGTTTTATAGCAGTATTTTGCCAAAGGGCATGTGAAGGCTCCGACATAAAGTGCACTTTTTCCAATGTTTGTCATTTCTGTACCCAGAGTTTGTTAAAGTTGTTGTTAAAAAGATGTTAAAGTTTATTCCAGTGACACTATGAGAAAAAGTTAAGACACTTTTTTTTTGAGCCCAACACAGTCATGTTTAGTTGAGTGATGTTTTGTTGTAGGGCAAGTATGTGTGTAGAAGTAAGTTAATAATATAGCAGGTCTGGAGTTTAATGTTACATACCATGGCTAAGTAGCCTGAGTCTAAAAGGCTACAGGTATGTCTGTTTGTGGACCAGCTCGGTTCTTTGAAAATGATCCCAGATTGAATCTTGGTTTTAAATTCATTCCATGATTCACTTTCAAATTAACACAATGTTAATTTGTTTGTTACTGTTCATAGCCAGAGTAAGTTTTGAAAAGTTACCTTAGAGCTGGGCGATAAATCGATTTAATCGATTAATTTGAATATACAGTTCAGAACGATGTGTTTTTATGAAAATCGATTTTATTACTTATTTTACACGCGAGTGCCAAAAGCGGAACTAATGCGACGCCGACAGGGGAAAAGCTGTAGCTTGTGCCCAAGAAAGGTGCTTTTCCATCTGGAATATGGAATTGGTTCGGTTTTGCCATCGGACACAGACCAAACAAGTCCTTGTTGCAGTCAGTTTAAAAACTGTTGCAACCAAAGGAAGCAGCACGACAAATTTATCCCAGCACTTAAAGCAGAGGCACGCAGTGGAGTGGGAGAAGTGCGGCTCCCTGCAAAATGAAAATAGCCGCAGTACCAGCACAACATCCAAAGTTAAGCAAGCGACCGTCCCCGACACGTTTTCCAACTATGTGCTGTATGATAAGAATGGGGCACGGTGGAAGACGATAACAAACGCTGTCGCGATGTATATTGCAAGTATATATTACAAGTTTCTAAAAGTGTTTATAATGGCGTGGTCTGCCATCTCACAAGCATCTTTTCTGGCTTGTCAGATTGCACTTTAACCGTAACGTAAAAAAAAAAAAAGTTAAAACTTGTTTTGAACCATTTATTTGTCATCTGTAGTTTAATTTTGAGTAGCGGAGGGGAAAATCGATTTTCCGAAGCCGAAAATCAGATCTATTGTGGAAAAAATCTGAGATTTTATTTTTAGGCCATATCGCCCAGCTCTAAGTTACCTGTTACATTTCTGCTTTATTTATGGCTTTTAATGATTTTTAAATGTTTTTTGTCGCCCTACCTATAACCTTGCATATAAATGGTATCCATGGTAGGACTGCAGAATTTCAGTATGAGCCCAGCTGAGATGATAATCAGCGTGACTGCTGCCTATCCGGGCGTCAGCAGATGGCAACGATGGCTGGTCATAATGAATCATCTCCTGGACAGGAAATTTCAGGAGACCACTAAATACCTTAGTGAGGTCTGAATTTTAGACGAAGGTAATCCTAAAATAGTTTACTTGGTTCTGGGGATAAGTGACTGAATTGCGTTAAGTGGTTTGGATGCAGGTTCTGACATATACACAAATAGCAATTCCAAGCTGCTGTGCATAGCATTTGTTCATTTTCACAACACTATCTAAGCCTGGTACTGGGACCCCGTACAAATAAGTGGCCCGGTGGAAGTCAGTCCCAAAACAAGGTCCTTGAATCTATTTTTAGTCGTATTCTACTAGAGTTCCGTTCAGTCCAGAGCTTCTGTTGATCTTATCCAACACACAATGTATCATGTTTTATTTTGATGACTGTTTTTTGTTGGTGTGATTACTCACTAGCTGAAGCTGTTTAACCTGGGCTGCTGCTCTTCGGACTGTGAAGTGTTTGAAGGCTGTTGATATCTTTTCTCTACGTAACTCTGTGCTTCATTCATGCCTCTCCCTGCTGCACTTCCCTCCCATTGGTCGGGTTCTCTGAAGGCAATCGCGCCTATCATTTTCTCCATCAGATTAATACAGAGTTTGCCTGAAATGTCACATATTTTAGGTTTATTTCAGATAAGCGTTGAAATAAAGATTTGAAACAAATGTCCTGCACACATATTTTTTCCCCTGTTGACTGTGTGTTAGAAGCCTCCTCTCTGGTTTCCCTGCACGGTTGTCCAGGTGCATATTCCCTGTGCAGAACCTGCAAAAACGCTCTGGGGTGCTTTGGTGGTGATACTGTTGAAGCCAACAGCAGGAACCTTAGTTCCAGTGTATTGTTCCAAGGTTCCTCTAGAAGTTAATGGCATAAGGCAAACTCTCTCTTTAAAATGTCTGCAAATGAAAGCCTGAAATCATAGTCTCCCTGACATGGAATTCAATGTAGTGTTGAGTTTTATAATTTAACTTTGATGTAGCATCAACTGAGTGGGGCAACAAGACAGAAAGAAATGGGCAAAAGTTATTGCCAGATTGGAATTTCATTATGGGTCAAACATAAAACACCGACTTGTGAATGTGTTTACCTTTCAGTGGAACACCGGTGGTAATTTATCAGCAATTTATTTGTATTGCCTGTCAAAACTAAAAAGGCACCCGAGTTGTACAGTCACCGAATGTTACAGTAGCTCAATGCCCCCCTCTGGTGGTAAAGAATGAGTTTTATTACATGTCAGACTTTATGGTCTCTCTGTTGGGTTTGGCAATATTTGTGAGTTTAGAATCATATCAGTACACATTTTTTAATATGTTTTTGCAAATTTTCTGTAATTTTGACTTCTCTGCGGTATTCTTATTTTACCTGGAAGCTAGCTTATGCTAAAAGCTCAAAGCACAGAGGAATTTTTGTCACGCCTGCCTCTCGCGGTGGCTTTAGCTTAAATTGTCCTGCCCCTTATACTTAACTGGCGGGTACGTTCTGAAGACGTTGGGAGCCCCTTACTGCCGCTTTGAGATGGTGCCCCCTCCCCTGCCCTGCCACCGTGGTCTTTATAGCCATGTTCTGCCCTTCCAGCCTAAGATCATTCCCAATGCCTTTTGCGGCATATGTCAGAAGGGTCAGGAGTCCAACAAGAAGGGCAAGCCTGAGGATCTCATTCACTGCTCCCAGTGCCAGAACAGCGGTGAGTCACCCCCCCTCTCATGCCAGCCAGTGTCATGTTTTATAGCATGTTGCAGAAACAGTGCTTGGCAGAGAATTCCAGCTCTGTCAATGTTGTGTTGCCAAAATGCCTTTGTGCCCCCCCCCCCCCAAGGACACCCGTCCTGCCTGGACATGTGTACCGAGCTGGTGGCCATGATAAAGACGTACCCGTGGCAGTGCATGGAGTGTAAGACCTGTATGGTGTGCGAGCAGCCCCACCACGAAGAGGAGATGATGTTCTGTGACCAGTGTGATCGCGGCTTCCACACCTTCTGCGTGGGCATGGTCTCCATTCCTTTGGGTGAGCTCCATCCTTCTGGCTACCCTGCCTCAGCTGCCACCCTGCCCTCCACATACCTTTGCTGCTTTCGGGTCAATTCACTGTAAATAAATCTGTGTGTGTGTGTGTGTGCAGGAGTGTGTTTGCTGACATTGAAGGTGTTTCCTTAGACATGGCTGTTGCAGGACCTGTATTTACACAAACTGCTTGGCATGGCTGAGTAGTTTGGGGGTTGTGCTGTTTTCTGTCACCTCCAGGGCTTGGATTTTGAACCCCACCACTGAACTTCATATGTGGACTTCTCCACCCACTGTCCAAATGCACACAGAGGTTACTTAGGTTACTACTTACTACTTAGGTTACTACTATCTTAGGTTACTCTTAGGTTAAATAGAGTCTCTAAATTTCCTGCTGTGTGTGCACGTACACTCTGCAATTGACTGGTGTCCCATTGTGGGTATACCCATCCCTTGTGCCCTGTCCTGTCTCGGGTGGGCTCCAAGCCTCCTTGGCAGACATTGGAGGCTGGAGGTCCCATTTGTGTAGCAGCTGCCACACTGTGTGTCTCGAGGTGTTATGGCGGTGGTACGTCAGGTTGGTGGCACGAGCCTGTTAACCTTTAGCCAACTCTCTGCCTTTTTATATTGTAGGTCGCTGGGTTTGTGAACTTTGCACCAAGGAGTTCTCGAGCCCAAAGAAAAAACCCGAAATGAAAACCCCAAAAAAACCCAGATCACTCAAATAAACCCAGGCGGATCCAGGACGTCCAGTGAGTGAGGCTACTGCTGAATGGTTGCTCTTAAGGGCCATGTGTTTATACTCGCCACTGATTTTGTGTGCGTGTGGGGTTTTTAAAAAAATTTTTTTTGTATCTCAGGTCCAAGGTCAGGTTCCTAATATCATGTATATATTGCTTTGATACGTTTAGACTCTGTAAGAGCTGCAATTTAAACTGTTTTGTTAATAAAGTTTTTACAAACCAGTCGCAGCCTCTCTCTTCTGTCTTGTGACCAGTTGAAGGATGGCCACTGGATGTCGTTTTTACCCTCCCGCAATGACAAAGATGCATCAGTTGCATCCTCACCAAATGAAAATCCTGTGATTCATAGCATGCCAAGTTCATTCTAAGGAGGCAAGTTAGACCACAAGAATGATCTTTTTGCATTCTTGCTATTGAGAAACACCTTCACTGTCTATGGGGATCCACAGTCACTTTGTAGGCAGCTGGTTGGTGGGGGGGTCTGAGGCAAGTCTGGTAACCATGCCAAGCCCCCACCACTCCTTCAGGCCCAGGTGGGGTGGGGGGGGGGTGCACATGCTCTCTGAAGACCTCTGAAGTTGCCAGCATCCAATTTGTCATTTCCGAGATGAGCATTTGGTCGGCGATTTGTGTTGTGTTCAGATCAGCCACTAGATGGCATCCTTGTTTCTGGTTTCTTTTTTTAATGTATAGCTTGGAATATATGCCATCTTTGTGGAATACCACCCTTATTTACATGTGGGATTATGGCTCCTTTTATTATTATGTTTGCGGTTAATTGTACGTGTGTGGGTGTTTTCTGATGTTTCACTCCGAGGCTCAGGCTTTGTGTTCACAGCACCTTGGTTCACCTGCATTAAGTGTTTTTTTTTTTTTTTGTTTTTGAGTGTTTGATGATTAACCAGCAAGCCAGAGGACATGAGGGTGTGTTTACTGGTGCTGTATGCTGTTCTGCAGAGATCCCACCAGCACTTTAACCTTTAGCGGTGCAGCTTTTCAGGGAACTTCTTTTTTTTGTTCCAAAAATTCTAGGGAGCACATTAGCGCTCCAGGATTTATAGAGCGAAAGAGGATGCACTCTTTCAGAGGAAGTAAGAGGGATCCTGTTTTCATAGGCAGTCACTCCTGGCAAAGTCGTATAGTGTAAACGGCGAGAGTGAGCCCGTCCTGTGCAGTGCCTCGCTCCCGGAGTGGAATGGCGGGCCACCCAGCGTCCTCTGCAGGCAAATGCGAGTGTGGCTCCATCTCCCATGTGTGAATTATTAAAGGGCAGCCTGCATGGATAATTGAGTCATGAGGAGCGTTTAATGAGCACAGAGCGCCCGCGGTGGCCCCTGCTGCCAGGCTGTCGCAACGTGGACCCGCCTTGTATCATCTCATGCGTATTTTAGCACGGGGCTTCCAGCCCAGGCACCTGCCTCACACCTGTTGCCGTGGTGACAATGGGGGGAACTTCATTGGGTGCGCAAGGGCCTCAAGCGGTTCCCAAATGCTCCTCCTGGTGAGTAGGAGGGGTGGAGGACCCCAAGAGTCTGTCTGATGCGCCCCTCCCGAGGACCTGCATGGAATTTGTACTGGGTGAGGAGAGGTCTGGGGGTCTTTTCCCGCCTGGGGTCTCTGATCTTGGCTTCTTGGTCACGGTCATCCAGCTTCACATCTCTCTGACCTGTGTAAATGCTCCTTGGTGTATTTTTATGATCAGTTTGTTTTGTTTTTTCTTTCGATCCATTTTCTGTTCACTAATTGTGTGTGAGACAGTAAGTCTCTCAGGCCCAGGTTATTTTTGTGGGGCGGTATTAGGAAGACTTTAAATGACAGGAATATAAGCAGGGGCTGTTTGCTAAAACAGGGGATTGTGCACATTTCTCACATCCTTTGTTTTATTTTTTTAAAGAAAAAATTCTTCGTCAACCAGACTTCGATAAGCAGTTCACCGATGGATGGATTGCTTGCTTTTTTTGTTTACTATAACATAAAGATCTTTTCTGCGGTTATATACTTGTAATGGTACTATGTCTTGTTAGTTCTGTGTATCTTGTGATGTTTTCCGTGGCGCTTCACCGCACTTGGCTCCTTGTTTGGTTTTTTGCTCTGTAATCTATCTGAGGCTCCCCTGTGCTCACGTGTTCCTTTGTCCTCTTGTCCTTTCTCACTTGTGATCATTCTGCCTTCTCCTGATCTCTTCTGCCTTTGTGTCGCCGTTACTATGACAGCTGCTTCCCTAACACCACGACAGGCAGTAAATGACTTTGGCTGACAGTAGAGTCATTTAGCACACAGAAAGTTCGCTTGTCTTGGGTGTTTTTGCGCAGCCACGGAAGTAGGAGCCAGTCCTGAACACGATGACACCATTCTTACAGGAAAGATGGCTGCGTTTAGGGGAATCGTCGACGAGGCTGATGGGCCTCTGGGATCCTGGGCCTCTTTAATCCGCGGATTATTCTTCAGTGGAAAGTAGGAACTGACCAAAGGGCCTAGCATATGCTGAGCATGGGAAAGCGCTCTCCCACGAAATGAAGCGTGATGTGTGGGGCTGCCCCCACGCTCTTAATTAATTGCTCTTGGGCGGGGGGATGGGGGGGGTGGCGTGCGGTGCATTGTCGTTAAGATTGGGGCCAGTGGAAAGCGGCTCAGAAGCCGCATCTGTTCCTGACACCTGTCACCTAAATTCCTGCACTACTAAATGAGGTTTCCATAGGTTGACGGTGAGCTTGTAAGTGAGCTAATGCACCTGAGGGCCCTGGACATAAAGCTCCGACCCAAGAGAAAGGCGCCCCAGTCCTGCCCCCTGGTTCCAGCCCCACCCAAGCCTGTTTTGCTCTATTGTTTCTTCACACCAGCTTTATGTGGGAAGAAAAAATAGGCCCTGTGTTTTTAGAACAAATGGAAAACTTTCCTTGGATTAGCTCAGCTGCATGGTAGATTATTAGCATGACTAATTAGAAGGCTCCTTAGGCCTTATTTAGGGCCGCATGTAGGGTGGACCACAGAGCGGATGTGTGCACCTTCCGATGTGGAAGGCCGGAGAAGCCGATCACATTCCTGGGCTCCGGGAAATGTGCCTTTGGGGTCTTCCCGACCTGGACGCCAGAAGGAGGTCATGTGATCTGCTGCGGTGGGGGGTGGGAGGAGGTGAAGCTGGGGGCTCCCTTTCATTTTACAGCTCCATCTGAAGCTCCCAGGGGACCTCTCTACAAACTTCTGGCTTGGGGTGAGTGAAGACAGCATATGGGCACCCCCCCTTCTTGTGGCTTTGGCCTGGGAGCGACTGATGCGCCTGGGGAGACAACTCTTACCTTTGACCCCTGGGGTTGCTGCCATGCCCCAGCTCTCACAAGGAGATAATGGAATCTGCAGGAAGAGAAACGCCCCCCTCCCCCCTCCTCTAAGCATGGGGAGGGGGCACAGAGGGGACTAGGTGGTAAGGAGCATGTTTGGGCTCCAGCATACTCTGGGGGGCAGGGGCTCAGGTTTCACACCGGATGCCGTTGCTGGAATTCTATCCAAGGTGACACCGGGAACAGGAAATATAAAAAATCAGAAGTTTCACAATTTCGGGTATAATCCCTCCATCGTAACCCTGTTTGGCTGGACACAAGGTCGCCCAACCCGAGTCCCCTTAGTTGTCCGCTCTGTGCCTGTTTCCCCCACATGCTGGCCATCACTTGCACCAACAGATGTTCAATTGATGCTTCTTCTCACGCCTGTCTCTGCCCATGGCGTAATTCAAGCAGTCAATATTTACTGATGGCGGCAGTGCTGTGGGGGCGGACTGGGGCAACACCCTGCCCCTTTCCCACAAGTAGGGCCCCTGAACCTGGAGGTTCCCAGCAGGTTGCAGGAAGAACTATGCTGAAGAGTGCTGCCCTGCCCACTTGCTTAGATCAGGATGGGGCCTTTGAGCAGCACAAGGAGGCTGGAATAGTCCTGCAATATAAGGCTAGAACCAATGCCAGGAGCTGGGTGAAACCCGATCCCATTTACTCCCGAGTCTGTGCTTTGCTCATTCTGACTGTGTCCGTGGGAATGATAAAAACAGCTGTCCAATCGTGTGGAAGTCCAGTGGGGTGCCCACCAATCGGCCGGAAGCATTCCCAAAGATTCCCACAATTACCTGTTGTGAAGAAGACAGTGGTGTGTGCAGGTAAAATAACAGACTGCATCAGACACAGTCACTAAATCACTAAAACATCTGTGGGAGCCGACCAGTCCGTGCCGGGAAAGTCGCATGTGCTGTCCATCGATCCAGTGTAGCATAGCCTGGTAGAGATATGCAGTGATCAAGCACATGCTTTGTTTCGGGTATAATCCCGAAGGCTAGTTGCATGCCTGAACAGGGAAAGATCGTTTGTCGGGGGGTGGGGGTGGTCGTTGAAGTGCATTATGATTACGCTCTGGCCATCACTTCCGGTACCCAGTGGAGAACATGCTGAAATAAATTATTTTAATAAGAACGTCTTTGCTCTCCAGTTTTCCATATTGAAGCCTTGCATGGTGAAAAGCAGGACAATAACAGTAGCAAGAAATCTTGTTCCAGAACAACCAAGATGTGAGGATACTGCTTCCAGGGTCAAATCGAGTGCAGGCCAATATGGCAAAGTGTTGTGTGTCTCGGGTGTTTTAATTGATCTGAAACAAAAAGAATTCTCCATCTACCGCTTTCCATGTGACGAGAAAGAGTATGCAAACTAAATACCCATTTTCTGACTTGTATTTGTCACATGCAAGGTCAACAACCTTTGAATCCTTGGACATAATGGTGCACAGAATTCACGGTTTAGTGCAAGCCTCAGTTTTAGGTACATAGTTCAATACAACTTCAATACATTAGGGACAACAGAATTTGTTCTGATATTTATTATTAAAACTGCAAACAATTCGGAAAATGCATCCATCAATGTGTCTGAATAACAAGACATGCTTATTTGCACAAAAATATATATAAAATTTATAAATGGAAAATATAACATGTAAATGTATGAGTATGGTCATCTATCTGTGGATGGGAAGGTGGGCGGGCGGGCAAATGGAAAGGGAGGAAAGGTGGGTCAGTGGATGAATAGTGAGAGAAGACAGGTGTGGGCAGATAGGAAGGTAGGGAAAGTGGGTGGATGGAGAGGGAGGGAAGGCAGGTGGGAGTATAGAAAGGGTGGAGGATGGAGAGGGAGGGAAGGCAGGCGGGAGTATAGATAGGGTGGAGGATAGAAAGGGAGGTAAGGCAGGCAAGAGTATAGAAAGGGTGGAGGATGGAGAGGGAGGGAAGGCAGGTGGGAGTATAGAAAGGGTGGAGGATGGAGAGGGAGGGAAGGCAGGCGGGAGTATAGAAAGGGTGGAAGATGGAAAGGGAGGGATGTCGGGCAGAAAGATTGAAAGGTGGATGAGTGGGAAGTTGGACTGGAAGTTGTAAAGGGTGGAGGATGGAAAGGGTAAGAATGCGGGCAGGAGGATAGGAAGGCTGACAAGGAGAATGGGGAGGGTGGGAAGATGGGCAGGAGGACGGAAAGGAAGTGAAGGTTGGTGGGAGGATGGAAAGGGAGGGGAGATGGGTAGATGGAAACGGTGGGAAGTCAGGTGGGAGGATGGAAAGTGTAGCGGATGGAATGGGAGGGAAGTCAGGCAGAAGGATGAAAAGTGTAGAGGATGGAATGGGAGGGAAGTCAGGAAGGAGGATGGAAAGTGTAGAGGATGGAATGGGAGGGAAGTCA
>JAODKL010000062.1:16067720-16082807 GCA_026780765.1 Petrocephalus schoutedeni | reverse complement strand
TGGAAAGTGTAGAGGATGGAATGGGAGGGAAGTCAGGAAGGAGGATGGAAAGTGTAGAGGATGGAATGGGAGGGAAGTCAGGAAGGAGGATGGAAAGTGTAGAGGATGGAATGGGAGGGAAGTCAGGAAGGAGGATGGAAAGGGAGGTAAGTCGGACTGGAAAATGCAAAGGCTGGAGGATGGAACGAGTGGGAATGCGGGCAGAATGGTGGGAAGTGTGAAGGATGGAATGGATGGAAAGGTGGATGGAAGGAAGGGATGGGAAGGTGGGTAGGATGATGGAAGGTGTGTTAAACGCTTGTGTGGGAAGTGGCCTGGGTTTAGACAAACAAAAAGAAATAATACACGCATTTGGCAAAGTATTTGCCAGTACCATTGCGCCGGTGGGGTGGCTGAGAGTGGCCCTCCACTAAGCAAACACTTTCCCCCCGATTGCACAAGCCATCGTAATAAAGCCCAATTCATCTTGTCCAATGACAGCTGCCCAGCCATGGCAGAACAAAGCGGGTCTGCCTCTCCGCTGTGCAAATTAGTTGCACTAAAAGTCAAAGGACGACAGCGTTTTATAGTTAAAGAGGGGCGCTAATGCTAACAGGGGTGGGAAATATGACAGACAATTACTCCAGGTTAGGGATTCTAGAGAAGCAGCCAAGGCTCTTGGCTTGGGGGGGGGGGAGTTGGGTGCCAGGAACAGTAGATGGGGACCCACTGAGAGGAGCAGGAAGAAAAATGCACCCCGCTGCCCTGTGTGACACGGGGGAGGTTGTGGGTCACCCCCGAGTCACTGTAGGCAGTGTAAAAACCAAGGGGTGCCTGTTTCCCAGCCATTGACCCCACCACCAGTGTCATCGTTTGGAAGCCGAAGCAGCTGCCAGGAGTCAGAAGGCCATGATGAGCTATCTGCACCCAGAGGAGCCTCCCTCTCATTTTCTCATCAGCCACTTCATTAAATGACCACTTCATAAAGCGGCCGGAGCCCAGTGTGACATCAGGGGGATGAGGCAGGCGAGGCCTGGGGGGCTGTCTTAGGGATCTATCGATTCCCCTGTGCTCCTCCCTGACGGGGTGACAGTGGATGGGCTACTGCTGCAGCCGCTATTTTTTACTTTTCTCTTTGTTCCTTTCTGGGGCAACCTCTGTTTGGACAGAGTCTCCTATGAACCTATATCGGGCTGCTGTTATTGCTGAAGGTCGAGTCTGGGCTTTTTTCAGAGAAAGAGGGAGTGGAAGGCCCCACCCTTCTCACTGCACCTCTGGATGGGCTTTGACCCAAAGGGTTCAGGGGGTCCGTGCTTGTTGTCTTTCAAACTCGTGGGTATACTTTAAAGGGAGCTGCTCTGTTTATGCATCTCAAACCCCCATTCAACTGTTACATAACCTCATGCAGTGTCTGTGATGCTGTGGTGGTGTGCTTGTCGGCTTGGACAGCAACTCTTAGGCCTTCAACTAGGCCGTGAGGAACATCGCCGCTGGGCAGAACCCCTAAATCGGGCTCGGCTCACCAGGGAGGCGAGAGAGCCCTAGAGAACCCTGCAAGTCCCTGCAGAAAATCCTTAAAAGCCTGGTTGGAGGTCCAGATGTTCTTCTCATCCATTCATCTGGTTTCTTCCTTCTAGGGAGTTTTTCCTTGCCACTGTCGCCTCTGGCTTGCTCATTAGGGGCTTTGGGCAGAGATAATGTAAAGTGCTTTGAGACAATGTATTGTTGTGAAAATGCGCTATACAAATAAAATTGAATTGAATTGGTTAATATTCCCACACATCTCCATTCATCTGGTGAACATTTATACACATCTCCACATCTCCATTCATCTGGTGAATGGTCACACACATCTCCATTCATCTCGTGAACATTCACATGCAGCGCCAGGCCTATATTCATCTAACACGTATCCAAAGATTTCTCTGAAGTCTTCCCATCTGCTGTTTGCTTATCTGCATGAAAGTTGTTACTTCAGAATCTGCTGATTAAACAGAATGGTGTGGGTGGCACTTTAGGAAGCCATGAGTGCCGCCGTTTCCACAGCGTTTCCTGCAGGGTGTTGAAACGGTTAAGCTGAGGGCTGCGCCAGCTGGACAGGGTGGGTTCAGGATGTGGAGCAAAGAAAAGGCCGCTGTCCGCTAGTTCAAACAGGAAATGGGCACGGATTCCAAGGAAGCCGTTGTGTTCCTGGCTAATCACCCCCCACACAGGCAGGGAATCCCAAAGAGGAGAACGTCCTGCATCCTGGCCCCAGTCGTACCCAGTAACATCAGCATGGGGTTTGAGAGCTCAGCCTTAGCCACTGTCTGCTGCCTGTCAGCCCTGAGGTGCCACAAGTGCTCTTTCAGATGGTAGCTTCCTGCCAGTTAATCAGAGGTCCAGGCTTCAAAGGCCAAAAGCACTCTGGAAGTTGCCAAAAAGGAATGTGATTCAGCTGCATCTCTGTCAGAGACAATGCGTATGACTACAGATTTTGACTCAATACGCCTCGTGATGTAACCTTGGGCTATCGGCTGGTAGAATCGCTGTCTGGTGGAGAATCCTGGGCTTTTTGATGACATAGTAGCCGGTGTCATGTGAAGTGAAGCTGCCTTTTCGGTCTTTGGTTTGATCCCTCACCTCAATCCGTGCCTCTCTCACCATAGCTGCCTCAGTGGCTTAACATTGCGTTCTTACCTTTCTCTCAATCCTCATCTTCATAGCGATGATGACATGTTTCTTTACGATGGCCTACCACTTGTGTCATCAACAGAATTTTTAGTGGCATCAGCCACAACCAGGTTCAATGTGTGAGCACAAACAGAGCTCATGGAATTATCTCCAAAAGCCAGGTTTGTTTTTGCCTCTCATGCTGGCCCCATTGTCATATGACTGTCCTCTGCAGTCTTCAAAAGGAATGAATTTTAAGCTCCTCTAATCGTTTAAGGATCAAGGTTACCAAGTGTTGGCCTGTGGACTCAGCCTCCTAAATAATTATAAAATGCTTTGTTATGTGGAGCTTCTCTTTCAGTGACACAATTCAGATAAGTCAAGGTACTTTTTCATGATGGGATCAAACATCTTTATTTCAGCTTCGTTGAGAAAATATCCATTTGATGGAGAGTACAGTGTTTCAGTGCGTCCACTTAATACCAGATTTCTAATTGTCAAAGACTGCACAGTAGCCATCTAACACCTCTCTCCATCTTTTCCGCTCGTCCCCCTGAAGTGCCCTCTGCTGATTATCAATTGTTTCCCCTTTATTGAGCCTTATTTCCAACAAACTTCTAGGAATTTTCACCACTAACCAACATCTTCCTGAAATACTGGTGGTGGCAACTTCTTCCATCAATCTTGTTTCTTGGGAAAACCATGTTACATGGTGCCTCCCTTGGTACCTCCACAGTCAAAAGAGCGGTTCAGGATACATTTCACTGCGTGTTGTACCCATATAACTATGCATTTGACAAATAAACAATCTTGAATCTAGAATCTTCATCGTCAGTAGCAGGATTTGATGGGAATGATGCTACATTTATTTTTAATGGAGAGCAAATGGGCATTAGTTTATACATGTATTTATCAACAATTACAACTTACAAAAAACTCTTTAAAAAAGCGAATTTATTTACAGGTGTAGGTACCCTCCCTCCCCCCTACACACACACACACACACAAACACACATGGGTTTGCAGAGATCACATTTGAGGACCAAAATGTCCCCAAAGTGTGGTAAAACCTGAAATTTCCCTTCTTTTGGGGACATTTTTTCAGGTCCCCATTTGGATAACCTCAATTTTATAAAAATATGTGAATGCAATCAAAAAACTAAAAATGCCAAAACACCTGTATTTGGATTGGTTACTTATGGTTACAGTTAGGGCCGGCTAGGGGTTAAGGGTGTCATGATTGGGATTAGGGTTTTTCCATAGAAAGGTTCCCAAAGGGAAGGTTCCCATTTAGGTATGGGAGTCACCTGTGTGGCTGAGAAGGCGGATGGCTTCTTATCTTGTGCCTCAAAGAACATTTCAGAAGAGCCCTGTGTTGAAGAGGCCTGTCCTGCTGAGGAAGTTGCTAGCTCCTCATCCTGACCAGTGCCAGAGGGTGCTCCAAAATATTTCAGAAGTGCCCCTGAATTTGCATTTACATACAATACATGAATTGCACACTCAATATTTGTTGCACAATTTAATATACGTAACATGAATTTATCAAACTTTCAGAATACAAAATAGATTAACCATACAACCCCAGCTAATTCTATGCCCCTCCAAAAGACTCAATATATCACAAAAAATTGAAAATATGAACATAATATAGACATATTTGAACTTATCCTACAGCACTGAAAATTGCCCTGAGCCTACCGAGTTAAGGACCTAATCAGTACAATCACAGAAAATCTATATGATGCCACTTCAGTGAAACTTCACCAAACCGGGTTGTAATCATTTTGCTATAGGTCAAACACATTATCATTGAATGAAATTATTATTGAATTATCATGAAAGTACATGAGTGAAATCTCTAATATCTAATGCTAGTTGCTAATTGGACAGACAACATAATATTGTCGCACTATGTATAAGAGCATAGCATGCATCATAGGCTAACAACATTCATAGGAGTTATAACAGCCTAATTAATTTCAATGCATTATATTCATCTTATAAAGAGATAAAATAAGTTGCGTACCTTTGTCTTGGGCACATTTCTCTTCCTTTTATTTCTTTCCTAAACTGGGCACCTGATGGCTTAGACTGTTTCTTTTCCTTTTTGTGCTAATTTGACACACGAGAATCAGTAAATTATCCCCCAACATTGTAGATCTGTAAAGGTCAAGATTAAACCGCTTCACCTTGGCAGCACCTTCACAGGTTTTATGTTATTAATAAATTCACACAACCCAGACCCAATTACATAAGTATATCTATATATTCACACTTTTTTACACATTTCTTAATGTGACTGGTTTTTCTAATTGCATTCGTACTGTAGAAAGTTAGAGGTACTATGTGATAGATTCCCCTCCCCCTGCTGCAGTGGGGAGTCCCGCCCTCCCCCCCCCGTCTTTCCCACCCACCCTCCCATGTCTCCCACCTCTGAATGGGCTGGAGTTTACAAATTAGAGCACTCACTCCAACCCACATGGTAACATATCATTGAGTTGATGCACAAATGGGCGATATCAAAACAATTCAATTGAATGGTTCCAACTATGTAAGTTGCTAACGTAGTTAGCCACTATGCTTTCGGGAAACGCACCCCAAATCTGTCACTGATCAGAAATATGATTGAAGGACCGTTTGTAAGGCAGTTAATATCACACTGCTAAGGTTTTATCCTGTCTGTACCTCCCATGCTAGTTATCAAAGAGCTTATAGATACAGTGGTGCGTCACAGGGTCTCAGAGCAAAGGCTTCCCTCTGGTGGCGTTCCCTCCCTTTGTCTCTTATCGCTCCTCGGGTCCCCTTCCCTGGTGCTGAGCGATGGGAACGGGGCCAGCCCCTGGGCCTCATAATCAGTCAGGTTTGTTGCAGACAGAGAGCCAGCAAAACAAGCGTTGGGGCAGTAATGTGACCTCTTATTGTGCACCGTGGCCCCCATCCTTTGTCAGGCCCTCAGAGGTGTCCCCCCCCCCCACTAGGCTTTTATTCCTTTCCCTCTTGGAGGGACCTGACAGCGGTAAAATGTCTGGCTCACCAGTCCCCTCACAGCCAGGCTGAGGCTCCCATCATGTTACCGTGATGATGGCAATGCCAATAGCTAGCTGGTCACTCTCTCAATGTCATATACGTCATGTACATTCATATACTCACAATGTTTTTGTGGAACCTCACCCCATTAACTCATTTCCGTTTAAAGCAGCGTATCTGTTCACTTTGGAGAATCCAGACTGACTCTCACGAGTGGCCATACCGGACATCTCCGCAGCGCGATTAGCACCGTGGCCAATTTGTGGCGTTGTCTGGGGTCACATTGTTGTCAGATTTATGCTAACAGGCTCATATGGGGCTTCCTGAACCAGACAGGAACAGCCCTGAGAGCCTCTGACCCCAAAGAATGGAGGAGGTTTGCTGTGGTCCATCCGGTGCGCATAGTAAGCGCAGCAGCGTGCAGACACTGCTCAGGCCACTTACACGAGCCCTGCAGAGAGTCATCAATGTACTCATCTGCCATCTGTGCGATCTTCTGAAAGGCAGATGAGCTTAGCAACATTTTTACAGAAGAGACAACCAAGTACCTTTTGGGAACATCTCAGTCGGTAAACTTGGCTCAAGCTTCTCCAGTAAATTATCAGAGTGGGTCAGCGGATTAGCAGTCTTTTTGGAGTCTTTTTTTGCCTTACTAAAATTGTTTGTAAAAGTCCACTTTAAGGCATGTAACACAGCTGGCCAGCCACACAGCAACTACACCTGCTGGCTTTGTGGGCAATAATTGACCCTGGATCTTAATTTGTCTTATTGCCTGGCGGATGCTTCATTTAAACACTACATTCACAATGTTTGTTGGGCACTTCCATGCGAGTACTTCTTCCTTTTTGTTAGATGTTAAATTGAGTTGCGGGGAGGGGGCTATTGTGTCATTTTAGCAGAAATACACGTGACTATTACTAGCCTTCACTGTGGGACTTCCAACAAACAGAGTCCACAGACGAGGGAATTTCTGTGAAGTCCCTGCAGAAATGGCGAGTGGCAGCTTCACGGTGCCACGCATTCTGGAACATTCCATGTGTTTTCTTGCCCTGCTCACCCGGTAGAAGACCTGTTTACCCACTTCCCATTTCGGTGCCCGCCAGTGTGCTTCCCGCTCATCCCGCACGCCCGGAGCACAAGCAGAGGTGTTACTTCATACGTGTTTGACAGACAAAGTCCCATTGTAACCAAGCAAAAAAATATCTGTAAGAAACACACTGTATGCACTCTGTGTGCATGGCGGGGGGATGCAGTGGTGGTTGAGGTCTGTTTACTTTAGCGCCCGTCTCTCCCTCCTTCCCGGCCGTGCCGCCGATGCAGGGCGGGCCGCCGAGGCCTTCCTGTTGGCCCCGCGGTGTTTCCTGACCAAGCACTCTGAACAACACAGCCAACAGAGATTGGGAGTTGTCAAGCCTTGCCAAGAGGAGCACCCTCCCGGTCTCAGGCTGCTGAGGTGCAGAGAAAATCCCCCTCATGTAATAAATTTGCTCATTTCTGGTAATAGATTTGTAGTCCAAACTGTTCTTTGATCAGCCTTTATCACACCCTTTAAGTTCACATATATTATCTACTTCTGAGTAGATAATGATAATCATCCTGAGCAGATGACCTCATGAAATGTTTTTGCATGTTTCACTAAATTCATTAAATTTACTGTGGCTCTGTAAGGTACCTGGAGGCCTTCTGTAATTCTGCAATGGTACATTTTCACTGACAAACTGGTTCAGTTCAGAGTCAGGTGCCAATCTGGCCTGCATTTCCACAAATTTTTGTCTTGACAGTTGGCACCATCACTTCATCAGTGGTGGGTGTAGCTGAGTAGGTGGAGTTTAGAGAACACCAGCAAAATGGCAGACTGCATTGTTTAGCCGCATGCATTAGTATTTTTGTATATGACCCACAATTTGGTTTAGAACTCCATTGATGTCCAAATTGGCCCCAAAAACTTTATTTCTTAGTGGCACCAACAGACTGTACATTAGCCTCCATCTTCATCTCACGCCTGTAGGCGAAATAGTACATGTCCACTGATGATGTCATCATGGTTACCTTTCAACTATCCCGTGGTTCTCAATGCACAAACCAGTTTCATGTCGATGGAAAAGTGCTATAAGACACCTGCAGATCTCTGGTCCAGCAAGGTGCCTGCAGGTCTTCTGTGGTTCCCTCTCTTGATGTGAGTCTTTCACTTGTTCAATCGCCCTGTTCCAGGGGATCCAGTGAGGAAGTGCATAGCTTCCTGCTGGCCAGAGAGACTCTCTTCAAAAGCGGTAGATTCTTCATCAGCAGCTTTGTGTTATTCCATCTCCGCTGGCTTGTTACTGGTTAGGACACAAATGAATTTTCCAGAGTCGGCTCAGGTTATGTGACATGTCTCCCGCTGGCTGGTGTGTGAGGTGCCTTCTCACAGATCTGCAGGATAATGATTCAGAATAAAATGCACAATGCAGTGAAGTGACGAGCATTGGGCCGGAGTGGAACCATGTATCGATACATGCACTGTGCCCTCTGAGCACAAGTGTGAAATGAATAAAGCCACCTGCCCGGCTGACAGACTCTGTGGTGTGTGGGGGGGTACCAGGTCCGAGCCCCTCCCATTAAGCTGCACAGCCACCCCTTTAAAGGCCTGAGATACTCCAGCATGCAGCGCTGGGAAACCCTGACCCAAGTGACAGCTGGTGCCCGCTAACAAGGCATGAAAATTTACAAACAGTTTCCAGGGAGTTTTCCTGCATGTGTTTACAGCTGAGGCAAGAGCCAAGAACGCCTCTTCAGTGTCTATCTGGTTTGGTCGTTATTTTTGTCTTTTCACCAGCAGCAGATCCCTGAAGCCATTGTCAGAGGGGAGATGCCTCCATTTATCCATTCATCCATCCAGCTATTTCTAATTGCAAGAAGCATAGAACAAAGTGCAGGGGAATTTACTGAGTGGAAAATGATGTTATTGTATTCTCCAGATGAGGAATACATAGGATTTTGGGATTACTGCCGCAGAAACTTTCTCATTAACATGATAGCTCAAAAAGTATTTGATGGATCTTTTTCAAGCATTTTAGACACATTATGGGTGGTGATCTGGACCTTTTCAAATTTTGAGACAGATTACCCTCAAAATTAGTGGCAGCAAAGGAAAAGTGTGACTGAAGAAGACACTAGATCGTTGTAACATGAAAACACAAGAAGCTTTTGATGAACATTATATGGAAGAAGATCAACACCTGATTTCATTTTGAAAGTAATTGGCTCAGAATTGAAGCAGCTGCACTAGGTGGCAGCAAAGGAAGAAAAGGGTGGCTGCAAAAGACACATGGTCTTGTAAACATAGTAACTCTAAAAGTATTTGATGAATCTCTTAAATTTCCTCTGTGCACTGCAAAACTGGGGCCTATTTCATTTTGTGACAATTGCACCGGCTAGCCAATTTCTGGTGCCAGTTGCACTGGCTAGCCAATTTCTCTAACCATTGGTGCAGTAGAAAGCTAATTTTTTCAATTTATTATATTAAATTCAAATCACAGACATCAAGAGCCAACCACTGCTGATTCCCCAGCCTTCCTTTATGTCTGAGCCAGCTGTGAAGCCTCTGTGGCCATTCAGAATCAGTAATTATCAAAGTATCTACCTGGGTGAGCTGAAAACATGGCCTGAATTTGGAATCGAGGGCCAGATTTGAAGAGCCCTCCTCAATGTCACCAAAATGAAACCAGATGTTTCTCACTTGTTCTCTTGCTCCCCTTAATCAAATGGCATCCTAGGTGACCACCTATTGGCCGGGCCAGCCCATCACCTATTGGCCGGGCCAGCCCAGGCCACAGATGCAGACCTGGTGATCCTGAGTACCTTCAGACAAGTTAGTTGGAGAGTGTGTTTGGGGGGCTAGAGATTGAGAAAGTGGGGGTAGTAGGGGTTAAATGGGAGGAGAGGGTGACTGGGCCATCTATGTAATGTACTGCTTTCACAAGCCTAATAATGGCAGAACACAAAGAAACAATCGAAACAGGTAGATTTCTTACTCTGACCTCTCTGGGGCAGCACCTGTAACAATTTGTATTCCTATTTATAATTATATGCTATATTTATATATTTTATGCTAATTATATATTATATATTATAATTATATAATTAATATCTGAACGGAACTGCTCAGGCACCCTTTGGTTTGTGGTGATCATGACCTCGCACACCCAATGCCCACCTCTCCTGCAGTAAGTGTTTCAGGGCAAGATTGTGCCAACACAGATGGCTGAGGACATTCCCTTTTTCCTTTTACTAAAGGTAGGGGGCAGGGCTGATGTTTGTTCTCCTTGTGGGCCAATCAGCTAACTTGCCAAGACGGCCCTTGTTTTCTTGTTATTATTATGATTCCCGTCCAGTGCAACATTCAAGGGGGAAGGTCATTGTTTTAATGCGGCTAATCGAGTCCCGCCTAGGGGGGTGTTTGGGGTTTTTTTTTTCTCCAGCCCCCTCCTCCCTCCTGGCCACCTCTCCATCTCCTTCTATTCATATTCATGTGAAAGCGAGCCCTCTCCTCAGCTTATTTACATATTTGGATGGGCTGACGGGCGGAGCCCCTGCCATGCCGAGATGCCAGCACAGCTCGGCGGTTGCCGGTTACCAGGGGCCGGCCTGGGGCCATGCTGCTGGTCCCCAGAGTGGGAGGGGCCTGCCATCTGTCCAGCGGGCCGCAAGGTCGCCACCATATTGCAGGCACACTGGAGCTGGGGCATTGAGGATGGGGGTGGGGGGGCACAGGAGTCATCCAGACCCGGGTGGACAAAGCACAGAGGGTGGGGGGGTCTCGGGGTGGGGGGGATGAAAAGGCTGGAGAGCAAGAAGTCGGCGTAGCAGAATGATCTGGCATTTGCCCTCAGTGGCGTTATACAGGGGGCACGCTCTGACTGGAAAGGGGGGTCAGCCCCCCCCCCAGCATGTGCAAGTTATTGTGAGAGAGGCAGGCGTCTTGTGTGCACGTAAAGAGCCTGGGCTTTCGGGATGGACGGGTGTCTGCTGCCACAGGGCAAAAGGGAAGAGAGACGGCAGCCCTGTTCTCAGGCGTGCACCCCCACTGGAGGAAGGGCGTAACGGTGCCTCTTTTCAGCTCACACTCAAGCACATGGGCCACCGTCATCCACGCTCGGATTCATCCTGAGGTGTGAAGCATTTGCCCTGAATAACCACAGAAATTCCTCAGAGACTCGCCACTGAGGTTTTTATCACAGCACCGGTATAATACCGGAGCCCCAAACAATGGCCCCCGAGTTGGCAAGGGGGTGTTGCTCGCTTCCTCCCTCGTCCTTTTGTCTGACCTCAGAAATATTTATTCAGCGCTCGGAAAGTGACAATCGTCAGCTTAGCCCATCTGCCGTGTGGCCCGATTATCATGCGCAGAGAAAAGAGCTTTCAGCGCCGGCGTCATTAATCACGCATCAGTCTGGCAGCCATTCCCACAGGCCGCGCCGGCCCGTCGCTATGGAGTCCGGCACGGTGGCGAGGGACAGGGGATCCTGTCACTGAGCACTGTGTCCCCCTACTCAAAACATAGCTGGGAAAGGGGGGAATGCTGCTTTTCAGGCCTGATAGCGAAGTTTAGCTTTAGGAGCCTCGGTTAATGATCTCATAACCATCAGCGGAGGTGGGGTGCTTACCACTGTTCCCACTGGCCAATCACACGCACTGTGTGCTCAGTGACAGCAAGTGGTATGTGGATGGCATCAGCTTTGCATCAGGGTTGCCAACGTTAGTCAGCTGGCTGGAGTGAGATTTTCATTTCGAGACAAGTCTGCACGCACATGCACATACATTTACACATATGTAACAGTTTTGCTACCTTGTAAATAGTCTGTAGGGCTTGCAAACTACCCCAACGCTTCTGATATAGCTGATTTTAGTTTCATAATGGAATAAAATAGACTTGACATAAGATTTCTGGAGTGAGCATCACTCCAGATGCGTGAGAGTTGGTAGCCCTGCATCAGGAGAAGAGTTCATCCAGATTTGAGCAAGCGAGACAGCAACTACACTGGCTCCATAGGCCGAATCTTCCCTAGTGACAAGCCTACAGTAAATGTTTTATTTAATGCTGTAAAATAGTTTTGAAGTTAATAGCTGTCAAATAAAAGCTATAAGAAATATTTCCGTGGCTTATTCATGCCAGTGCTTTATTTTGTTAAATTCGATGTTATATTTTTTTCTTTTTCCTGAACTCTCATTGGTTAGAATGATGAATGAATATATTGAAATAGGAAGTATATAGAGCTGTCATTCCTGAACAATTTGGCAAAAAGGTGCTATTAAATCTATTCTAGACAAGTGTGTCTTTGTGATTGCCTCAGAAGTAGGGTTTACTGTCAGATAAATGTATTTGTATGTTAAGATTACCTCGATGTTTAGCTTCTTGTGACTGCCCTCAAGATACATAAAAGTCAGTGGATCTCTAAGGTCAGACCACAGAAAAGGTCATTGATCTCTTTGTCTCATTACTGCTTGTCTGAAATTCAGCTTTTTTGTGACGCAAACCTGGTCCACACTCAGGCGAAATGTCAGTAGGATTCCCAGCTGTCCCCGACATGGGCTTCAGCATTCCTGTAACGCTGTCTCCCACCACTATAATTGCCGTCGCCACGCGTCTGTCTCCTTCTGCGCTTTCCATAGGAAGGCGACCTCACCTCCTGGAATGTTCCTTTCCTTCTCCCTCGTTAGCATAACAAAAAAACGAACAACGTACAAATACAAGAACAATATTGTTGCTCAAAAGCAGCTTAAACTCATAGCCTGTTTGAAAGACAAAGGCAGCGTGGCGGCCCGATCCCTCTGCCCCCCTCCTTCCATGTGCAGGGTGTGTGATTGTCCCATCCTCGGCCCCGTGCTCAGTGCCGGCCAGGAGGCATCTGCCGCTCAGATTCTGACAACATCTGCTGCCATTCCCTATTTTCCCAACATGCCACTGGGCAGGGTTTCTCCCAAAGGTGGCCTTTGTGTGTGTCATTGTCAATCCCGGCAGACAATGCCGGCTTGGTTTCCACGACGACGAGTAAGTTCCTGCCGATGTGAGGGGAGAGGCAGCCGTCGCAGCTGATCGGCATCCTGGGAAAGAGGAGGAGTCCGCAGATCACCGGGGGCGAGGAAGGCTCCAGTGATTAGGGGCGCACGCGTTTCTCCCAAGAGAGGGCGGACCTCCTTGACCCCATCTGGGCCCTGTGGGGGCGTCTGCAGGGGCCCGGCTGCCAGCTCCCCAGAGCTGCTTCCTCCTGCAGACCTTGTAGTGTGCAGCATTGCAGCAGAGAGTTTCTCCACGGGGGGGCAGCTGTCAGTAATGAACTCTGGTGCGGCCAGTCCCCCGCAAGCCACGGGTGGGTGTGCATTACATCACGCTCAGAGACCCGGGTGAGATGCGACTTTCGCAAGACAGATCGCTGCATTTCTGCTGCACTGCTGCTTAACTCCTTCCTGGCAATAACACTGGCAAGGTGGCTCTGCTCAGATCATCATCATGTCATTTTAACTAAATGCATGTGTTTACCCTTCCGGAAATTGGTAACTGCAGTGAAACCATGACAGAACCATAGTCATAGACTCATGGTTACCCAAAAGGGTATATATGTGCACTTGCCAGCCAGTTTATTAGGTACACTGTCTTGTTAAAGCAATCTGCGAATTGTGTGAGGGTGAATCCAAGCAGCACACAAACTAGGACGGCAGAGTCAGTTACTGCCTGACAAACAAAAACATTTCATTATAATCATCAGGCATGATTACCACAAACTGGCATGCGTACATACTGCAAACTAATTAGAAACATCATGAATACAAATGATTAAAGAAACATGCCACTTCCTCCACCCTTGATCCCCCGATTCCCGGTGAGGCCCACGGCCTGGACCTGGCCAAGCTTGGCATCTCCTGGTGCTGCAAGCGGTTTTGGACACAGGCTTGGGACATTACCTGGACACAGGCTTGGGACATTACCTGGACACAGGCTTGGGACATTACCTGGACACAGGCTTGATTTATGTTGCTGAGACATTACATGAACACAGACTTGATTTATGTTGAAGCAAAGGTTTTTTACGCCACTCATGACGCCATCTGTTCATAGTAGCAGGTCAGAGTTCCCCAGAAAAAAAGGTCAGAAATCTCAGCATTGGCGACAGCAGTGAGACTGCAGCCTGGGGGGTCAGCCTGGGCCAGTGCAGAAACCAGACGGCTGATTGATGAACTAGGAGCCTGAGGTGTGCCTGTCACCCCAGTCGCTGGGTGGTCCCACGCTGCCACTGTCAGAAGGGGGCATGGGGGGGGGGGGCAAACCTTATTACCTTCCCTTTAACCTACCTGTACCCGGAACAAACAGGCCTGTTTCAGAGCCCAGGGGCTGTGTTGGTGGGGCGAGCACATGTGTACCCCATTATGCCTCTGCTATGTCCCGTTACCCACCTGCAAGTGAGTGAGTGAGGAGTGAGTGAGGAGTGAGGAGTGAGTGAGTGAGTGAGTGAGTGCGTGAGTGAGGAGTGAGTGAATGAGTGAGTGAGTGAGGAGTGAGTGAATGAGTGAGTGAGTGAGTGAGGAGTGAGTGAGTAAGTGATTGAGGAGTGAGTGAGTGAGTGAGTGAGGAGTGAGTGAGTAAGTGATTGAGGAGTGAGTGAGTGAGAGTGAGGAGTGAGTGAGCGAGAGGAGGAACCTGGGGACATGTCTAAGTGTAATTATCAGTGGGGTCAAAGATAAATCAGGGGGTGGGCCGGTCAGAAGCCGGAGGCGACAGAGGCCCATTGTGAAGGCAGGTAATTGGCTATGTTGGGGTGAGGGGAGATTGGAGGCGGAGCTTGGAACCTGTGTTCCACTGGCCTGCTGCCTCTGTTCCCAGGGCAGAGATTCCCTCTGCAGATGTAAGTTTGCTGTATGGTGTGTGTGAGAATTCCCTGATGTGCTGTACTTTATGACACAGCACAGTGCTACACAGTAGGGTCAGGTGCGCAGTCATTATTTTAATGAGTCAATCACTGCCACATGAGTCCAGGTTATGATGTTTTATGTTTTGGCGGTTTGCTTGGTTATGTTTTGTAAAGGCGACTTTGCATTTGTGAGCAAATGGTAAACTTTACCGGTTGCTAAAGCAGGATTGTTTGTACCATAGTTCCAGTTCATTCTGCCGGGAAGCCAGATGGAAGTGAGGTTTGTGTCATCCTTGGCAGGGCCTGATTGCCTTGTCCAGGGTGCTTCTCTTTGTCTGGGAGAGTGAAGAGACATGTTAGCTCCCACCCGCCTTGTGTGTGTTTGTGTTTTAACATAAACAGTGTTATTTCTGTAACGTCCCTCAGGTGGCTGAGATCTGAAGACACCGGTGTGAAGGAGTTGAATTAAACAGGAGGGGATGGTGACCACTCTCAGGAAAGGAATCGGGGGGGGGGGGGGTCATAGACGGAGCCCCCCTTCTTT
>JAODKL010000062.1:16041676-16067620 GCA_026780765.1 Petrocephalus schoutedeni | reverse complement strand
TAGGGAGGGGGTGCGTAGGGAAGCGGCACTTAGGGAGAAGGTCTGGCCATAGTGTGTAGGGAGGGGGTGCGTAGGGAAGCGGCACTTAGGGAGAAGGTCTGGCCATAGTGTGTAGGGAGGGGGTGCGTAGGGAAGCGGCACTTAGGGAGAAGGTCTGGCCATAGTGTGTAGGGAGGGGGTGCGTAGGGAGGGGGCCCTATGCCCTGCCCATATTCAGATAAAGAGGGAAAAACAGGGAAAAGGGGAATTTAGAAAAACATGACCAGATTAATGATAGAATGAGGCAGCCACTATGGTGGAGTATAAAACAGTCCCGCTCACCTTGCCTCTGCCCCGCCTCCATCCCACCCCCACCTGTCCCTGCTCCCTCATTTCTTTTTTCTACCTCAGAGTAGATTTAAGATGACCACTCCCCAGATCCACTTTAGCCCTGGAGCAATGAGGTGCAGTGAACGCGAAGCATCAGGAAATATGGGAAACATATAAAACGTTTATGATCCAACAATGACTGCAAGTAGACTGTAAAAAAAAAAGTGGGTTAGCCATAGACACACACGCACACACACACACATACATGCACACATTAACGCATAATATTGTCAGCAGCAGCTTATGGCGCTTTAAAAAAAAAGAGTTTGACCGAAAACAACAGGTGGCAGCAAAAAGCAGTCCTCATTTGGGAACACTTGCCTGCGAGCATCATCGGAGCAGCGTGACACGGCGCTACCCCCCCCTCCAAAGCAGCTGTGCCTGCTGCCCGCCATCATCCCATTGGTCACCTGCTGCACGCCACCCTCCCATTGGTTGCCCACCCTCCCCACACACCTGTTTTCATTCAGGGAGCTTGTTTATCATTTTCGCAGGTAACCTGATAGTGGCCGAGGGGGACGTCCTGGCCATGCTGGGAGGCGCGCTCCATGGTGGCTGGGGCTGGATCAGCGAGGCTTATACCCCTGCAGCCACCGTGGGCCATCTGATGTGGGAACCCTCCTCCAGCTGTTTATCATCCTCAGCCCCATCAGCAGATCACGGCTGTCATGGCAACATGTCCATCGCAGGGAAACGATCTTCACTACCCTCCAGAGATCCTACCTGTTTACTTTTAAATAGTTCTTAGATTCCCAGACTCACCCTCTGTGAAGTCAGAGCAGCAGTGAATCTCTTCCTGGAGATTTCAAGGTTCAAGGTTCAAGGTTACTTTGTCGTCGTCAGCAGCTAAGTACATAATGTGATGCAATAACATTTCTCCATGGTCACAGTGCAACATGTAGTAACATATTCAAAATATAACACACATTTAACATTTAACATGTGACTATAAAGTGCAGAAATGTAAACCTTGATGACTGATATTGCGCGTGGGTAGTTAGCGGCAACAGCAATTTTTAGCAGCAACTTAAAGTGCAACTTAAAGTAAATTTCTTATCCCCTGGTCTGTCCCTTTCAGTATTTGGTGTAGTTCCAGCCTTTGGTGTACCCTGAGGGTCTCATATCATGGTTAGAAAGGGACCTGTAGCTCTCTGCTTGCCCCCTTACTCTACGATGTAAAATAAGCATTGCTCTGAAATATACGCTCCATGCTCTATATGCTCCCACCGATTTGGACTGAGCCTCTGCTCCCGGCTGCTCCGTTTGAGTCCAGGTGGGAACATTAGTAGCCTAATGCGACGTGCCACCTGGACGAACCTGCTCAGGGACTTTTGCCAGCCTGGTGACAGTAAGGTGAACCACTGCCTCCACCATGCTGGTCTCAGTGGGAGAACAGAGCTGCCTGTGCTGATTCTTCCATCTTGATCAGTCAGGTAGAGCAGCCTGGGTGACTGAGTGTCAGGTGTCACAGACACTGGGGTGCACTTCCCAAACGCTACTAATGCTAGCAGCTTACATAGCTGGAACCATGCAACTGAATGGGTCGAACCATGTAAGCTGCTAAAGGCAGCTTTTGGGAAACGCACCCCTGACCAGCAGCCCAAGTGCCCCAGTGACCAACCCCGGAGCTGGATGCCACTTGTCATGCAAGTTTCAGCTGCTGTTGTTTTTTTTTTTATCATCTGCTTATTTGTATTTTAGTTGACAAACAGTGCATACAATACAATTCATGTTATATAAAATATTACAAAATACAGAATTTGCACACATAAACACACAATAACAAACAGAACACACATACAAATGCAGTATACAGTGCAAGTATCAGGCATAGCACAAAGTAATTAGTAATTAATGATGTCATGCATTACATATACTCCAGATAGTAGCTAAGAATTAAGAATCAATAGAATGTTTAAAGCCTACCTTCTACATAATCAGCGAAGGGTTTCCAAGTCTTCCGGAATTTTTCAGTGGAACCTCGTAAAGTGAACCATAGTTTCTCCAGTTTGAGGTGCTGCATAACATCTTTGATCAGGAAAACATAAGTAGGGGCCTGTTTCCAGCACAGTAGGATTAATATGCATGCTAAAAGGGCTATGAACCTTGGCACTGTGGAAGCATGTCCTCTAAGAGGACTATCCTCCCCCGGTACCCCAAATAAAGCCATCAGGTTGTACCATGTGTCTCAGGACATCAGACATAGTTTTAAATATAGAGTTCCAGAAATCGGAAAGTTTTGGACACAGCCAGAACATATACCCCATTGAGGTAGGAGGTACCCGACAATGGTCACACAAAGGATCTATATTAGGAAACATTTTGGATAGCTTGAGCTTTGAAAGATGGAGATGATGCAGCAGTTTACACTGTATAAGATCATGCCCGGTACATATTGATGCTGAGTGCATTCCCTTCTTTGCCTCTGTCCACTGTTCCTCTGCAAAGACAATGCCCAAGTCTTCCTCTCAAGCAGATAAAAAAAAATCCTGGTATGTACCTATTTGATAAGACATATGATTATAAATATATGATATTACACTCTCAGAAAAATGGGTACCAATTCGTAACTTTGCTTGTCTCTGGGGCTGTACCCTCAAGGGTCTTGTACCCTGGTACCCTATTTTCTGAGAGTGTACCTTCCTAGGTGAGGGATCAACAGAAAAAAAATATTCTATCTGGGTGCTATTAGGTACACTAGGAAATATGGCTGTATTGGATCTAATACAGTCACAAATCTGTAGAAACTGAAACAAATGAGATTAAATTTACTAAGCAATTCAAATTGAAAGGAAGGAAATGTGCCATTAATATAAACATCTGTCATTTTAATAATACAATTACGAGTCCATAATTGAAAAGAGCTATCTAATAGACAGGGATAGAAATGGTGATTTGCACAGAGGAGCACAAGAAGAGAATTCCCATGCCACCAAAAATACTGTCTCGTGTTGGGCCAGATTTTAAGGGACTGTATAACAACTGGATTACTTTTAGCAAATTCTGATGGTATAGGAAGGGAGCAGAACAACAATGCAGTGAGGGAGAATGACATGAGTTCCCCCCGGTCTGCAACCGGGCGGGTTGGTTATTCGATTCCGTGGCCTGACCCTGTCAAGAGAGAGCTTGTGCATTTCAGGCTCAGTAGCAATACTGAAAGTTAGGCAGCCCCATACCTCCAATCTATTTTGGCCTTCGTAAAAAGTCCTTTCTAATTCTAGAGCGTTTCTTGTTCCAAATAAAACTGGCAATTCCCCTATCTAATCACCTAAAGAAACATCTTACTAATAACAATGGGGATGCATTGAAAAGGAAATAAGAATTTGGGAAGAATATTCATTTTTACAATATTAACTTTCCTTGCTAGGGATAAGGGAAGATGTAACCACCAAGCAAAATCATTGATGGTACAGTCAAATGGAAGTTTAAAATTTAGCTTAAACAAGTCTTAGATAGATCAAGTCACAACTACACCCAGATATTTAAAAGACCTGTCAGCTTCAATGGGAATTGGGAGTATGATACACTCTGGGCAGCCTTGTTGATTGGGAACAGTTCACTCTTAGGTAAATTAAGCGTACCCAGAAATCCCAACAAACTTCCACAGCAAAGACATAATACTTGGAATTGATTCTGTAGGATTACTAATGTACAAAAGTAGGTGGTCTGCATATAAAGAGGCCTTGTGTTCCCTCTGCCCTCTAAAGACGCCCTGATAGTTACTGAATGAGCACAGGGCAACGCCCAATGGCTTGATAGAAAGTGCAAATAGCAGAGGAGAGAGTAGACACCCTTTTCTTGTGTGTGGAGGGAAATGTTTAGACCAAAAGGCCATTGGTCTGAACGGAGGCCAAGGGTGAGAGGAAAGAAGACCGACCCACAAAATGAATTTCCCACCAAACCCGAATCTGTCCTGGGCAGAAAAAAGAAAATCCCATTCGACCTGGTCAAATGCCTTTTCAGCATCTAATGAAATAAGCACCTCCATGCATTGGGGGCTTGGACTTAAAGAGTAAATAATATTAAAAAGCCTACGTAGATCTGAAAATAAAAGTCTATTCTTAATAAAACCAGTTTGATCTTGCAAAATAATTGTGGGAGGGACTTTTTCAAGTTGGATGGCCAATGTTTTAGCTAATAATTTTTTTGTCTACATTCAGCAAGCTGAGGGGTCTATTGGAGCCTGGGTTGAGTAGGTATCTCCCCTGCTTAAGCAAAAGAGAGATATGGGCCTGCTAAAGAGTAGACGGAGAATATTGGCATTAAATGAATCATTAAAAACATCAAGCAGTAGAGGGGAAAACAAAACTGAAAAAGCTGTATAGAACTCCCGGGGCTTTAGAACTCTGCATTTAAGTCCCGGGGCTTCAGAACTCTGTATATTCTTTACAGAATGGTTCAGTTCCTCAAGAGATAGGAATTCTTCAACATGTGCTCTTGTGCAGATATCATTGGTATTTCCAATTCACTAAAAAAGTTAGCTATTAAAGTGGCATCACTCTCTGACTGTGGAAATTAAATGGGTGAAGAATTGTTCAGATTCTGTTTTTATAGCCTACTGGTTAACAGTTGTCTAGATTTATTTATTTATATTTATATTTGTCTAGACTAGAATTATTTCAAATTTCAGTTATCAACCTTGAAGCAGCTGACTGTCTGATCTGCAAAGCTAAAAGCCTCCCAGCTTTCTCACTGTGACAGACTCATAATAGCAGTTGTGCTGTTTCATTTGTCAATAGAAGGTCAAATTCTGTTTGAAGTGTTATTCTTTCTTTGTACAGGTCAGGAGAGGGCTGAATACCGATGATCTAAATCTAATTTCCGATCAGTAATGCTAGAGATATGTTCTGCTTGGATTCTGTTAGCCGCAGCACTGTAGGAAATTATATGGCCATGAGGATAGGCTTTCAGAGCTTCCCACAAAATACTCTTCGATACTTTTCCCATGTTATTGTCCGTGAATGATTTATCTGACAGTAAACCATGTTCTAGGCATATTTTGGTTCAAAAATGCCAGCTGCATTAAGAGTGGGTATGATCTGACATAACTATAGCGTCATAATCACACCGTATAACTGAAAGGTGAAGAAAGGGGGAGAAAACGAGATGATGGATATTTAAATCGTCAGGGTTCAGCGATTGTATAAGCCTTAAGAAAAGTTCTAATTAGTTTAGCATATTCTGTCAGTGACTGGGTTTTATTAGATGAGCTGTCTAGTTTGGGATTGAGGACACAGTTAAAGTCCCCAACCATAATTAGGTTTAAATGATGTATTTAAATGATGCAAAACAAATTGAAAAGAAATGCTCATCATCCAAATGATATAGATATTAATATCTAGATAGATATTAGCTAGAATTAGAGGTATATAAAGGGGTGCCCAGTAGCCACCAAGTGTATTAGCAGTAATGTGAAATGAGATAAAAGCAGTGCTCCTATTAATTAAAACAGCAGTTCCCTGAGATTTAAAATGAAAATTTGAATGGAATATTTGGCCAACCCGCTCCTTTTACAGCCAAAATGATCTTGTTTTCTCAAATGTCTCATGTAGGAACACACTTTTTATTAACACTGAGCTTTTTCAAATGAGTCAGAACTCTTCCCTACTTAACAGCATTGTTAAGGCCTTTCGCATTCCAGGCAATGTATTGCACAAGGCATTCTTCTTTTGCACAGAAAGATATCATTGCCACCGAATTCTATTACTTATCAGAATAACTGTATTGATATTAAATATGATTCTAACAAGCAGCTTTGTATAGGAAAGAATAATACACAGACCACCTTACCCACCACCCACCATCGCCTTTCCCCAACTGAAAGGCAAAAAAGTCCCACATTAGTACAGATCCAAATATTAAGTACTCAGTACACGTTAAACTGCTTCTTAAATATCATATGGCTGCATCTCCTTTTCAAAACTAAAAGTGCTTAACACATTTTAAATACATGTATACATATCTCCATGAACATAATGTTTTTTTACCATAATATAAAGTAACAAAGTTCTGTAATATTTGTGTCCTAAGCTAATGCATGCAGTACTCTCATGAAGGAGCTAGAGGAGACTATGTACTGATAGGCATTGAACCGTGCACTTAAATGCCTCCGTGATATATTGCCCAGAAAGTAACTAAAACTATTGTGCTTACATTCTTACATTTGCCATGAGAAACAAAAATTTAATTGAACATGAAATAAGGCCTTGACAACGACGTTCTGTAATAAAATATTTTGGCAAATGAATAAATAAAGGCTGGTTGTAAATGTCATGCCCTGCCATCCTGTCCCTTCCAGTCTCCCCCCAGGGTGGCTAACAAGCCGCGCCTGCTGCCTGTTTGTCTCTCCTCTCGTTTCTGCCCTTGTGTGGACCAGTCCAGCTGTCGCTTGTTTGCCCCCTCGTCAACCCAGTATAAGACTGCCTCCCAGTCCTGTGCTCCCCAGTCCGCTGAGTGATGTCATCCCCGTGTCTATGCCTGTGCTTCCCCGACACCTGAGGTCCAGTGTTTTGGCCCGTTTGTTTTCCTCTGTATTGGCTTTAGAGTCTAATAGAGCTCTTTCTGTTTCCTCTGATACCTGCCCTTATCTCTGGTTACTATTGGTGGTGACAGTTATCTTAGTTAACATTAGCTGTTCTAGTCATGTGTGGCATTAGCCGGCCAGCATTCCGATCATTAACCTATTAAGCTATCCATCTCAGATTAAACTAAAATAAAAAACTAAAAACTAGCAATCTCTGACATCGACTACCAGAACGTTTTCCCCATTCTTCATCATAGAATTCCTTAAGCCGTGTGTGAAGGGTATCTTGCATGCACAGCCCATTTCAAATTACCTCACAGCATCTCAATAGGATTCAGATCTGGGCTTTGACTTGGTCATTCCAGAAATCTCAATTTCTCTCCTATCTTCTAGGCCATTTCTTGATAGATTTACTGAATGTTTTGGGTCATTGTCATCTTACATGTCCAGCTCTGCTTCAGCTTCAAATTCTGGACAGATGGTCTCACATTGTCCACAAGCACCCTATGATGCGATGAAGAATACATAGCGGATTCTATTATGGTGAGCTGGCCAAGTCCTGCTGCAAACTATGACATTTCCACCCTCATGCTGTCAAATGCTGTCTTTGGTTTACGCCAAAATGTCCTCTGTTATTGTGTCCAAATAATTCAATTCTTTGGGCAACTAAAGTCTTGCCTGGATATTATTTCCTCCTTGCATACCTAATCAGAGTTGTGCAGTCTCTTTCTTATGGTAGATGCATGTGCCTTGACATCAACTGTGGGAAGAACTTCTTGCATGTCCTGTGATGACATTTTTTTGGAGACTTCTTTCAGTATCTTGTTTTCTGCTCTTGAGCTGAATTTGCCAGGATGCTTTGACCTGGCCATGTTGGCAGTTGATTTAAATGTTCTGAACTTGTAAATTATATTCCGGACAGCAGAATTTTCACCTGATGTGGTGCACCTGAATCTAATTCTAGGCATTTTGAATAGTAATGAATGTCAGGGTGTCCTGACTTTTTCCTTAGTAGGAAATGGCTTCTTAGTTAATTTCTTTTGTTAAAAAAGTGAATTTGTTTCTTTATGCATAGGTGATGCAATTACATCACATTTATCTACAGATACAATTTGAAAGAAGATTTAATATTGATACACTGATATTTTTTAATAAAGAACTAAACATATAATGGGGTGTGTTCATTTTTTCTCATGACTGTAGCTTGGCTTTCACTCGGTTGAAGGCAGCTCTGTTTCCTCACCTCGGGATGGAGATGTGAACGGGCGACCCTCGGTAAGAGAGCCATCCTTTGCCCTTAGATATGTCCAAAATTCACATCTTTTTGGTTCAGTAGCGCAACCGTAGTAAGATGGGACGAGGGCGCTCAGGCTTTCTTTGATTTGGGGCCCAGAGATCTATGACCGTAATCAGTAATAGCTGGACATGTGATGTTTTCAGGACGCAATACCTCTGGAATGAACTCCGCTATAAAATGAGTAAGGCTAGCTCCCTCTGGGACTCCAATAATTCTTAAATTTCATCGCTGCCTCCTGGACTTGGGGTCTGTGCATTTCTCTTGCAACTATTTCAGTTCGCGTGACTGCGATTCATTCTGGTACTTAAGTTGTGTAATCCGCTCAGTTGTGCCGTACAGTCTCCGTGCTATATGCGTTTGGGAAACGGAGCTTTTGAGTATTGAATATTGTTTCAGTCCGAAGTGCTTCTATATATCTGCTGAAATCCTGATGGAGGGGGGCAATTTTGGCTTTAAAACCTTCCAGCGAAGCTAGGCAAGATGACTGTAGCTCATACCTTAATATTTGTAAAGTGAGAGGTGCTTCCTCCACCACCTTATATCTTTTTGATGCTGGGTTTTTTCTGTGCTATTTTACTCTCAAAGGTTCACTTTGGAATAGAAAATGGTCCTATGTTCTCATTTAATGCTGAGTATGGTTATGGAGTAGGTAGTCAAATCATGACTAAAATGGCATTGTGTGTCAATATTAGAGAAAAAAATTCGGAAGCTGCTGGACTTAGTGTACGTCTACTGCATTGCACACTGCCCTGGATCCCCTCTCAGCTGCCGTTGTTAGCAGGGCTGCAATCTGCCCCGGTTCCGGCTGTCCTCAGGATTACAATAAGTTTGTTGCGGTGCCCAAAACACAGCTGTCCTCAGGCTCATCTCAAGTTGTGCTGCTGTTTTGTCACTTTGATTTCATCCCCTCGCTCTGGGCATCTGAACGCACGTTTCTTGTGGCCGTCACCATCTGGACAGCTGCGTCTGGGTGACTCAGGAGGGCTTCAGCTGTCCTGGTCCACAGGGAAAATGGAGTCGCCCCCACCCCGCCCCTCTGTCCTTCAGCAGCACACTGGGATGATGGAGAAAGAGGGTGAGAACCCCCCCTCCCCTAGGAGGCCTGTGGATGGAGAGCTGCTCACCTGCTTCACCTCGCAGCTGGCTGTGCTTTCACTGAACCCACTGTGTGACCAGCCGATTCTTTCTTTGTGTATCATTGTAAGATTCCTGTTTAAATAAATATCTTTGATCATACAACAAAAGCTCAATTTCATCCATAGGGAAGTCAGTTCAGCACCTTGCGCTCTATAAATTCACGACACCTCTTTCGTGTTTTTGGCAGTTGTCAATGCACAAGCCTGATTCTCAAAATCCTAGAGTTAAGAGTTAAATCTACCTGAAAGCTCATCAAGCTTTTTCTGGTCGCGTTCTGATGTGCTTTTGTGGTTGTTGATTGGTTACTGGGGTCCTAAACAGAACTTCATGTAGAGCTTTTTAACTTCACTGCTGTTCCTGACATGCCTCATCCCACTCAGGCTGCCTCAGATTCTCACCACTTATTTACTCTTAAAAATGACCATAAGCAAAGTTTTTTTTTATTGATATGTTGCCAGGCATCTAGGATCTGGAGCAAAGTGACTGTGGAATTCTCCAGTAGTGCATGGAATGTCGCTGTGTCATCAGTTAAGTACTAATCTTACTCTGTATCCATCATTTTCAGTGTTTTTGCAGTTTAGTCAGATAACAAAATCCATTTGTATAATATTATTTATTTGAAAAAATAATCAATGATTTTTTTTCATCAACAAAACAGTAATTACACAATTAGAATAAATTCTGTACAAAGCTTCTTAAATACATTTCCGCCGGGAAAAAAAGTCACATTGACCCGAAGTGCCTTTATACACATTTGCAAAAAAAGGAGCTTAAATTAAAAAATTATAAAAAAGAACTCCACAAAATACATAAATTCACAAAATCGAACACAAATGGTACAATTAAATAGAAGAATACAAAAAAGCCACAGTATATGAACAGAATGGACAGCGTGGTGCCACCAGGGCGGCGACACTGGGATACCACGGCCATTGCAGGTTTCATGTACACAGTGATCGAGTCGTCATTGTTCGCATTAGATACGCCATTAAAAAAATACAGCTGTTCATAGTGCAATGAGGTAAAACCGTCCTCGCAGCCGGTGCAACAGGGCCAACATGCACCTTCCTGGAAAACGTAATGAGAGCAGGCCGCCAAGGGCCAACATCCTATGCAGTCACTGTGCTCGCTTCAGTTGAGAACCAGCTCATCCTGAATATCAGTTTTGACGTCTCAGTCCCGCAGCAGCACCTCACACTAAGGAAACCTTCCCTCTGGTTTGAGCAGCATTCACTGGAGTAAAACCTCCCCATAGAGCAGACAAGAAGCAGGCCCCTGTCGTGCTGTTAGACCTGGAAAAGGCAGCAGAAGGGAGAAGATGCAGGTGAGTCTCACAGCCTCAAGGTTTCGCCAAGGCACGGTCAGGTCAGGGCCAACACACTGGAAGAGCGGCAGGAGTCCGGCAAGGTGCACTCACCTCAGTTGCGATGATGCATTCATCCTTCTCTTCGGATATCACGTACACAGACTGGTACTTTGTGTCTTTACACGTAGACTCTGGCTGCTTCTTTTCTGAAGCATCACTGCAAAAATAATGCAAAGCTGGTTCAGCTTCAGGAAGAGATGGCACTCTGTGGTCTGGGCTGCCGTCAGATGGGCTTGCTGCAAAGGGTGGCTTTTGACGTAGAGCTTACCTCTTTAGTCGTTTGCGGTGCTTCTCTTGCGGCTCGCAGTCTCCCCTGCCGTGGTCACCCGGCACCATGGGCAGTTCCTCCTGCTTCAGCTCGTGCACCAGATTGTAATCCATGGCTGGGTTGCGGGCCTTGTAGCTGTTGCGTTCTGCACTGCCATTGTCGCAGCGGAAGTCCACCTTCTTGTTGGTGTTCTTGATCTGCGTGGGGCTGAGCACGCTCACCGAAAGGTCTTTCTCACGGTGCCGGTTGTGGGTCAGGTTGTTCATGGTCTCAGCCTCGCTGTGCCCGTCTGCCAGCTGGCCCTGACGCTGAACCTTCACCCGGAGGTACACGGCCAGCACGGCGCCGCCGAGCAGCAGCAGGAGCACCAGGATGATGCCAGCGCACACAGCAGTCCAGGGGAATTCGCCCGCCTCCGAGTACCTCTTCCCGGGTTCCTTCACATCTGGCTGGCTTCCAGGGTGCTCGGGAAGCAGAAACTGGCAGTTCTTGCCACCGTAGCCCTGGAAGCAGGCACACACATAGCGGCCGTCCCGTTCGTGGCAGGTGGCGCCGTTGTGGCACGGGTTGTGCTCACACTGGGTCACGGGCTGGCTGCAGTTCTTGCCTACGTATCCCGGTGGGCACGTACAGGTGTAGTCATTGATGCCATCCTGACATGTGCCACCATTCTGACAAGGGTAGCTGGAGCACATGTCGACACTGTCATCGCAGTTCTTCCCCACGAAGCCTTCCGGACACTGGCACAAGTACGAGGTGCCATGGTCCACGCATTGGGCACCTGAAATGAGATAAGGAGGTCTGTCAGCATCTACTACGCGCCATATATAAATCCTCCCCCAGAGACTGACCGACGGCTGGTGTCACCGGCCTCACCGTTTGCACAGGGGCTGGAGCCGCAGGGTTCGATTTTCTTCTCACAGTTGAAGCCAGAGTATCCCGTGGGGCACTGGCAGAAGTAGCCTCCATCCGGGTTGTCCACACAGCGCCCGTCGTTGAAGCACGGACCGTCGGCACAGGTGATGGCACTAAGGTCGCAATTAGTGCCATAGAAACCAGGTGGGCAGACGCATCTGTAGGTGTTCTCCAGATCCTGTCAAGAGAGACACGCACACACTTAGAAAATCCAGGGCCTTCCCTGGCCTTACACTTGTTGTATCTATCTAGCCAACAGTAGCATGGCAAGCCTCCAGAAGCTGAATCTGGGAGAAGATCTAGAGCCCAGAGAGAAGCCAGCAGTGAGGGCAGCTGTAACACAAAGGCTGGTGCTTACAGTGCAGCTTCCCCCATTCCTGCAGGGGTTGTTGGAGCATTCGTTGACCTCGATCTCGCAGCTGGCCCCCGTGAAGCCTGGCCGGCAGGAGCAGGTGTAGCTCCCCTGGCCAGTATTGGTACAAGTGGCTCCATTCATACAGGGCTTGTGGTGGGTGCAGTAATTGAGATCTGAAACATGAAAAAAGGAGCATGTGACTCTGGTCTCCCCACAGTGGCAAATTACAAGCTTTCTGGCAGGCGGTCCAATGAGGAAGCAGGTGTGAGCAGCTTACAGACCCTCTTCCCTTTTATGTGTTTATGTTAGCCGAGTTTTTATGGCGACATCTCAAAGCACAAATGGACAAAGTTTTTGGGCTCCGGAAGGCCAACATGTACAGATAATCCCTGCATGGCCATGAAATTAGTATTTTCTGGGCCCAATGTGTGCAGACCATTCTTCCAACAGGGACAAGTGGTAAGCGGGACCCACCTTGGTTGCAGAAGAGGCCTCCCCAGCCTTCCTGGCAATTGCACTGCCAGGGCTGTTGACAGGTGCCATGGAGACAGCCCGGGTAACGGATGCAGTCGTCACAGTAACGTCCACTGAAGCCCACCCGGCATCTGCCGAGGACACAGGGGTTAGAAAGCGGGCTTACATTCCCACACCACAGTGGGGGGTCTGGAGGACGACAAGGGGTGCAGAGAAGGGGGAACTTACTTGCACTCTCCAGGTCTGTCACAGAAGCCGTGTTCTTCATCGCATCCAGGAAGGCAGATTGCTGAAAAGGGACAAACAGACACATCAGAACCATGCGAGATACATGACTTGGCCACTGTTTATCCAGAGCCTCAGAAGTCCATTACCAATGAACCCCCCTTAATTTATTTCCAAGAGCTGGTGGCCCCATTAACTGCTACCCAGGAAATATTGCCCTTCCCCATCACCAGGGAAGGACTTTCTGCTTAACACAGTTGCCCGTAGACAAAGGGGACACACACAAAAGCCCCTTTTTCTCCTCACTATGGGTCAGAAGACCCCCTTTTTCATTCTATGCACACAGCTCCTCCCCTTTTAGGATCCCCGAGTCTGTGCAGATAAGAGCGGACAGCTGGCGTGCATGGTGCCATTGCGAGACAGCTGCTCCATTGTCTGCTCTCACTCGGCAGCTGCCGGCTTCCAACAATACCTCTTTCCGCCGGGCCAATCAGGGAGAGGCGCACCCCCGAGCAGCCAATCGGCCATTGAATTTAATCTGTGGCACGCGTGTGATTATTCCGCAAACTTTTCTAATTTGAATTCTTCAGTGTCGGGAGAGAGGGCGGGGGCCAGGTCGCCTCTGGCGTCGCGGGTCAGCATTTCTCTCTCACGTTAATTATGTTTACCCAATGCGCGTTATTTCGCAAATAACGCAATTTACTTGGGTCGTGCGGAAACACTGATACTGGCAGTAACGTGAGTTAGTGAGGTGTTGCGTTCGTTTTACTTACGATCGGTGCAGTAATGTCCCTTCCAGCCGGCGTTGCACACGATCTCGCCCCGTTCCCCGCAGGTGAAGTGGCCGAAAGCATCGTCCCTGGGCCGGCAGAACACGGAGCAGCCGTCGCCGTAGTAGTGCTCGTCGCAGACGAAGCGGTAGGAATACTTCAACTCAGTCCTGCCCCCGGTTTGCAGGTCCTGGGACCACTCCTCTCCCACCGTGAGGTGCCGCTGAGTCGTAATTCGGCTGATCAGCCGCTCTGGGTTTTCTGAAGCAGATAAAGGACCAAAACACATAAAAAATCCCGAGCTGATCACGGTGAACGAGTTGCCACGTCGCATTCCGAATTCGTCATGTACATCTGTAGTAATATGCCTCGTTTGAGGTTTCATGCGAGTGCCTGGCAGTGAACTCCATTCCTACCTGTTGAAAGGTCCTCGCTGGAGTCGGTGTGCAGCGCTTCGATGATTAGAGAAAAGGTCCCCTGCGTGAACGAGAAAAAATGCATTGACTAAGCAGGCTTAAACAGCGTTCGTTTCATAACTTCCCCGAAACTCTCAAAGGAGAGTTTATTAATGGGGATCTTAACCGCACCGCTATAATGTCCGGAGTTCTGAATGTTTGCCTTTCGGAATTCACGCAAAAACTGACATTTTTTTTGCCGATTACAAAAACCCCGAAGTTTCCAGTATATGGGGTTTTAAAGAAATATGGATATGACTGAGTGCCAAAAAGTTTCTTGACATACAGCAAGTTAATTTTATTGAGCCGCATTATACAAGAGCACCAAACACCAAATCACTTTATACTGGTGGAGTTCCGAACAAAAATACTTACAGGCCATGTGAAGCCGAAGGGGAATCTTATTGGGTTGGTGAAAATGTTGTCCGATGTTGTTTCGGGGACTTGAAAGGAGTTGGAGCCGAGTACCGGGGTTACAGCGCCGCCGTAAGTGCACGGGGGCTCGGGGGACACGTTAGCCTGATAGTGCTTTAGGCAGATCCTAAAAAACGTTTTACATTCACACTGCTGGAAGCCGGACGCAGTCCCTCCTCTGCAGCAGTTCGTGTTGCCCATCACTCCTTTCTTGTTGAGAAATTCCTGTAACTTCAGCTCAAAAACGCCAGAGCCAAAAGCCTGCGAAGGTATTATATACAGATTCAGTTATTCTACCTGGAAGCACATTTCTATTTAATAACAACTTGGGTGAATAACATGTATGCATGTAAACATGCACAGAAGTATTCATCTTACCTGGCATATCAAGGCACACATGATGGCAGCTTTCATAAGCGGCTGATGTCCCATTTTGGTTAAAATCTTCTTTAGACGCTAGATTCTAGAGTCTGGGCAACTTTTGTACGCCCCAGCTCAGATATTTATTGAAATTGAGGCTTTTCTCTCTGGTTCCACTGTTTCAGTTCCGCCCTTTCTTCAGTGAGTGCAAAACGGAGAGGAACGTCTTCTGTGAGATTTCTTCTCTTCAAAGCGTCTTCTCTTTATCTTCTTGCATCAGCCATGCACGTTTCTTCTCCGCAAAGTAAATAAACAAAGTAATCCGCAATGAGAGTGGAAGAAGACCCCAAACTTTGAAAGTTTGGGAATGAACTCGAAATTCCTTGCCAAGGCGATAATTCCAATCGTGAAATGAAATATTGCAGTTCAGCACAGATTCTGACTTGTAGGTGCAAAGAAGACGCACAACCAAGATGTAGAGGCGCTTGTGTGCGGCGTGTTTTCCCCCTTGATGTGTTACGAGCAATGATGATACTGATCCAAGAAACTTCCTCGCTGCCTTCTTACTTATTCTATGCAAGACATGAAACTATGCGTGTGTCTGATGTTCTCGTCCTCCTGCCGCCGGTTTTATAGAGACCGCTGCCTGCTTGAGTAATGAGATGCAAATGAGCTACCCCCCAATCTGGCTCGAGCTGTCACAAAGGAACACTTTTTTTTTTTTTAAACCCTCTCAAAAGATCGCCAAATGGTCACTGAGCTGTAAAATGTGCAACCCTTCCCCATGGCACAAAGCATGCTCATTTCCATTCCAGCAAAAATTTTACCGTAAGAATCCTTTACATCCTTTCATGACACAAAATCTCAAATTACAGCACCCTTCATTCCTCAGGTGTCAGATAAGTAATGTTACCCCGTCAGTACAAACGTGCGCACTGGATTGTATCATCATGAAACACTTTTGAGTGATTTAAATACATGTTAATGTAGATTTGGGCACAATATCCAAGAAAATGTGAATTTTATTTTGTCAAATTTTGAATTAAAAAGACCCATCGGATATACTATTATATTAACATCAAGAGACAAGATATTTATGATTTATATTCCGAAACTATTTATATACATTCCCCTGTGTCTGTGAGACACACATATATACATTTATGCAGTCACAGTAAATACTACGTACAAAACCAATGAATTTAGTTCAGAAACGTTGCATCCCCTCCCCCTTCGAAGGACGTTCCCCAATTGGTCGAAATGATGCTTCTCTTAATAAAGCCTAACTTAAAAAAAAAAGCAGAAACGCGATCTATCAACTTCAAACTTTGTGAACGGACCAGGAGAGTTGGACTCAACTCTGGAGTTGGACTGCTCCGGTGTTTACTTTAAAACCTTGTTTTGATCATCGTACCGTTCCACACTTAGTTTCCGTTTGGTTTTTTGCAATATACATCAAAATACAACTTCATCCATTTTCAAACTGTGCCTGTCTCTGTATCCAGGGCGACACTTGCAATAGTACTACTTTAAGGTTTTGTTAAGTTTGTACAAGTATAGATTGTCCCTCTTACACACTTAAGCTGGGCAGTAAAAAAGTGGGTTGGTGTGTGTCGCTCGCGTGGCTGTCATTAAGGCACTTTGTTATTGTGTGAGGGAAGAATAAGTTTGTTCTTTGTGCTCTCAGCTGTATGGTAATCCGGGCAGCACCTGCTCTCCCTTCAATATAACAGGAAGAAAGCGCTCCCCTAGGCGCGCGCTGCACTCCCCTCTACAATGTCATCAACTTGAAAAAAGTTGCCCTTGCAGCGAAAAAAAATAACGTACCAACCGTCATCTCATTATTTCCACCATCAGACAGTGGGGCGCTTGTTTGTTTTCGCCCTGTGTTGTTTTGCTGTGTGTGATTCTCTAAATAGTTTAATGAAACTGCACTAGATACCGCAAAAAGTTATTTTAAAGTTGACTATAGGGCTTCTTAAACTACTTTACGGTATAAGGAGTCATGTGCGTGCGCGTGTGTACTTTCGTGTCTGTGTGAGTGTGTGTGTGTCGTGTGTGGAGGGGGATACTTAATTAGGACGTTAATTGAAACGGGAATTTAATTTTGAGAATGGGGGTGGCTTTTTAGTTTTCTGAGATGTTACATAACAAAGCGAAGAAATCTCTGGTCTGAGGGTATTATTCAGTGTGTCAAAGGCATTTAGCGCAAAGATTTTTTTAAATTACGCAAGGCACTACGTCATTCGATATTTGTTTACTTGGACACGAGCAAGAAAGTTTCGAGTATAAAAAGAAATTTGATGTCATACTCTCATTACATTTTCTCTTATTTTTCGAATAAACGTTAATTGCAATTGTTTTCCAAAACATTAATTCGATTTTCATTTTCGTGATTTCCTTCCCGTAACATTCCTGGTGTACACCTCAGGAGATGCTCATCTGTTGCGCAACATAGGGTGCCCTCTGCTCTTGAGCGTCCGGTTTTTAACTAATCTTTTGGAGTTGTGTAAAAAGTTGCACGCGTAAGATCTTATAAGAGGAAAACAATGTCGCAGTCATTTCTTCACCATAACCCATCAGGTATTTATTAAATCGACGTGGCACACATTTCTAGATTTCTGCAGCAAAGCGTAACTGAAGGGCATGGTGAAACCCTTCAGAATCCTGCCCAGTACACTTATTCTTTTCAAACTTAATTTATGCCACGCGATTCTGTCTTGGTTAAATCAAGCAGAAAGCTTCTTTTTCGTACTCTCTCGCTCTTTCACAATGTGGACTATGGAGAGACTGTTTAACTTAAGTGTTTCTATAGGGGACTGTTGTAGTTTAACTCCTGCCCACCAGTAGCTGGGATGAACAAAGGAGGGACTCGAGGTCTGACTATTCATCTTTTCTTTGCGCTTTAATTTTCATTGATTTTGAATACAAGGGGAACCCTTGGGGATTCTATCTGAAGGGCAGGACACGCCTTTAGACGCGGCCGGTCTCCCGGCCAACCATCTGCTCTCAACCAAATGGCGTTTTTTTCCACCTCCAACTGCATGTCTCCACTGTTTCGCTTACATATTACGCAGCCTTCAGCCAAATTGAACTGGAAGCATGTTAAAGAACCTGCAACGGTATGGCCTTGGCCATATGGTGGGGGAAGCCAAAAGTTTCATTTTGTGAATCAAGTGTTCATGGGAACATAGACACGGTATGCATCACACCATAACGATCATACTCGCAATGTGGTGTTTACAATCCGGTACCGCTAGAATCCGGCTCGGTCGATAATCTTGGTTCATGACGTCGCGGCTGCGCTAAAATGATCAACAAAAACAGACCAATAAAAATATTTTACATATTATTTAAAATGATTTAAAGCTTAAAACCGCAATAAAAGTTGTGAAATATGCAAGAAAACACACAGTTAATTTACTTCACTGAAATTAACAAACATTTTCTGAAACGAGGGTTGGTGGATCCTAGTTAAAACTGGAAATCTTGTGCCATAAAATAAATACAAAACAGAAGCGTGAGGTAAGAAGGAGACGGGTGAGCGTATTCTCCCCCTTTCAGTTCATTTCACTCTAATTAAGGATGCAGGGTTGGGTTCAGAGGGAGGACGTATTTTTTTTTCTAAGCCGAACATACTTTAGAGAAAGGATAAAGGAGTTTTTTTTCGTGATCATGTGTGATGCTGCAAAGGCATGCGCTAATTATAATAATAAAGGCTATGTCGCGTGGCTAGGCTGGTTCACAGATATGGCAGATGATGGATAAGCGGCAGGTCTGCATCTCTCCTCTTTTGAAAAAAGGAAGAAAAAAAACAAGCGCAAATCATCTGCTCCCGTTCTGCGTCGACCCTCATTTTCATGATAATGCCCGCGTGTTTACCTGTGATCCTGGGACCGAGGAGGCATTCCTTTGTCTCCAGGTCAGATTACTTTGGCCAGCTGCTCTAGGGGGACAAGGACCAGTCTGAGAGTGACCGTATTGCCGATCTGTTTGTTGCTGGGGTCAGGCAGGAAGGCTATTGGGGGATGCTATTTGGGAGTGGCTGGTGCACCACAGAGGGTGTGTATGTGTGCGTGCTGGAGGGTGGGGGTGGACTGATGCTGAGATTCAATTGAATGCTTCTGCAGAGTTGAGGGCAGTCGCGTGCCGATGTCTTCCAAAGAACATCTGCCTCTTTCCCCAGGGCGGTTTAGTTCATGTGATTGCACGTAGACGTATAAAAGTCCGGGGCTATGACAGGAAGGGAAAGAAAGAGGACAATAGAAGCCTATGCACGTATTCAGACCAACAGATTGCCAGCGACATCAGGCGCAAGTCGACATCGAAAGGAAAGAATTATAGCAGTCTCCGCTTTGGGAAAACCTCAACGTGCATATTAAGCTCGACAAGAAAAGTATTTAAAGTAAAAATATGGAAAATGTATCATAATATCAGAAGTTATGCACCACTAGTTATTTAAAGTTTTAACTAAATTAAAAGTTCTTAAATGGAACGTAATAAATAAATATTATTTATATATATATATATATATATATATATATATATGTTTCAAATACGACCATTGTTTAATGACATCCATTGACAGAAGAGAAGTAAATATACTTAGATTTTTAGACCCACACATCAACCCACACATTTGACTATGTGCGCTCTAATTACCATATTTCCGTACAAAAACACACCACATCTAAAAAAGAGAGGTGTATAAATCCAACTTATATCAGTCTACTATTTGTACTTATTTGTAAACTAATATTGACATTCCCCAAACCCCAAACGTGTGAATGGGGGAATTAAAACGAGCCGATGCCCCTTTAAAATGACTTCCCATCCCTTCGAGAGCATCTGCCCAGAAATGAACAGATGTAGGCACCTGCAGTGACATCGCGCATATGTTCCTCCTATTCACACTTTTCAAGACACGCTCACAATGGATCGACTTTGTGTTCACAAAGTAACCAGATATATTCGTCTTTACTCCCTGGGGACCCATGCTCTGTCATGTCGTTTTTCATCAGTGAAAACATCAGACGAGTGGTTATATTTCATTCATAAACGAAAACGCCTAATTTTATTAGACAATGAATTTTTAAATAAGTTTTTAATGTTACAGGCCTACTGTATTGTGTTCAGTGTGAAGTTATATCGCATAAATGTCTTTTAATGATTTTTTGCTTACCAGTATGTCCATAGTTCTCAGAATCTCAAATGAGTGTGAATGAGGACAGTAAATAAACGTGCAAAAGGACAAAGATATTTATTTATACGATAATAAAATCTACCAAAAATCAATCAAACAACAATGATGCAGTACGAGCTCACTTTGAAACTGAGGATGAAACATAAAGGCGAGACACCTGAAAAAGAAAAGAACATATTTATTTCAGTAATAAATATTTGGTGTATATCCTGTAATGATATCAGCTAAGTCCTCGAAATCCGTGTGCAAAAATCTTCCGAACCGCTACATCCGTAAACATAGAGACTAGTCTACGCGACAGAGTGGCGTCATCAAACCGCGACCGGAAACGGGCGTGTTCGAAAGCCTACGTGCCATTGCTACAAATAATTGTGCCGTTTAACAGTGACTGCGATGCAGATTAGGGGGTAGGTAGGTCCGTCACCTAATTTAGTGTCTTATTTAACATAGCTAGCCATTTAGCCAAGTTGCCTTACATGGCTGACAATTTTTTAAATGAAAGGTTCGGTATCCTTTTGTCAGTTAATTTCCATCTTAAGCACAAAGTCGTGTTTTAATCAGAGAAGTCTGTCAGCTTGATGGGTTGCAACCGATTTCAAAAGAGAAGACAACAGATAATGCATTTATGAAACAAATCCGCAAAATAAGTGAAGCATTAGAGTGGCGGATAGATTTGTTGAATTGTGTTTGCTTAAATAGCTAAGTGGCGCAAGAAGCCAAAGAAACGGACAAATTTGTCGCGTCAAAATACGAAAATAACCACAACCTTGAGCTGTTTGAGTTCGTCGATATTTACTTCTTTCAGGAAAAAAGTCGCACAATGACAATTTTTTTTCTCAGGCGATTTATTATAAAAGCCGGTGTTCAGAAAAACTGGTAGGAATAATTCGTTTTTAAAGACTTTTGATTTAATTTTATTAAGAAATTTGTGGGCACCGTAATGAAATGCATCTGGGAACAGACGCGTTTGTATCAATGGCTAGATTTGTGCATGCAGGTGGACCTGAGGGGGATGGCAAGCCATCGGCAGTGGGCTTGCCTAGGCAGCTGGCCAACCATGGTAGTGGATGGCATGTTCTGCCTGTGGCTATGGTACTGATACTGGGCTTGGGTACACAGCAGCCAGTGACGCGAGTACCTGTAGGGTCTGCATGACTATGTATCTTATCCCAGATCGGAATGCACCTGGTGTTCTTCTTTCACCTGGCGTGATGGAGAACAAGTGGGCTGAGCGAGTGAGGAGGCGGTCTCCCTCTTCTGCAACCTGAGGGAGCATGACCGTGGTACCATGCCTTGCCTTCCCTCTGCTTTCTCCATGTTCTCACACTCCGCTCTCAAGTCCCTGGGCCAGGTAGTGAGGAGCGCAGTGTGTGAAATCAATTATGAAATTGCAGACTATGCCCACTGACTTGGCAGCATGGGCAATCTGGGTCAGAACATGGATGTCCTCATTTTCGACAGCACTCCCTATCTGAAGGCCACCTCTGCCTAGACACCATGAGCATAGTGATGTACCAGAGTGAAGTACCTGGCTCTCAAGGTTTTGTCGGTGGCAGCCTTCATCTGGTGGCATCAACCCCACCTCCCACCCAAGTGCACTGCCCAGGAAATATAACTACACATCACAGCAACACAGACCGCAAGATCTGTGACTGTTCCGCTTGGTAGCATACATTTTTTATGGGACCAAAGAAAGTGTACATACCTGGTGTACTTATATTGCTGACCCCAGGCATTGTAGCAACATGTTTACAAAACACTCAGGATGACAGCACCAATTTCATTTACCTCAATTAAGTTTATTTGTACTTTACAAAACTAAAAAGAAATTAAGAAGTAGTATACACACTAATTTTAGAAGATGCATAAAAAGCAACTTTGTAGCAGCTTGACATTTTTACAAATCTAAAGAAAGTTTGGAGCAGCACAGATGTAACCAGGACTCAATAAAGTTTGGATACTTTACTGGATACTTTGTTAAACATTTGTTTGTTTTTTGCATGATTCATCAACTGAATGTGTTGCAGGGTTGGAAGACAGTAAATGCAAAATCTGTATGTATAATCTATCTGGCAGCTGGGTGTTGCTGACATTCAGTGTGATGTGAGGTGTTTTCCATGGGCTCTGTCTGACATTCAGGGTCCCTGAGTTGGAGCAGATGTGTCCACGTTACGCTGGGCTCTGCAGGCGAATCCCCCTCACATGAGGGCTTTTGTGCCCCAGCTGGAATGAGACACAGAGACTCAGACACTAATGAGTCTGATCACTTAATGAGTCTGATCATGTGACCTCATGACACCACATCCTGGGTTTCAATTAGCCCCTCCCCAAATATTCCTCATGGGTTAATCCCTGATCCCAGGTCCCGGGGTCCTGCCTCTATGTTGAAGGAATGGTTTGCATCTCTTGGAAATTACTTGTGGGAGCTGGACAGAGCCCTCCTTGTCTCTGCATTTTTAAAGCTTTTATTTAAGTGTACTCCTATAATTACATAGTAATATTAATGGAAAATATTTATTATAATGAACTGAAGCATTTCAGAGATCAAAAGGGTAATTTAATTAAATACATTTATTTTTTCATTAAAAAATTATGCATTGTCTCAAAATATTGATTTCGACATACCTTCAGCATTTACGTCGCCAGTTCCAATGACTAGACTCGGCTGTTTATGTGTCTGTACACTTGGCTGTTTGTGTGTCTGTAGCCGTGGCTGCTTGTGTGTGCAGTGATTCCACAGCAGCAGCAGGTGTTGAATGGCTGCATGTTGGGGGGGGGGGTCAAGCCCAGTGGGGGGGGTATGGGGGGGGGGAAAGGGACGGGCCACTGAGATAGGGAGAGGAGTGGGCTTAGCCAGTGAGGGCCAGGGGGCGGGGCAAAGGGTTAGGGGCGGACAACAGCCCTGCTGTTGGGCAGATGAAAGCATCCGAGGCCAGTGAGCCTCGTGGGGGCGGGAGGGCACACGCACCTGTCACTGTGGCTATTGTTGTGGCTCATCAGGGGTGATACTGTCACATCTGCCTGAAATCTCAGATGGGGGGGTGGGGAGACAGATGGCGCGCTCTCTCTCTCTCGCTCTCTCTCCAGGGGCTAGCCTGATACCTCTGCCTAATCCCTCCCACCCCCTTCAGGATGCCTTCTGCTCTGAGGTCCTGATAGCAAATCCACATGATAATGGGGAGGGGGGCAAGACATGACCTGGTCTGAAATAATGAGGCAAACATCCCGCTCCATAATACTAATGTCACGCCTGTCTCTGCGGTGATGGGCCACTGGGGAGAGGCCCACAGGTGAAAAACTCCAAGGCGATCGGGATGGACACAGCCTAGTAAAAACGGCCCCTGCTAGCCTACGTGGACGGCGGTCATTTTAGGGTCCTCGGCTACGTGAGCACCGTGCTGCCGTGTGGCTCCAGGAGTAACGCTGACCAAATATACCCCCCCAGCAGTAAGTGCCCTGGCAGCCGGCGGGAGGCTCTCTTATCTTTATACTCCTCCTGGCATGTGGCAGGTGCTCCTGTGAGTGTGTACAGAGGGCTGTGCATCGTGGAGGTGTTTGCTTCAGGCTATGTCGTGTTTCCCGAGGGAGCAGGTGGTCGGCTGAGCTGCTCCAGTGGGTGTGTGCAGGGTGGGGCCAGATCTTTGCCCTCGGCAGCCAGGGGTCTGAGCCGGGTGAGGAGAGCCCCCACCCCATACCACAGCAAACTGCACCATCACTCCTTCTTTACATTTGTACTTTTTTGTTTATTTAGAAGGCTCTTATCCAAAGCAACATACGTCAAGCAGCTGGAGGTGAAGGGCCTTGCTCAGGGGCCAATGTTGGGGTGTGACCCAGCAACCTTCCGATTTACAGACACTGTCCTGTCTTACAGAGTCGCCACAAGGCCCCCCAGCTGTAATTGGCCCAGACTGGAACACAGGGCCTTTAATATCATCAGCCTCATATAGCCACCATCATCCTTGAGCTGGGTGGTGAGTCTCCACCCCCCCCGGCTGAAGGTCAGCTCTATTATGCATGCTGCTTTGTCGCAGCGAGAATAATTCCGAGTTTCCTTTTATAGGCCACGGTCTATATTAAGTAACATAACAAGACAACAGAAATATAATCTGGGGGCTTGTCCAGTCCCCCCCCCCCAAAGCTGGCATCCATGGCGTCTTGTGGTTTTTTTTGTCAATTAGGGGAAAAGCTTAGAAATTGTATCCATCTGTGCACTTTCTTTCTCTCTCGCTCTCTTTTTTTCCTCTTGTACACATATACCCACCTCCCCAGCATATAAATAAGGTTTCTCTGTAATTTCAGACCCCCTTACCCGGTTATCATGTTCACGGGCCTTTGGGGAGTTGATGGTGCAGCTAGTCGCATGCTTTCCTCGTCCCTTTGCCTCCCTGAGAATATGTACACTGGATGCCCCCACTGTGTCATTAAAACTGCATCTCCATATTTTGGACATCCCTTGGGGAGCCAGCCAGTGGCAGAGGAAGATGACCCCCGCCCCTCCAAGAGGCTGGCTGGGGACCCCTCCCCCCCCCAGCTTTGGGGCTTGGGGGCCAAACTAGGGTCCTGCACATCCCAGGTGGGGGTGGAGCCTCTTGGATGAGGCAGAGGCAGGGTGTGGTCTGTGGACGTGAGGAGGAGTTGGGGTGGAGTTTATGACATGGGCTAAGGCTTACGCCACAGACCGGGAGGAGGCATCAAACGTGCAGCTTCAGTTGGGGCGTTGGCCTGAGGCTGGGTCTGGCTAGGTGCATCACGTCTCCCAAAGAGACCACAGGAGGCATCAGAAACTAAAGGGAACCACAGAAAGTGTGTGATGCGGAGTGGGATGGGCTGGGGTGAAATGGGGCGAAGGAGCTGCTTGGATTCTTGGTGAATTCTTCATTTGGTCCCAACCAGACAGACAGCTGCCTTTCGTTTTGGGCTGTGTGTTTATATACTAAACATCACCACACGTGGCTATAGTAGTATTAACTAATGATGGTATGTGTTTGGTAAACTAACAGCATTGTTAACCACTCATCAGGAGGGATTCCTTCCTGTCGGGACATTCCTGCCTCTGTCTTCTGTCAGTGTGGTCCGGACTTCCACAGCTCGGCACTCGGCTGATTCTGCCTGCTCGCCCACCTGTATCTGAACTAAGGCTTGTTCTCTGTATGCCATCCGATGACTTTCTTGCTCGTGAACATTTCACCTCCCCTACTGTGGAAGCTGCTTATTTCTGGCTTTGCCAAATGTCTGGGAATTTATCAAACCCCCCTGCCGTAACTGTCCTAGACACTCAGCTCCGTGTGAGGGAGGCGGACCTGGGAGGGGGGCTGCGTGGGAAGGAGTCGCTGAAAAGTTGCGACCACAAACACCCCTGCGGGAGAGAAGAGGCACATAGAGGGTTTGGGTTACCCACAAGCCCCCACCCCGCCCTGTTAACCTGTCAGCCATGCGAATCCTCAAGCAGTTTCCTGATCTGGGGAGGAAATGTCCCAGGCTATGGGCTCTGACTGGGCCCGCAGACCGGGCCCAATGACCGCACAGCTTTTTAGACTGGGTGTACTGAAAGGCCTTTCAGACTGGGCCCGCGGACCGGCCCCAGTGACTGTGTAGCTATATAGACTGGGTCTACCGAGAGGCCTTTCAGACTGGGCCCACAGACCGGGCCCAATGACCGCGCAGCTTTATAGACTGGGTCTACCGAGAGGCCTTTCAGACTGGGCCCACAGACCGGGCCCAATGACCGCGCAGCTTTATAGACTGGGTCTACCGAGAGGCCTTTCAGACTGGGCCCACAGACCGGGCCCAATGACCGCGCAGCTTTATAGACT
>JAODKL010000062.1:16014101-16032296 GCA_026780765.1 Petrocephalus schoutedeni | reverse complement strand
CCCGCCGACCACAAGGAGGTGTCTTCCCCAAATCCCAGACATGGGAGGTGACAGTCAGCAAGACTGCCTCCCCCCCACTGCCCCTGTAGTGCTAATGAACCACTTGAAATTTGGAAATACCCGCCCCACAGGAAGATAACTTTCACCTGTATGCAGATGTGTTTTTAGTGCATTTTTAAGTGACATGCTGCTTGTTTTACAGCCAACACCGTGTTGCTTTACTCTTACTGGACTGTGCGTAGGGGTCACCTGCAGGAACCGCACTGGGCCGCTGGGGCTTTGTGCTGCCATTGAGCCGTAAACGGCGAGCAGCCCAGCTTTGATAAGCACAGCAGCCTGCTCTCCTTGCATTGGCATGTCAAGCGGCTCCCTGCTGCGCTTCCTGCAATTTGTGAGGGAGGGAGCCGGTCCGGGGGGGGTGGGAGTGTTATTCCCAGCTACTTCTAATGCAGGTTCTAATTAAGCAGCTTGCCCACCGTGGTGTGAATGACCCCCATTCACACCTCGGACTAGTAGCCGGAGCCTGGGAAGGCCAGGGACCCGACTGAGGGCCGAGGGACATGAATAACACAAGTGGCAAAAACCGTCTCAGCATTTAGTGCTAAGTAAGGTGTGTACCCAAGGCGGGGGGAGGGCAGTATTCGCCGTGGCCCCCTGACACTCATTACAGGTGCGATAGGGGCACCCGTCTATCTATAATCACCTGACTGGGGAGCCCACGCCCCCACCCCCTACTGATCAGTCTCCAGCTAATTGGGCCTGCGTGTTTTGGGCCTGTGTGTGCAGATTTAATTTGCCACATACTACATGGATGCACCTCACAGAGGTACGTGGATGTTGTGTCCCTGCTGCTGCACGTTGGGCTCTGCTTTCTGTGATCCTGGGCCAGACCTAGGGGTTGCCACATGTCCTGGTTTCCCCAGGATTGCTCTCTTTATTGAGCAACTGTCCAGGAAAATTATTATTCTTTCCCGAGACATGAATTGTCCCAGTTTTTAAATAGTTAAAAACAGGTAAAACACAGCGACGATCGGCTATGTCTATATTTTTATTTGATACGAAAGCTTACCTTATTCCCTAGCAACTGCCCAGGCTGTTGGTCTACCATGTGCAGCCACATTCGCAACCCCACCATGACTTTAATTGCTAGCTAGAGGTAATGTTAGTTTTTTTTATTTTGTTGGTTTTGTGAAATGGGGGGAGTGACCGGTGGGGAGTAGGGTTACCACCTAATCCATGTCAGAAAGGACACTTTGAGCTACTTCATGTTTTACAAACCACTTTAAAACTGACCCGTGATACGTTTTGATTTGATTTGAATTATTTAATCTGGCCCTCAAATCAATCTTTACGCTGTTCACAGTAAAACTCCCAGTGCTTAATACTACCTAATTATCCTTAGAACTGTGGTTCATTACCGCCAGCATGCAACATGGGTTTGCTTGTGTCAGTCAAAACATGCCGGAAATCTTATGGAAGTCATGACCACCACCCACTACTTTATTGCGAATGCCAGGTGAGTTAACTTTTAGCTCAATGCATGATGTTGGAACTTCGGAATGGGGGTAATGCCAACAGTTTCTCAGTAATGTAATATGGAGCTTTCAGTGATACCTCCTCTTGTAAGAACACTACACATTGTCAGTGGTGTAGCGGGCCTGGCACATTCTATGTATGTATTTCATGTATATATATTCTTGAACAGAACAGTTTAGATCTTCTTCCTTCCACTTTTCCAGAATAACTACAATATTACAGCATTGTTTGTATTTGTCTTACCTTCAAGTAAATAGTTGAACTCTTATGAGATATAGTTTTCATATTTTAATGCTGCAGGCACGTGCGTACTGTTGGCCAGAGAGGGACGTTGGACTAAAGCCAACTTTGTAAATGGTTCTATATTGTCATCATGTGTGTAATGTCATGGTGTTGTATTATAATGTGATGTGTAGGGTTAAATGTTAACCACGTGTGTGTGAGGAGTACGGGCACGGACATGGCTCAGCAACCCGAGTGGAAGAGGATTATGACCTCTTCCTACAGCGTCCCGACAAGTAGTGGTGGGGAGCACCAATCAACGGGTTGGAGGCTCCAGGGGCCAAGCAGCATGCCTTCCTGGGGCAATCTGATAGATTCAGCACGATCCATCCTCACAGCCATTGGGAAGAGTGCGCTGAAGCCTCCCCAATGAGTGCAGCAGTACGCGGCAGAGGGGGAGCCGAGGCAGCCACGAAGCTCCCGTGTAACACAGGCAAGGCAGCCCCTGGATACCTACCCCATCCAAGCAGCCCGGCAGCGCCCGTCTCAATGAGGAGACTGGAGGGGGAAGTGCAGGCAGGTGGGGGCCACACTCGCAGGGGCCGAGAGAGCAGTCGTGTCACGCCGGTATCCAGCCCCACTGTGCAGATGCTGCGACTGTGTGCCTGAGGGCTTCGACAGCACGGAGGGACAGAGCATGCGCGTGACACTACCACTGCAGAGATGTTGGGCACCTTGCCTGCAACTGCCCCACCCTGGCACCACGCCCTCGCCCTGAACAGCAGCTGGGAAATGCCGGGCGGGTGGTCCTGTAAGTGGGGAGCCACCCACGACGCATGCCAGCTTAACCCCCACAGCTGCACCCAGAGTGGACCGACTAGGCAAGGCTGCTGGCCTGTACATTGACTGCCTGGTAGATAAGATGCCCAGTCAAGTCGTGGTTCCATCACCCCGATTTGCCTGGGCCTACTGTCATGCACCAGTGGAGCCCCACCAGCTGGCTGGGAGACGACCGACATGCAGCTGATGTCAGTGACTGGGGAAGGGGCAGCTGAGTCCAGCTGGCGGGACAGGCGGTGATGCAGGAGGTCTGTCTCACTGACATGTCCAACCCCTGCATCGTCGGTCTGGACCCGCGGGTTCGGCTGGCATTGATGTGCCGGGAGCCGTCCTCCTCCTCAGCGCAGACGCGGTGACCCTCTGGCACAACAGCAGCGGCCAGTGGCGGAAGAGAAGAGGAGGCCATCTGTGCATCGTGGAAAGGAAGCAGACTGCGACACTTGGGAAAAGACCACCAGCAACACGGCCCCAAGCCCTGCCTGGGTCCCTGAACACAGCGCCATTACAGCGGTGCCGTCTCCCCAGCCAGCACCCGATGGCGGAGCTGCAGAACAAGCTCAGAGCTAGGCTGGACTTGTTCCAAGACATCTTTGCTGACTTCCTTGGTGCAGCACCACATCAGTAAGGGGGATTCCCCTTATTCCCATCCACCTGTATCCACATAGACTGCCTCTGGTGAAGCGGCGGGAGGCGGAGCAGAGAGACGGCAGCCACGGGAATCACAGAGCTGTCTGACAGCTGTCTCTCCGCCAACAACGCAATGGACTATCTCGCTGGCCCCGGAACCTCGCCCTAAGGCCACTCTCACTATCAGCTACGGACCGTGGCACTTCCGGTCGATGCTGTTCGGCTGTTCGTGTGTGTGTGTGTCCACCATGCGTGTTAGGAGTAAACGGGGCAATGGGCATGGTGGGCAGTGTGAATATGTTGTGAGAACAGCTGGTACGGGCGCAGTAAAGGCCACCTTGTGGTTAAACTCGGAACTGTCTCACTCTCTATTATTCTTTAGACATGGCTCAGCGACCCACCCTTTCAATGTGTGTACAGAGGTACTGGCTATATTTTTATTATTATTTTAATTATTCATTTTCATGTTTTACAAGTGCTTTCTGACACTTGTCAGGCTGTCATTGTAAATAAGAAATCGCTCTTAATGCTTTTCCTGGCAAAATAAAGGTTAAAGAAAAAGATGATATTTTAATGTTTATAAAAACAAAAAGTGCTGCTAATTATATTTGTGGTTCTCAACACAGAACTTGGTGAAATGATTGCAGTTTGTGTTTCAGTGCTTTTTGAACATTTTTACACTTTTTACATTTTAATCATATAGAGATCATACCAACATGCAAACTTCAGATGGAGCTTATAGACTTAAAGTGCAGCATTAGCCTCAAAGCGGAGTATAGAGTTGCAAACGGAAACCCGGGCACGATATGCACAATTTCTGAGAGAGTTACCCTTTTCCTTGCTAGACCAAATAGTTCAAGCAGGAAATGTGTCTTTTGGGAAGCGCTTGTCTTGGTGAGAAATGTTTCTCCACTGTGATCTTCAATAAATCAAAATGCTGATCCTGGCTATCTGATGGCAATGTCCAGCCCACTCTCAGAGTGCCCATTGTCAATTTCCTTAATGCAAATGTTACTCATCTTACTCAGCAAGAACACTGCCAGCTTTCTGGTAGTAAGCAATAAACAAAAACTGACCAGGTCACCAGGATGTCCTGAATATGGTTAATGACTATATAAATTAAAAATTTTAAGTTCAAAATGATGGGACACTTTGTGTGTGTGTGTGTGTGTGTGTGCGCGCGTATGTGTGTGATTTCTCATGTGCCCCCTTGGGGGAACACCACATAGCCAGTGGCCCCCTGGCAATTTGAATTTGAGACCCCTGTTTTACAACATACAGCTCAGAGTGGGTAAGAACAGAAAACATCGGGTAAGACCCAACCAGGCTGACTTGGGGAGTATTCCACAAAAGAGAACTTCCTAGTTAGCTGCGTAACCTAAGCCAAATGTGAAAATCGTCCAGTAGGAGGAGAGGTCAGTGATGTTTCAATTGGACAATTTGTACATTTGGCTTAAGTTATCTAGCTAATGCATAAATGCTGCTTTTTGCCACCCCCACCAGCGTTTTGTGTTTGGCCAGAATTTCCGTTAAATATTAAGGGAATACAGCTCTGGAAAATCATGCAAAACCAAAGAAGCAGAGTTCTGTATTACGCAAACGCAAAAATCTACAAAATTGCAGCTTTTGGTCAAAGCAGAACAATTAATCAAGTTAGATTAAACTTTAAATGATCATGCTTGGAGCATTCATTAAGGGACAGCAGGGACGTGTGCTGGCAGAAAAGAGGGATGAGAAACATATGGAAAAGAGGTGAGAAATATCAGTGGTAAATTGTCGAAATTCATTAAGTTAAAAAGGTGTTTATAATTTTTTATTTTATGTATACGTATAATGTTTGCATTTCTAAAGGGAGTGAGTGTAACTTTGGACATATTATGATTAGGTTTTATAACAGATTATAATCGGCCAATATATATTTACTTGTAAAAGCAAATAAAAAAGTGTATTTAACGCTGAAAACAGACAAAGGAGATGAAAGGTGATTAATCGTCAATGAGTGCAACTGCTTTTGTATCAGGACAAATAACGGTAAGAGAGGCTTTAGGAAGTCCAAGAATATGAACATAGTATATTTGCAAAAATGGTTTACCCCCCCCCCCTAAAAAAATGTCCAAGTGTCCTGGTTTTTCAGAAATCAAAGGTGGCATCCCTAGTCACACCTCATCCTTCTTGGGCTCTAACCCAATAAAGTACCCATTCACTGCCTTTAATCCATTACCCAGAGTACTCTGATTAAATTATATCCCGGTTCCCACAGGGCGCTGTGCGGCCCCCAGTGCTCTCGCCCTGCACCCCCTGCCCCTGCCCCTGCCCACACCCACTTCGCCTGGCTCACAGAGCTTTGTGACAGGTAATTCAATTTTACACTGCGGCAATTGGGCTCGCAGGGAGAGGCAGTAAACAGCCATTCATGGGCCCACGTCTTTTGCATGTGTTCAAAGCACTTCCTGATGAATGGGGCAGGCTTGGAAGCCTTTCTGGCCCTGTCTGTGGGACCCCCATTGTTGACCCTTGCTGCCGCCTATTGATGACAGGGGGTATTGCACAGTTAATCAGAAATTCATTCTGAAACGAAGTGCTGATGAACTACAAAATTATTTTGTGTTTAAACAGAAAAGGGGCAAATGGGGGGATATGCATGAGTGCACAAGAGAATGTGTTCATGAGCTAATGAATTGATTGGGGATGATTGTGTACAATTTTGGGTTTTGTGTTGCTTGAGACAGATAGTGCATGACTTAATGATGGGGGTATCAATCCATCCTCGCTGAGAAAATAACCCTCCTTCCACAGAGAGATTGGGGCAGTGCGTGTGTCTATCATGAGCTAGATGCCAGAGGACAGCAGTGGAAAAGGCTGAAATAGCATCTCTCTCCTTTCCAGTGAACTGCGACATCACTGTCTTCAGCACTCGTAGAGAGGCCATCCCAAACATGGCCATAGCAATGGTGCTCTGAAAAAGGATGTTCTGGCATGGCTGGGCCTCTGGGGGCCACTCTGCTGTCCAGTAGCTGACAGGTAATTGGACTCCATCAAAACCCAGCCTGCAGGGGCATGAGAGGTCCTGTGTACAGCTGGTATCAACATGTCTCCAGCGTGATCCAATCAGAAGTGGACAGCGCTAAGTACATCTGTTTACACCTAGCATTAACATGCATCTCCACATGCGTCTTGACTGTTTGTGGTCGAATCTCACTTTCCTACACTTTATTTAAATAAGCACCTAAATCAGTTCCATAAGCAGAGATCAAATGCATTGTTGATTTTTACCGGTGGGAGTGAGCAATGACAGACAGTGCTGAGTTTCTCAGTGTAGAACCTAGTGAAATGGTCAAAATCAGACTAAACCAATAAAGTGAAGAAACAATCTGTGTTGTATTTTAATTTAAAATTAAACCGTAGCCTGGCATTAAATTAACTTAGTAGCCGCAAGCAACAAATATTTATTTCAAGATGTGAGCAGGTCCAGTGCCGCTCTGGTACATACAAGTGGAGCAGGAGACGCCCCAGGACGTCAGTTGAGCGGACGCTCTCTCAATGCAGTCCCGGACACATCTGCATTCACACTGCTATGAGAATGTGGCCACATGTGGCCCGACCACCTCCCAATGTGGTCTGAGTGATCAGATCTCAATGCGTGCTCAGTGCGTCCTGGCTGCGTTCACACCTGTAATTAGCACTGTCCATTTGTGATTGGATCACCCAGTATGCATGTTAATACCAGGTGTGAACAGGGCCAGAGATAATAGGTAATAGGACTCAGACTCACAGTCCCTGCCAGGGCGTGAAGGACTATTACAGCTGCTAGAGTAAAACTACAGATCTGCCTCCCCCCACTGCCCTCCTGATATTGTAATGATCTAGAGTGTCAAACGGGCCTGATGAATAGGAAATGAGCTGACGCCAGTGAAGGGCTGGGAGGGGGGTGTGTTTGGTTGTGTGTTCGACCGTGTGACCGAAATCAAAAGTGGGCCTTCAGAAGGAGCCCTTGATGGGCTTAACACCTGGCCAGAAAGCAACGGGGCCTGGTCAGGGAGCGAGACGGCCCCATCTCCTGTCACCCTGCCAGCGACACCTTCTGCTGTCACCTTTCACCCTCCGGGGCTCCTAGCTTATCGTTCCTGTGACTTCTGCCATGCTGCAGTTTCCTTAGTATGACAGACAGACAGACAGACAGACAGACATATTTTTTATTAATCCAGAAGGAAATAGCAGGTTTACATTTCTACAATGCACATTTAGTCAGTACAAAGTACATTTAGACATTAATAAAAAATGTACCAATAAATAATAAACAATAGGAGTGTATGTCAAGGAAAGTCAATGTTCTACAAATGGTGGAGCCCCAGGGTGCTGCTCCGCTCACCAACGGTTCTTCTGGATCTGAACACATCACGGGCTGCTTGCTGTGGGGAGCTGGGCTTGCAGGATGTGGGCTGCAAGCAAGGCTGGCTGTCCATCGCTTTGCAGAGTCCTGAGCTCTGCAGAGCATAGTTTAAGCACCATGGCAAAGACTTCCAGTCTCAGTGTCTCCGAAGAGATTCCTCCCTCAGCATCTCACATGCTCTCTGCAGTGTGCACATCTTTCTCAGCAGGTGGGGGTGAAGATGTCGATGGACAGATTTCAGGACAGGAAGTCCCGCGGAGAGAGCTTGGCTCATGGGCTTCCCTGTTGAAAAATAGCGTCATGTTATGAATGACCCCTTAGACAGACCTGATGTCCCCGGGATGGGGGTGGCACCGCAGAGGGACGAAAGGGGGCTTTGGTTTTATAAACAGCTGTGTGCTGAAAAGGAGCTGGTGGAACACAGGAGCAGAAGGTGGGGTGTGTGCACCTCCCTAGGCAGGCTGTAAGCCCCCTCCCTCTCGTGAAGGGGAGCTGTGAAGTCACAACAATTACAGTGGCAGAGGGGGCCAATAGGAGCAAAAGTGAATGGACACCACCCCCCAGAGCATGGAGCTGGTCTCCTCAGGTGGGCTGGTGGGTGGGACGGAGTCCCTACATTTCCATGTGATGCATTACGCTTTGGGCCGTGTCCAGTATCCAGTAAACACCATCATAGGCCTTGCGGGGGGGGGGGGGGGGGTTATTAGCCTTCTTCCCCCCCCCCCACATCCCTTAAGTCCGTGAGGCATTCTTAACACAAGCCAGGAACGAAGGGTCCGTAGACGCCTGTCGCTTGTTAATCCCCTCTGGGACCAGACCTCCCCCCTCCCCCAAAGAAAAGCCCTGCACGTTTGCATCCAGGAAATGGTTCTCACTCCCAGCCCAGCTCTTGGTCCAGGGTGGGGGCATTTAACACCTCAAAACCCTGTTAATCCCCCTGCCAATTCCACCTCTCACACCATGCTGACAACTCCAAGCATCACAATGGAGTTCTGTCCATTTGGCCTCTTTTGCTCGGGAATATTGTTCTTTGGGGGGGGGGGTTGTGCTAATTCACAGAGTTAATAGGTGGATATCACACATCCTTCAAAGACCAATAAATCACCCCCCAGGAAAAGGAGCCAAACCCTCCACGCTGTCAGGGTTCCCTAGAGCAGATAGGCCGGTGCACTCCGGGACACTAAACAAACAGAGTCCTCTGCAGTCATGTGGCAGGCGTGAGAAATATAATAATTGGTTAAAAGTGAATTTTAGACATAAGAGCCAGCAGCCAAACTGCCTGCAGTTCAGACTAGGTAATCTATCTGAAGCTAGGCAGGTCTGGGCCTGGCTATTAGCTGGATGGAAGACTAAGAAAGAGGTATTGGTGTGGCCAAAAGGTTAGCCCATCCTGTGGTTGCCAATGCCCCAGTGCAGTTAATGGGGACACCGTGTTGAAAAAATGGTGCCGGATGAGACGTAAAACTGAGGTCCTAACTCTCTGAGGTTGTAAAAGATCCCTGGTCATCTTTTGAAAGAGTAGGGGAGTGCCCTAACTAAAACTGCCCAATGTGGCCCTATCAAATCTGGCCTCCTAACCATCTCCCATATCTAACTGGTGACTTCTCTCCTGCCCCTTCACCACCTTGTGAAGGTGAGTGTACTCGTGCAGAAAGGTTGCCGTCACAGACTCCTGGTGGGGGCTACACAGTGGTGGTGGCTGAAGTGGCTCCTTACATGCACACACACACACACATACCACCAGCAGCACAACACACTACATGATCCGTGTGCTTCTGTCTCCTGCTTTCTCCCCCCAGCACACGTGCCCAGCCACTCCTCCTGTAGGGTCCTTTGAACCTTCCTCTGTTGGTCTTCTTCGGCCAGCACCGTCTGCCTGACAGGCTGTGGTTCTCCTGCAGCTCAGCACGGGTTTGACAGGACCTCTATCCCCAGAACCCTACATCACATGCGCCTGCATTTTAATGTACTTTTGGCAACATTTTCTGAACTTTATTGGCTGGCAAGTTCATCTAGTGTCCTTAGCAGGATCTTGTTTAGTGTGAGATTTCCTTAATGAGAAGATGCAGTAGAGAAATCAGCCAGCAAGTCCAGGGCACATTTGAAGCATTTCTATCTTATTCCCATTCTTATCAGCGTGAATTCCGGAAAAGGCAGCCAGCACCTGATGTTTAAACATCACAATGGTTACAAATCACACAGATCACACTGCTTACAGATCACACTGCTTGCAGATCACACTGCTTGCAGATCACACTGCTTACAGATCACACAGTTTGCAGGTCACACTGCTTACAGATCACACAGTTTGCAGGTCACACTGCTTACAGATCACACAGTATGCAGGTCACACTGCTTACAGATCACAGTTTGCACATCATACTGCTTACAGATCACACAGTTTGCACATCATACCGCTTACAGATCACACATTACGCAGTACTTAAATGGTCCCCCTGTGAAGCTGGCGCCTTTCAGGTTCAGAACATGCCAGCACACGTGCGACCGAGGCCCAGCGCCCCATGAGCACGCTGCGATGTCACAGCAGATCTTCCCCACGGTGGGCAGCTGGCACGGGGCCTGAGGCATTAACAGCCCCCCTCCTGCATCCCATGCGTGCTCTGGTTCACTCCATTAGCATTTTCCCCTTCAGCTGCTCCCCAACCACAGCCAGCCCACCTTCCAGGGCAGGGACAGGACCCTCTGTGTTCATTGGGGTGGGGTGGCTCATTATTACACGTAAAGATGCCTTGCTGTGTGACAAACATTCTCTGGGGCTTTTCTGCTTCCCGGGGGGGTTAGGTCTATGGGGTCAGGCTTTCCTGGGAAAGCCCCCCCCCCTCTTTTAAATGCATCATGTACATGAATGCATGCTGCTGGCAGATGTCTATGTTCCAGGCCCTAACCCCCCTGGGTGTTGTATCTCAGAGATCAGCTGATCACAGGGAGGAAGAGGAACGAGATCCGTATGATTACAGGAGGGCCAGCCAGGGCTAATCCGCGTCACATTGTGTTCATAGCAGGAAAACTGGGCCTGCAGCTAGTGTGCACCGGACTCTGGTGCTAGGACCGTCTGCAGCCTGACACACTTTGGAAACACTCTTCACCTTTCTGAGCTGCATTTGCTGGATGTTTTTAAAGGTGTGCCAGTGTGCACTTGCCAGCAGACAAAAGGCTTGTGTGACTCAGTGCCCTCCACCAAGTGGAATTCTCACACCTGCACATCTGGTCCAGTCCCTTTCAGGCTTCTACTTCCAGTGGGACACCCCTCCACCACCAAATATTCTCATCAGCATGTGTTTCTGGAAGCAAATAAATCGAAAAACCATAAAGAAGGAAATAGCAGATGTTGGTGTCAAAAGACAAAATAATTTGCTATTCATGTACTGACCGCAGTTTGCATGCTATCCCTGTGCCGTCGTGGGGTTTCCTCCGCGTACTCCGGTTTCCTCCCACAGTCTAAAAACATGCTGAGGTTAATTGGAGTTACTCAATTGCCCACAGGTTGGCGTGCTTGTGTGAGTGAGTGGCATGTGAGTGTGCCCTGTGATGGGCTGGCCCACCATCCTGGGTTGTTCCCTGCCTCGTGCCCATAGCTTCCGGGATAGGCTGCGGGCGCCTGCAACCCAGAAGGACAAGCGGTTTCAGAGAATGGATGGATGGATGGAACTGACCGCAATAGCGTTTATCTGTCGCCCCCTTGTGTCAAATGGTCGCCACTGCGGTTTCTGCATCGTCGTCGTGATAATGTCCAGTGACTATCAATGCTACAAATAGATGGTCTGCTTACGGTTTAAACCTGTGCTGCTCTTAAGATAAGGACCAGTATAGGAGCAAGTTGCTTGTATGTTTGATTCTTAAATTAAAATATACATTTTATATTTAGAATTTGATGTGTTCGATTTTTAGATTTTTAAGTTTTTGGACACTCCTTTACCGACTTTCGCGCTCAACCACCGGGTGGCGCATAAATAAATATGTTCCAATAAAACATGCATTTTATTGTGCTACATTTTCAATCACTTTAACCTTCAAATAAATAAGGGAAACATTGAGAATAAAATCAAAGTAGAGGCTGACGTCACATTATGTTTAAGTGATACCAGAATGTTTGGGATATGGTTAATTAATTTTGTTATTTAATTAATTAATAATTTTATATTTCCATTACAAATAAAGTACTCTTAATCAGACAAAAAATATTAAAAACGATAATAATTAAAACAATGATGTATTCACCGAAGAGTTCTCCCATTGGAGCCCGCTGAAGTCAGTACCTGCACGCCGCCGCAAGGGGGAGCTGCGCGCAGGTTCGCGCAGCGAAAGCGAAACCGTGCTTTCCCGGCCGCCATAGTGCAGTGATACAGCGAGTTTCTGCCCAGTCGCATTTGTGCTTGCTTGTTCCGCTTTGAATCTCTAGCTGCTCGGATAGCTCGCAGGCGGTGGCCGTGATGCTCTCCATGCCCATGTTTGCAGACGGCGGGAGGATGAAGGAGTACCATCAAGCGGGCACGACGGAGCACCGATTCTCGCCTTACGCCTATAACGGGGGGTAAGTGGCTGCTTAGCGTTAGCCGGTTAGCGTCAGCCCGCTAGCCGGTTAGCGTCAGCCCGGTAGCCAGTTAGCCTCAGCCCGGTAGCCGGTTAGCCTCAGCCCGGTAGCCTCAGCCCGCTAGCCGGATAGCCTGCTGGCCGGTTAGTGTTAGCCGGTTAGCCCGCTAGCCGTTGGCCGCTTCAGGAAGTCGATCCCAAAGGTGTGGGGCCGTCATAATCCAGCCGTGACTCGGACATGAACAGTAGACAGTGCTGAGTTAAAATGTGTCTGCTGGGCCGATGCTCGGCCGTGATCGACCGGAGCGGCAGCGCTCGGCCGGGCTGCTGTTTCACCGCGCCCCGCGTGTGTTCCCTCCCGCAGGACAGTGCTGGCCTTGGCCGGCGAAGACTTCGCCATTGTGGCCTCCGACACTCGGCTGAGCGAGGGCTACTCCATTCACAGCCGGGACTCGCCCAAGTGCTACAGGCTGTGAGTGCGCCGCTGGGGGGCCGACAGGGTGAGGGTGCCCGGGATGGGGGTCGGAGTAGGCGGCTGGACCTGATCAGCTCTCAGAGTGGGTGCTGATGGGCTCCAGGTAACTGCTGGGGTCGATGGCGCTGGGCATGGATTATGGAGTCGAGCCCTGGGCCTTGAATATGAATACACATCCAGGTGTATAAAGGGAAAAGATTTTGTAGTATATGTTAAACATTTCTTGGTACATTCATACTATCAAAGTTTTTTTATTCTGTATTTTGTTGTATATTTCCTGCTGTAACATGATCATTTTCATGATACTGCATAGGGCCATTGGGTATAAAAGATGGATCAATGTGTAACTGAATGGTGTTAGGGTTGGGGAATTTTGCTGTTTATGTTTTTTCCTCTGGTTGTGTGTTGATCCCCTACAGGACAGACAGGACAGTCCTGGGCTGTAGTGGTTTCCATGGAGACTGCCTGACACTAACTAAAATCATTGATGCCAGGCTCAAGGTATGGTTTTAGGCTCTGACTTTTCATGAGGGGCTTCGTTGGGGCTGCATGATGTCACATGTCGCATTGTAATTGCGAATTTATTATGCATGCGCAATAATCGGCAGGGTGTTAGATGATGGGCATAAACATTTGCCCAGACATCAGCTTTTCAATACTAAATGAATGTTTACTTACAAGGAGATGCCCACGTAACATCTAACATTGCGAATGTGACATTGTGCAGCCCTAGGCCTATACTTGGCTGAATTACTGTAGCTGAAATAGCTAGCCAGTCTGTCGTTTAATTTGAAGATGGTCTGGATACAGATAACTTCAGCTTGTCCAGTTATTTTTCTTTTGTCAGTAAATATTGTTCTCTGCATCCCATCAATTCAAAATGGACTGTTTATTTGCCAAGAGATTTTTTTTTTTTAAATATTGCGTTGATTACTTGGTTGTCTTTGGAGGGCATCTTGTTCCTGTATGAATGCGCAACCGTGTTGTGTTCATTTAATTTCTATTGGATGCCTGTGCGGCGTCTTCTTCTGGCTCCCTGAAAGGCTACAGATGTGCTGGCTAGGCAGTGGTGACCTCTGCATCTCGCACAGAAAGTGAAAACTCTGGCCTGTGCAGAGCGGTAATCATCCTTGTCGCTGCCTTCTCAGATGTACAAGCACTCCAACAACAAGAGCATGACCAGCGGCGCCATCGCAGCCATGCTGTCCACCATCCTGTACGGACGGCGCTTCTTCCCCTACTATGTGTACAACATCATCGGGGGCCTGGATGAGGAGGGTATGTTTGGCATTGGGGGGACCTCAGACATACTGGCAGGCTCATAATTGGGCTGACATCCAACATGAGTATTCTCGAGAAACTTATGTGAGTCTGCATTGTTTAGTGTGGGAATCGGCATGCCCTGTGGGAGACTCACTGGATATGAGGGATGTGAAGTACATAATTGAATAGGAACCTGTGCGTCTCTTTCACGGTTGTGGGGGGGGGGGGATGTTTGGGGTGAAGCGATTTGTTTTGGATAATAGAATAGTATCTTATGCATTTGAGGGTGGGGTGCTGTGTACAGCTTTGGGGAGAATAGTATTTTATGCATGTGACACCATGCGGCTTTTTCAGGGCGGGGTGCTGTGTACAGCTTTGACCCTGTGGGATCCTACCAGAGGGACTCCTACAAGGCTGGTGGCTCAGCCAGTGCCATGCTACAGCCACTTCTGGACAATCAGGTAATTTTAACTTTTAATTTTGATGTTGGTGGTATTATTGAACATGAGGGTTTATTCATACCCAGTGTAGTCCTCTACTGGAATAATTAATACACTAAAATCATAAAAAGCTTCCAGTTTATTCAAATTGGTAAATAGATACATTTTCAACTGCAGTTAATAGCATCCATAGAAATATCAAATACTAGGAAACATCTTGCCACTAGGGGGAAGCAGAAGACAAGCCTGGAATGTCACCCAACTGTACATACTCTAACTAGGGATGAGTCAGCATTGATGAGTGTTCTTATGTTCATAAAGTATCTGTTTACTAATAAGTCTGTTGCTTGTTCGTTATAAGGTTTACCGCCACTGTTCTTGAGCTCTGCATGTGTTGTCCAAGCTATTAATCATTTTCATCCTTGGTCACTCATAGGATGGTGTGTTTGTGACAAATTTAACAAACACACTAACATCACTAGAGGACATTTGTCTTTTGCTGTATGGAAATGTTATGGATTCCATGCAGGCGATATTGAGCAGTTACCTTATTTTATATGCAAATTTTGGTTGTTCTAGTTGTTGCTAAACTTCTTCAAATTCTAGTTCTGCGAAATTCCTAAACTTTTAGTGAATTGTCAGTGTACCAGTAGTTACCTTTTGGCAGGTTAAACAGAATGTGAACTACTAACTTACCTTTCACAGTCAAGACAGACTATTTGTAGAAAAATTCTGTTTGGCTATAGTTTATTTGGGGTAAAATGTCATTCTTCCAATGCCATTCAGCCCTAGTTTTAAGGCTACTTTTAATGTTTTTAGTTATCCTTTTGCAGAAAACAGACATTTCTGTTTGTATGGAAATAAAATCATGGAGTAATCTATAAGTCAGAGACACTCTTAGGATTGTGTTGTCAAAAACGGAGATGGCTGAAGTACAGTATGATCATTGACAGTTTAATTTATTCAAGTTACTTTTTAATATTTTATGTATCTTTTGCAGCAATGAGGACGGTCTCATTTTGTATGGACAAAAATAAATATTTTGATCCATACTCCAAACCAATTTCTCTGTGTGTGGTGAGCCTGGGGTTTAATCAAATATTTGAATAATGACTGGCAAAATTCGACTTGTAATTATGCCTGAAATGCCCAGCCCTAATTAAGACCCTCCTCTTTCACAAATACCTGCATTGGTACTTCAGGCATTATACTCTTTTCATAAGAAAAAAAACCTGTATTTTCTTAAACAGTATTAGACAGATAGTATTCATAAACCTGTGTTTTGAGCCAGTATCAGAAAATATTCACTAATGGAGTCTTAAAGCACTCATGTAAGTCGCTCTGGCTAAGAGCATCTGCCATTTGCTGTAAATGTAAGACCAGAGCGTGTCCATGGAGAAGTTAGTAGTTGTTTTCATAATGAAAGTGATGCCTAAAGATATTCCTTTCCTCTGCCAGATTGGTTTCAAGAATATGGAGAATGTGGAGCACCTGCCGCTTACCCTGGAGAAGGCCATGCAGCTGGTGAAGGATGTCTTCATCTCTGCTGCTGAGAGGGACGTGTACACTGGAGACGCACTCAAACTGTGTATAATTACCAAGGAGGGCGTCAAGGAGGAGCTGGTCCCCCTCAGGAAGGACTGAAGGGTCCCTGCTTTCCCATCCCTGACTAGTCAATGTTTTTCTTTTTCTGGCTATGGAAATTGCCTTTTCTATTTTTATTCTGACTTGAAGTGAATTAAAAAACTGTACTGCCATCCCTTTCCTTTTGTTTTGTTACTAAACACCATACAGTAACATAGATGGTCTGCTCTCTGTATCAGAGGCTACTATAAATGGTTCCTGACTTGTTGGTCTGCTGGTAAAGTTCACGGTTTGATGACTGTTTTGTCATGAGGACACCGACCTGCAGCAGGTTCTCTGGGGAATGGAGCAGGCTTATTAACGTTTTTGACCTGTTAAAGGCATCGTTCATATTTCTATATATATATATATATATATTATACACACACACGTGGTGCTCTATATATGAAAGCGAGAGGAAATGACGGATTTATGTCATATTAGATCCACAGTATACTAACTGAGTTCTGCTCCGAAATTCACTGACATAAACCCCTAGCACAACCAAGTTTACCTCCTTCAAATTTGCCTGTTATTTGCCATTACATTTTGCACCGTCTTAATAAGGCAAGCACCTTAAGAAACATAATGGTTTGGATTTCGGAAAAACTGCATTTTCCTTGTTCGGATTTTTAAAGACCATAGAAGTTGACGGGAATTTGGGTGATAACTTTTATATTGAAAGAAGTGGCGGATAACTAAGAACGGTGTAAGGTGGGACTTTTCTCTGACGTTTACACCCGAGTTTTTGCCCGATCTGTTCCACACACTTAACGAAAATAAATCCAGTCTCCATGAATGTATGCATATATACTTAACGTTATAATATTCATGTTCACGCGCCTCTTACAATCTTTCTCAAGTTCTCGCTACACCGACTTCCGGTTGACAGCGGAAGCACTAGCGCGAGCCCCTTAAAGTAGTGGCAGCGTTCTTCTACTAAATTGCGCGCTGCTTTCTGGGCCGTAGAGATTTTTTTTTAAATACTGTTGATTTTTGGTTGTGCGTGCATGAACTAGAAACGGTGTGTTTGCTTGGGGAGTGGAGCAGAAGACCGAAGGAAGATTGTGAGGTATGTGGGTTTTCATTCGCTTGGAATGCCATACAACGTGACTTTGCGCTGGCAGGTTACCGCGGACGTAAACATTACCGGTGGCCATGGAGGGCAGCGGCTAGCCGCCTGACTAATGCTAACGCTGGCGCCGCTAGAAGGGTGGCCATGGCGGGGCGTGTAAACCGCGGCTCCCTTTTCTAAAATTAATTTCCGTATTTTGGCGGGGACTGCGTGCGTTTCGGTGCTCTTCGCGGCCGTTGTTCGTGGTTTTCTCGCTCGACTGCTAGCGGCTGCGCTTCTGAATGGGGATGCTGTGGCAATGTCAGACTGCATGTAGCGGAGGGGCTGTGCCGCACGCAAACCTCTGCGCTTAACGCCCGCTGCAGTGTTCGAGTGTGATATTGATAAATTCACTCTAGATAAGTACTGCCTAGTCACAGTGCTCATAGTTTCACGTCCTCTGCTTCTTTCCTCCTTTTACTGTTTGAATGTCTTTGTGCGTTCCATTATCCCTCGGAACTCGGAATCCGAAGCGCAAGAGCCATCCATCATTCTAAGATATCCTCTGTCCCCCCTATAGTTCTCCGAAGCACTTTCCGTTGCCGGTCCATGACTGGCGCCCGTGCTGTGTTATAACGTGAAAGTGAAAATTTCCGTCTTCTGCCATGGAACAGAATAACAGCCTACCGCCCTTCGCCCAGGGACTGGCCTCCCCGCAGGTGAGCGTCGCCGTGCCTGTCGCCGGGCTCCTTGAACGAGGCTGAAGTTGTTTTCTCATGATTCTCTAATCCGTTCCACCTTAAATAGGCATAGTGGCAATTTTCACTGGGTCTTAATGGGAAACAATGCATATTTCACAGGGTATTTTTTAAATCCTATAGTAAAACACCTTCAAACTCTGCACATAGTAAGCAGAGTTAACCTTAAGGTGTTAAGGTTTTGAACGAACGTTTAGATATAGACAAGATAATTTGCTGCAAATATGACATCACACTGTAAGTAACTAGCATTACTGGTAAAATAATGGAAGCTATAATTCAAGTGAAAATGGTAGCTTACCTGGATGCAAATAACATTATAAAGGATAGCCAACATGAATTTAGGAGAGGTAGATCCTGCTTAACGAATCTACTTGAGTTCTTTGAGGAAGCTACAAGTGAAATTGATCGCAAAA
>JAODKL010000062.1:15986604-16010268 GCA_026780765.1 Petrocephalus schoutedeni | reverse complement strand
AAGTTCTCCCCAAACGAGCTTGATGGGCCGAATGGCCTCCTCTCGTTTGTAAATTTCTTATGTTCTTATGTTCTAAGTATTTTACATCTAAGATAGTTAGTGAACGTTGTCTACAGTGTTGATTCCTTGTTTTGTAATGACTTTTTACTGTTTTGCTGTTTGTTTTTGTTTGTATGTGATAGTTTGTCTTAACTTGTAAACAGTTTTCTCAGTCAATGAGTCTGTTAATCCCACTGAGCCAATTCTACATTCCCCCAGGGTGCCATGACACCGGGCATCCCTATCTTCAGCCCCATGATGCCCTATGGCACGGGGCTCACCCCCCAGCCTGTCCAGAACACCAACAGCCTCTCCCTGCTGGAGGAGCAACAGCAGCGACAGCAGCAACAGCAGCAGCAACAGGCATCGTCCCAGCAGGGCGGGGCAGTCCCAGGGAGCTCTGGACAGACCCCCCAGCTGTACCACTCTCAGACCGTCATGACTACCACTGCACTGCCAGGAAACACCCCCCAGTATGGCACACCGCTCACGCCCATGACTCCTGTCACCCCAGCCACGCCTGCCTCCGAGAGCTCTGGGATTGTGCCCCAGTTGCAGTGAGTGACTCCAGGAGTTTGGGTGGCCCTTCCCCTGGTGGGGGTCTGAAGGACATAGCGATATGAGAATCAGGCATTCATGCCTAGGATGTTTTGCAGACTGCCCTGTTGATGACAGAATAGTTTTAAACTGAGTGGTAATGTTGGCATTGTCTGTTACTTTATCATGATTACTCGTCCGCCTGTCCATTTTGGGAATACATGTCATTTGCTGATGTTTGTTGCTCAAGTAAACAAACATTGTTTGTTGCTCAAGTAAAGTGTCTTTGAACTGTTCTGTTCCTTTCTTTTACTGCAGAAATATTGTCTCGACTGTAAATTTGGGCTGTAAACTGGACCTTAAAACGATAGCACTGCGTGCCAGAAATGCTGAATATAACCCAAAGGTAAGAATAGGGTCTGGGCTGGGCTCATAAAAAAGAACTGGTTTCTTCAGGGGAGTAAAGGTGCCTGTGAGCTAAGAGGGAGCAAAAACATTGATTGTTTGGAGGTCCTTGGGGACTGGGTTGTGGAACGCTGCCTTAATGTGTGCTGTAACCTCTTCCTGCTACAGCGTTTTGCTGCCGTTATCATGAGAATACGAGAACCTCGGACGACGGCCCTTATCTTCAGCTCAGGGAAAATGGTGTGCACCGGGGCTAAGAGGTCTGTTTTTTGGACGCACTTGACTGTTTGTTTCAGTGTTTTATGTGAGAAGTTGGTTGGGTCCTCACTAGGGCTGAACGATGTATCGATTTCATTGTTGATTGCATAACCAGTCCCCCTTCGTGTTAATTTTTGGCTTGGTTTTTAAGCTGTCTGTTCTTATCTGGGCTTCACAGTGAGGAGCAGTCGCGTCTGGCAGCCAGGAAGTACGCCCGTGTCGTTCAGAAGCTAGGTTTTCCTGCCAAGTTTCTGGACTTTAAGATCCAGAACATGGTGGGAAGTTGTGACGTCAAGTTCCCCATCCGGCTGGAGGGCCTGGTACTTACACACCAGCAGTTCAGCAGGTACTCCTGCACGAGGCCATTGGGTTGCTTTATCTGACAAGTGTTCACCTGCATCTTGTGGACACTTCTGTTCCTCCAGTGAATCCTGTCCTTTTTTTTCCCCTCCCAGCTATGAACCTGAATTGTTCCCAGGGTTAATCTACAGAATGATCAAGCCCCGAATTGTCCTTTTAATATTCGTTTCTGGTAAAGTTGTGCTAACAGGTAAGGAAAGTTCGGTTTGCTTTAAGATGAAAGCCTTTGCAGAATGTCATGAAAGGCCAGGAATTGACTGAACATCTATAGTTGAAATGTAGAAGTCATTGCTTTACTCCTTGAATCTTTTGTGTGCAAACCTGCCAGGTGAATTCTTTTTATTAAAGATGTCAACCCTTTGTTTCTAGGTGCCAAGGTCAGAGCAGAAATCTATGAAGCTTTTGAGAACATCTATCCCATTTTGAAAGGGTTCAGGAAGACAACATAATCTGCTGGGCACTGGACTGTTATTTCCCATCGCAATGAACTTACATTGTGCTTTTTCTGATCCCCTGGATTTCAAGTGGGCCAGCGGGGGACCTGACGTATGAGGTCACCAATCCACCCTGTTTGGCTTTATGGTGTTTCATTTCCTGGGAGACTTTTGTTTTGATTTTAAATGGCTTGTCCATTGGACCTGGAAAATGTGGTTTCATATTCCCCCCGCCTCCCCCTTGGAAGGTTTTTTTTTGTCGTTTTTAATTTAGCCTTCAGATTTTAGGTGTAGTTTGTTACATTTTTATTCACCATGCATTTTAGATCAGTGACCCCCCCCCGCCATACATTCCTTTATTAAAATATTTTGAATGTTTCAAAGATTTCCTGCAAATGTCTAATTTTTATACAAGTTAAACTGTTTTTCAAAGCACAAATAAATTTTACTGCAGCACCTCTTCATTATGCAGTCAGGGTTTTGCCCTTAATTTGCATTAATGTCATAAATATGAAGTGAACTGCATAGTTAAACATTCAAGGTAAGTTAAACCCAATGTCCTATACAATATGCATAAAGTTACCTTTCCAAAAAATAGTTTTAAGAGGTATAGTGATTCAGTTGTTTAAAGCCTGACTTCTCAGTTTTAATGTGTTGAGCAGCACCCATGGGTTGATAATTGCCCCTGCTAATCAGACATCCCTCTGAGGTACTGGGTTTTCCATAAAACACCCTCCTTAGAAGCACTTCTATTGCTGTAACTACATTCATTTTTTTGGTTTCTGATGTGTCTGTGACTTTAATACAGTACATAAATGTTTCCTTCTTAGTCACCTGTTGTCTGTGTGCATTCTGTCCAGCTAGCATGTTCAGTTTGCTGTACTCTCACAAGCCACCGTTTGGTCAGGTTGGAAATGAAAATGTGAAACACTTTGAAGGTCTTTAGCTAGTGATGGCAATATAGCCACGTCCTTGGTGTGATATTACATATGTATAAAATGAACACATTTAGCTTTGCCACTCATTGTTTTTATTTGGCTTTATGATGCAGGTGTAAGTAAGACAACTTTAGGGTAAAAGCTGTTATGAAAAGATATTTTGAAAAATCTTCCATAGTTCTCCTGTTCCATATTTCACATTAAGCTGTTCTATAAAAACCTGAAAAACTCCAGTGTGAGTAAACAGTGAGTCAAACATGAGGCTGCCAGTTTTATCGCCATGTGACTTCGGTAGTTCGCTTTAGTCAGTGCCAACACCACTAATGTCTTGTTTCCAGAGGAACTCTGGGGAGTATTTGTTGCCATGGTCACAGCTGTCCTCGCATGTGTAGACTAAGAGAGTGCCCCAGTCTATGCTGTCTCCAGGGCTGTCCACGTGCAGGTGGTTAAGGAGCTGGGGCATAACCTGGAGGAGAAAGGATAAGCACATGTCAACAGAACCAAACTGTGGCTGAGAGCTTTCTGGATATGGATGAGAAAGTGTCTGGAAAGCTTAGTATTCCCCTCGCAGAGGCATAACACCTGAAATTCAAACAGGCGCCTTGCCCCACAGCTGCACTTGGGTATGTCCTCCTCTTTGGGAATGTGCTCTGAGGATATCCAGAGGGGAGTGCCCGTTCTGCAGTAGCGCACAACCTGTGAGGGGTGTTAAAAAAATTATATACACAGTATTTTTTTTTTTTGCAAGGAAGAGTGGCCAAATTTTGCCAAGTCAAGATGTGGCATGCTGGTAGACTCCAACCCAAGAAGACGGAAGGTTGCAATTAAATCAAAGGTTCTTCAACAAAGTATTAGTTTAAGGGGGTGCATACTCATGCAACCAGCTAATTGTAACTTTACCTATATTTTCTCCCTAACAGATTTGTTTCTCAATTGAACTGTGCAAGTTATAGGTCACGTTACAGGTGGGAAAACTTTTTAAATCATTTATAGTCGTCTCATTTACCTACATCACAAAAACCTAGCATTTTAAAAGGGTGTAAACACCTTTCATGTCCACTGTGTATATGTGTATATTTAGGTGTGTGTGTAAAGTGCCAATTACATGCCCACATACACAGACAGTTTTAAAATTGTCATGCAGTGAAATGACACGAAAAAGCTGTTCTTTATATTGTAGTTGAGTAATGTATTCGATCTGCATATAAGCATATCCATTTTGTAATTTTGAAAAATGCAGGAAAAAAAGTTCTTACCTGGTCAGGGTCCAGTGCCACCCTTTGTTTAAATTTCTGAAACACTTTGCTGTCCTCAGTTTCATGCATAGCCATGTCCTCAAGCGCCTCCTCCTCCATCGCTACAGAGGACACTTTACGGGTTACAGCAGGGCCATCGCACAGTGCCGTGGATGTTATTAGACAAACAGCATTGCTATTAGACAAACAGTCTTACCGCCACCGTCGTTGGAATGGTGAAGCTCCAGGTTCTCCTTTTCCTGCTCTGGTGCCTTACCGGGCTTTTCATTTTCCGCTGGCAGCTGTTCCGGTTCCGTGACCAGTTCAAACTCCGGGAAGATGAACGTATTCAAGTGACCTGAGCAGGATGATTCTATACGAAAGGGCAAGACACTGAATGTTTTTCCTGTTTAACAGGTGTGTCCAGCAGAATTCAGCATCCCTGCATGCCATGTCAGAAGCGCACACAGATGTTTTTGGTTTTTTTTTTTTGGGTTTGAAGAGAGAAAAAAAAGTAGTTTCATCTGTCTAAATCAGGGGCAGCAGAAAAGGCCGCCGTGTGGGTGGGTTTTCGCTGCAACTCCATAATTAGGTTACCAATTAGAGGATTGATCGGCCTTAGAGTCGTCACACCTGGGTTTGAAGAGCTGAGCTAAAGGTTATCCTGAAAACCTGCATACACACTGGCCCTTTGTGGATAAGATTGTCCACCCCTAAATATACTACAGAAATAGGAAAGTCTTTGCACATTTTAAAGTATATCACTGTTTCACATTGCGAAAGATGCATTTAACCAATATGGTAATGATAAACTATGCGATTACCTGTAAACGATGAGCCCTGAACAAGAACATTTTATTTACTGGTGTAAACTAGAACTAAACTCAACAGCTTACTAGACTATATGGTTTCTTATACACATTTAGCGGCCTAATTTATTTTTCTTCCTAATTAAGAGAATTTTCTAGTACAACGATCTGAAATAGCGAAACAAAAGGATTTTTATGCCAGCCTACCTACTAGGGAATGCATTTCCCTTCTCTCATATGACCCTTACCTTTACCAGCGCATTCATTCTTGTGACCGGCCTTCCAGTCAATGGTCTGATGTTCTTTGCTACAGTAACTGACAGCACGGCAACGGGAGCAAACTTTTGGACCATGGCAGCCGCATAACACGCACAGCTTTATCCCGGACTTCGGCGCATCGTACTCGCTTTCCTTGAGGTCCTCGTCAGGTGGAGGGTCGTATGGATAAAAATCATTTTTCCTTCCTAACTGGCTCCTAAAGACTGAGATAATAATGCAACGTTATTAAACACATGTAAAATAATTAGCATAATATGAACCAAGGCTGTTAAGTTACCTTTGAAACAGCGATTGTCGTTGTGAGAGTAACATGAAGGAGTTTTACAACAAAATACAAAGACCGTTCTATGAAAACTCCTGTCTAGACGCACAATAGGGGCATAAACCTGCAGGAGGAATGCGGTGGGCAGATGGCATTTCTCACACTCTAACTCCGACCCGCCTGGTAGATCCGACTGACTTAACCAAGCTGCCTTTCCTCCGACTTTGCTGGGGAACTGAGAGCTCCTCAGCTCCCAGGGCTCTGCTTCTTCCACAAATCCCAGCACAATCCCAGTTTCAGATTTATTTTTACCGCATTCGTTCCCCGCCATTATATTTAACTATCCTGCCTATCAAACTTCTTGCACTATTGAAATATTCATGTTTCACTTGGGGACTCGCAACACACACGCGTCCAGGATTTCGTCACCATAAGTCGTCCCCACTGCACAGCGTAAATTTAAAAATCGTTCCGGAATTTGAAATACATCTATTACTCGAATGTGAATACACGTACAGTATATGCATTATATTCATTCACACACACACACACACATATATGTCATTTTAAATGTAGTTCCTTTTGGTGTTGAAAACTCGGTTTTATCGTATGTAATATGCGTGGAGTCTATGTCTTTAATAATCTAAACGTAGGATGTGTGTACGGATCGATTTACAAGTAATCACCCGGTTTTTAAATTTCACTTAACTGTAGATGTGACAAGCTTGACTGGTAGATTCCCAAGTAGAGAGAGTTACAACAGTCAACATGAGATTAGATAAAAGCGTGAATGACTGTTTCCAAGTCATTCAAAGACAAAATGTTTCACTAAAGAAACTATAGAAAGACTATACCATGAACCACTGAGTGCATTCGTTTAACAAATTTAAGAGCAGAATCAAAGATAATACTAAGGTTTTTTACATGGCTGTGCACATTAGCTGACAGTGGACCCTTGTCACTTGCTATAACTCCAGCATCAGGAGTCCCAAAGATAATATAAGTTTTGACTTGGTTTAGTTTAAGAAAATATTTTGAAATCACTTATAGATGCGGTACAGTGCACCATTTTCACCTGGCTTGAGTGGAAGATATAACTGTGTGTTGTCTGCATAACAGTAATACCATATATATTATACTTCTGAAAGATGGAGCCAAGGGGGAGCATGTAGAAGAAGATCAAGACCACGAGTATTCCACGAGGGACTTGCAGAAGAGGAGCAGCAATTTCCCACCCTGACATGAAATATTCTGTTTTCTAAATAAGAGGCAAACCACTTCTGTACAGTAGCCTGGATGCTAACTCCACATTTCAGGAGGTTTAACAAAATAGTGTGATCGACAGTATCAAAGGCTGCACCCAGATCTAGAAGAATTAAGACAGCACAGTTTACAGAATTGGCTGCTAAAAATGTAATTAGATACCATCAAATGGGCTGACTCAGTACAATGGCAAGCTCTGACTGAAATTTGTGTAGAATGTTACGTGCACTTGCAAATGAGGAGAGCTGATGGAGGAACACTTTATCCAAGACCTGACAAAGAATGATAGCTTGGAATTGGGTCTAGAAATGTTTAGAACTGATGGTTCTAAACATGGTTCTTTATAGAAAGAGGTTGGACTATTGCTTATTTAGAACTAGATGGAACAGTGCCATGTATGAAACTTGTTAATTATAAAAAGAATATTTAATTGGACCAACCATCTGCAGCACACCTCCAAGAAGTGAGTGAGAAGCATGGGAAGCACATCCAGGTAGTACGTGCTAGGCCTCATATGCAAGTCAGTGAGATAATACTGACAGCTTCAAACTGATTAAGGAAAACTGGATTTATGGGAAAGACAGAAGGATCATGGGACATATTGGTGAAATCTTTTTTTTTTAATAAAGCACATTCTAAAATTGTTTTGTAGTGGCCCAAAGGATGGCTCTAGTGCTAGGGTGCTAGTGCTCTGTTAAACAGAGCTTTGGGATTATGTGGGTATTTTGCAATAATGTCGAAGATATTTAGCCAGACATTCTCTCAGAATTTGATTGGAAATGTTAAGTTTACCCTTTTTCACACGCCAGTTCACCTAACTGAGAGATGAAACCGAAGGAAATTAACACGACCCCTGGAGAAATATTAAACCACAAAAGAAGTCATACATATACGAATAAGACGGAACCAGTTATATTGACGATATCGAACTAGAGACCAGATGATATGATAAAGGATTTAAATGTAAAAGTAACAATTAAAAGGCGAGCACTTATGATTTCGTTTAAGACCGTGGGGTGCGTTTTCCAAAAGCATAGTTCTTAAAATTAGCAAGTATTATCCCGTTAACAACTTACTTTTAATTGGAACCATGTAACTGAGTTCAACTACGTATATTGCTAACGGGAGCTTTTAGGAGACGAACACCCGGGGGGACGTGGCGCGTGACGCGTGACGCAGGAGGCGTGTCGCGTGCTGGGCGTGAACTTTGATCCCGGACTTCCGGTCCGCGGAGCCGCTTCTCTGCTGGTTTACGTGTAGTTTTGCCTGAAAATGGCTGAGAAAAAGGCGAACTCCGGCACTAACCTGCTGTTCTCCACAGCACCGGAATTCAACTTAAACATGCCCTTCATACCCGTGAGCCAGGCCCCGGGTCCGGGTGTATTACCCGCAGGTAAGACGCGGCTGCTGCCGCTTTGAGAGCTCAGCTGTAAGCCTTAACTGAGATTTAACGAGCTGTCTAGTCTGGGCACCGGTAGGAGGGTGGTTACCTTGGTTACCCTCACCGATCCAACTGGTCTTAGTACCCGTTTTGCATGGCGGGGATAAATGGTATGGAGCAGGTACGGGGTACGGATGGATGATGTGAAAGAGTACCAGAGAATTCGAAACGACACTGTCCTGTCACCCTATAAAACAGTGTCAGTAACATTAATCTGGTGACGAATGTTTATTAAAACCCCCACTGGCACCTGGCACAGGTGGCTTTAGCGGCTGTCAATACGTTAAAAACTCAGAAGTGTATATTTTGAAACCTTCATTGATATTACGTATTTTCGTCATTCTAAATCGGCTGTGAAAGTGAAAGTTTAAAGATAATCTTTTCTGGTGTCTAGATGATTCTACAGATGTGGGGGAGGAGGACAGTTTTCTGGGCCAGAGCTCTGGTTCGCAGCCTGCCACCTTCACCTACTTCTCAAACCCGACGAATAGCAGTGATCCCTTTGCCTCCATTGGCCGGCAGTCCTGTGCACCTCCTGCAGCAACTTCACCCCCTGTGTCCATCCCCACCGAGCCCACCAGCGCTTCAGTTCCTCAGCCCACTCCAGTCCCCCAGTTCGAAAATGCGGCGTACCCAATCCCACGGGTGCCTCCAAACACCACAGCCCTGCCCCCTCCTCCGGCTCAGCTGCAAGGGTACAACCCGTACCGCCACACCCCCCTGAGCAGCCGGGCCAACCCCTACTTGACGCCCCCAGAAATCCAGCAGCATCATGTACAGCCAGTGGCGTATTCTCAGAGCATGCCTGTGGCCACCCCTCCCCAGATGTACCAGAGTGTAGCTCCCCCATTCTCGCAGGTGAGTGTGTCGTCCTTCTCTCTCCTTCTCTGTTGATTGCCTCTTGTGTGTGAGACACCGCTTAATTGACTTGTGTTTTGCATATAGGCCTCTGTGGCACACGGACAGCTGCCACCTGCCCCGCCCACCGCCGGCCCCCTGATGCCAGCCATGCCCATGATGCCCTATTCTTACAGCGTGTACGAGCCTATTCAGCCTCACTGGTTCTACTGCAAACAAGTGGAGTCAAAAAAGATCTGGTTTCCGTTCAGTATCCTGGATTCCATTCAGCTGGAGGAGACGTTTAACTCAGGTGAGCGGCGGCAGGCATCTGTCCTGCTGCCTGCGTGCCCTGCGGCTTTGAGGATAAGCGTGCTGCTCCTGTCTCCGTTCCCTAGTCCAGCCGGAGCCCGAGAGCGTGGTGGTGTGCACAGACGGTGGCCGCTACGACGTGCAGCTGTATGACCGTCTCAGGAACGCCGTCTATTGGGAGGAGGACCAGACAGAGGTGCGCCGTTGCACCTGGTTCTACAAAGGCGACACAGACAGCCGGTTTGTGCCCTACTCTGAGGAGTTCAGCGACAAGCTCGAGGTGTGCCAGCTCTCACCGCAACAAGAACGTCACTGGCTGAGACTTCCTCCCCCCTTTAGTGTGACATTCGTCATCCCTGACATGTGTGCCGCGTGTGCTTCTGCTCTTTAGGCTGAGTATAAGAAAGCGGTTTCCACCAACCAATGGCACCGCAGGCTGGAGTTTCCTACAGGAGAGACCATTGTGATGCACAACCCCAAGGTAAGCTCCTCAGGTGGTGCATGTGGCTGCAGGCGCCGAAGTGTCCTTAACTACCACATCCCCATCCTCTGGCTCTCAGGTTATAGTTCAGTTCCAGCCATCCGCAATGCCGGACGAGTGGGGGACGACTCAGGATGGCCAGACGCGCCCCCGGGTGGTGAAGAGAGGAATTGACGATGAGCATGATGTCATCCCAGACGGTAACATCCACCGCCTCGCTCTGCTGTGCCACTAAAGTGCCTCTTTGGATGCACTTCCTCTGCTCATATTTTCTAACGGCCTGTGCTCTTTTGCAGGAGAGATGGCTCGGGTGGACCACCTGGTCTTCATGGTTCACGGGATCGGCCCTGTGTGTGACCTGCGCTTCAGGAGCATGGTGGAGTGTGGTATGCATCCCAGCATGCCGCTGGGGCCCTCGAGGGGCAGCAGGGAAGGGCGATGACACTCACACCATCACGCTATTGGTTGGTGGAGACCGCTTACGCCCTTGTGTCTCGGCCCGCAGTGGACGACTTCCGCAGTGTTTCACTGAAGCTGCTGCATAGCCACTTCCAGAGAGCCCAGGAGGAGCGTGTCATCAGCCGCGTGGAGTTCCTGCCAGTGCAGTGGCACACAGCGCTCCACGGGGACGCCACTGGCGTTGACCGGTGAGCATGAGGTCGTGAGTGTCATCCCCCTTCCCTGCTGCCCCTCCACATGATGATAGCATCTCTCTCTTCCCCCTCAGGCGGCTGAAGAAGATCACCTTGCCCAGCATTGGCCGCCTGCGCCATTTCACCAATGAGACCCTGCTGGATGTGCTCTTCTACAACAGCCCCACCTACTGCCAGACCATCCTGGACAAGGTGGCGCTGGAGATGAACCGGCTGTTTGCTCTCTTCATGACAAGGAACCCCAGCTTCCAGGGAGATGTCTCCGTGGTGGGACACAGTTTAGGTCCGTATGGAGGCGTGATGTTGGCGCATTCAGCTCAAAAACCCTGTGATTCTCATGTTTCTCCATCTTTGGTTTGCAGGTTCTCTTATCCTCTTTGATTTGCTGTCCAATCAGAAAACTTCCCTGCTGCTGCCTCACACCACTGCTGATGGCAGAAACTTGGAAGAAAGCAAACAGGTGCGGATTTCATTACTTGCGATTCAAGCCCACCCTTCGTTTGACAAATCCAGCTTGTTGCACAAGCATACAGGCTGGTTCTGTTTCAGACGCCATTTTCACACTGTGAAAACGTTTCACTCTATGGGTTAAACGTGGCCTGTTTTCATCATCCCCTGAATCAGACAAAGAACATGTTCTGGACTTCCTGTAGGTTGCAGGTCCTTTGCTACAGGGAGGTGACACCACCCCCCAGCAGGTGGTGGGCGAGGGGCCTGTGCAGGAAGGGGAGGAGTTTGCTGACCTTTCAGCTGTCCTGGAACATCTCAGCCTCACTGAGTACCTCAGCACTTTTCAGCAGGAAAAGATTGACACAGAGTCCCTGGTGAGAGTTGTGTTCCAGCCCCTCTGAGAGAGTCACGGGATGGGAAACCATTCAGTAACTCTCGTGAACCTCTTTCATTCAAACTCAAAGCTCATGTGTACCATGGAGGATATGAAGGAGCTGGGAATCCCCCTTGGGCCACGGAAGAAGATAGCCAAGTTTGTGAAGGAACGGGCAGCCAAGCAGGTAAGCCACCAGCAAGCCATCTCCACAGTAATGCATCATGTGTGCTAGTGTATCAACAACCCCCCGATCCCTGTCACCAGGCAGCAAGACAGGCGCAGTCCGAGTGCCAGTTAGCCCCGGAGGTGGAGAATCTGACAGCCCAGCAGAGTCAGTCGGCAAAGGATGTTGCTAATCCCACCCTCCAGAAGGTCCCTGGTGGAGGCGCAATGTCCTCTGTGCATGTGGACTATAACTATTTTGAAGTGGGAACAGGGCAGGTATGTGTGTGTCAGCTCTGATAGAGCTGAATTTGAGCTGTTTTTTATTGTATTTAGCACAGAAGCAGAAGTATGGATTTTGCTGGGCCACTGTGTAACCAGTTAGCAGCACACAGCCATCTGCCAGATACTTGCGGATTACTCCTTTACTCCATCTCTGTCCTTCTCTGCCGCATTGATCTTCAGGTGTCTGTTGTCTACCACACTCTGGACTTCGAGCCCGTGAATTTCTTTGCCCTGGGCTCTCCCATTGGGATGTTCTTGACAGTACGTGGCCTGGAGACGATTGAGGAAAACTACCAGCTGCCCACCTGCAAGGGCTTTTTTAACATCTACCACCCGGTCAGTCAGGCTGCCTGTGGAACTGTGTCCGATTCCCCTACTGGCCGTCAGATTAACCTGCAATATTTTTACCCATTTGCCCTCACAGCTGGACCCGGTGGCTTACAGGATCGAGCCAATGATTTTGCCAAACATCGAGCTGACGCCAGTCCTCATTCCTCACCACAAAGGGAGAAAGCGGCTCCATTTGGGTCTGACTACCTTGACTATCAGGCCTGGTTTTGCTTTCACAGGCTATTCATTTGTAATGGAGATAAACACAAAACCCTATAGCCTTTCAGATGGGGCTGGCCGTTAAATGCAGCACTGTATTAGGACCTTAAAACACTGCATTTAGTACCCCTCACCTAGAACAAAGGGACTGCACTGAAAATCCAAAACCTCATTTAGAACCCGAAAACAACTCACTTAGAACCTAAAAACACTGCTTTCCTGCATATCTTCTGCTGATCACCTGCAGAAAGCGGAATGTGTTTGAAGTACCGGGCAGCGCAAAATGACATGATGCCTGATATTTTACAGGGTTTCTTAGCTGGCAAGTGAGTTTTGTTATAGTGAAGCTAAGCTTGCTATCCCCTGTGACCCTGGCAGAGCTGAAGGAGAGCCTGAGCCGCATGGGCTCTGACTTGAAGCATGGCTTCATCAGCTCCCTGAAGATGGCCTGGCAGACTCTGAATGACTTTGCTCGCGCCCATACCTCCTCCCCTCAGCTCCAGGCAGAGCTGGAAAGGGTAGTCAATCAGATCAAGGAAGAGGAGGAGAAGCAGGACAGTGAAGGTCAGCGGGTACTGATGTCAGGATTTGCCCAGTGTTAGCGTTGCTGCCCTGGTTATTTACCTGTCACATGCTGTGTCCTATAGCTCTTACGCTGGTGGAGAGCCCAGACTCTTTCAAAGAGGAGGACCCCCCAGTGAAGATCGGGATGCTGAATGGGGGTGGTCGCATCGACTACGTGCTGCAGGAGAAGCCCATTGAGAGCTTCAACGAATACCTGTTTGCTCTACAGAGCCACCTGTGTTATTGGTATGGAAACATTGACCTTGACATGGATATTAGCTGCTTGTTCAATGTTTGCTATGAAGAAACGACAATCAGGAACAAGAGCTTCAGTCTCCTTACATACAGTGCTTAAGCTGACGTGGCAACCAGTAGGTTTGGGGTCCTCAGTGTGGTATGATCCCCTCTCAGTATAAGAAAGCTCAGGCAGGTGGAATAAAAGCCTTCACATTACTGCAGGTGTCTCCACATAAGCCAGCCTTGTTCATTCCCTTCCTACTCGTTTGCCTAAAATCACATGCCTTCAGAGCCCCTTAGTGCAGGACTGCATTTTCCACATTTTGACCATTTACTCTAGCAGCTCTTCAGTGGTGTGTGTTCCTGTGTTTTGCAGGGAGTCTGAAGACACAGCTCTACTGATATTGAAGGAGATCTACAAGACCATGGGCGTCTCCCCAGAGCAGACCATGCACTAGTGCCCGGGGGTCTGGCCTGAACATGTACCCTTTCATTTGCCTTGAGTTTCTGTCAGGGCCATTTGGTTCATCGGAATACATTTTTCTGCATTTTTCTAGTCTATTGGAAGTACTAGGATAATTTCACATGTATTTGGCCATATGTCTTAAATTATAAGCAGAAATGAAATAGTAAATTCCAATGATACTCCCATTTTATAAACTAGAGACTGGGATGTTTGCTTAAACCATCAATATATAGATAAGCAACATTTCCTATGAATGTGAACTATGGATGCAACACTGTAGATGAGGTGAGCAGCAGCTGCAGTATGATAATGAACGAGGGGCTCAGCCATAATCTCCACATTACATTAATGTGTAAAGGGCTCTCTGTGAGGCATCTCTGCTGTTGTTTCATCTGGTTCATTTACATTCCCTCATGAGATGCAGCAGAAGGCCCCTTGAGATGGGCAGTGCCCGGCTGGGGTTTGGGGGGGTAATGCAGTGACTTGTGGCCTGAGCTCTTCCTCAGCTTTGTTTGCAGTGTTTCACATGCTCGCATTTCCAACAGCTGGATGGGTTTTATGGGAGTGGTCTCACAACCGAATTTATTGGTGGTCCATTATAGGAGACGGTCAAAAAGGAGAATAAAGGAGCGATTTAAGGTTAACATGCAGTTGTCCTCTGTGATTGATTTCATATAAAATATACCTATGCACGTGTATTTATACACATACACAGCAATTACATCTGGCATGTCAAAAGCAAAAATGTTCAGTTCTCACACCTTTCTGGTTACTGAAGCCAGTGAAAGCCCCTATGCTTTTCTTCAATTGGACTGCTGAAAATGTTTATAAATTCAACTACTTATGAAAGCAAAGTGGAAGTTGATTAAAAACACCACAAATGTGGTCAAACTAATTTTCACCTCCTTTCAGCTTGCTTTTAAAATGTAGAAGCCGTAGACCACTTTCAGGTTTCATCTAGTTGTATAGACCTAACCCTGGAAGCAGCTTCTGATAAGGGTTACAACAGGCAACACACACTTTGTCCTGTTACACCAGTAACACAGGAAGCAGGGTGGGCTGCTTCCAGAAAAACTAGGTTTAATTCATTTCTTAAACCTCTTGAAGCATAAGAGACAATCCAGAACAGTTAGGGAGGAAATCACAAAGGCAGAGCTCCACCCAGACCAATGCTGCAACACTGTTAAAACACTGTAAAAGGTCCCCATGAACAAAACACAAACAACAGCAACAAACCTGTGAATTTAAGGAAGCTCATATTATTAAGCTAGGACAAAAAAAAATCCAGTAAAAGTAAAGGAGCACAGAAGTGAACTCAGGCTGATAGAAAATTAACAATTACATGCATAAAACACAATGGAAGAAAGGCCTGGTCAGAGGTGCCATTGGTTGTCAAATACTTTCAGGTTTCAACCGCTTCCTGAAAATGTCTGATCGCTGCCTACAGTAAATCCTATGTTATTCTCTCAAATCACAGACATGTACCTGCGTTAAAGTAAATAAACTCCTGCAAAGCATGAAAATGCATCAGAACCATTTACAGGCCATTGAGATGTTTGTGCCAAGACTTGACATCGCCTCATAATTCCAGCCAAAACAGACTCATGAGCAACACAAATGTAAATAGCTATACGTTTCCGGCTGACAGTAAACAGCACACTTTGTATCCTATATCCGCTGGACCACATGGGTGTTTTTAGTGCTATTTCAGCAGGACAATATCAGATGGCTGGAACTGTTCCTTATAATAACCATCTCTCCTGCAGTATAACACCCAAACAGAGGGGAGTCCAGCAGCGGGATGGTCTAAGGAGATGCTATCAGAGCGATGTGGTTCGCATGTAGCTCAGTTTTGCTGCTCCTGGTTTATTCCTTATGGTTTTACCGCATAACACACATCTTCATACTTATGAATACTTGTGGGGAAAAAAAAATTGTAAAACTGTTGAGCTGCCTTTATGAACTGGATTCTTTTGCAGAAACAGTTTCTGAATGTTATTTTCTAGGGTACACAGAGGAAACAGGACATCAGCCTGTAAAAGGGACAGAAAAAAAGTTACTTTGTCCAAATTTCCTTTCCTTCATTAGACATACCAATATAACAATGTTAGAAATGGACTTAATTTCAGACTGTTTTGTGGAAGACAAAGACATCATTGTGCATCATTTCAAGAACAATACAGCTTTGTTCATTCCCTTTTCCTGCATCAGCAGTGAACTTCAGTTCTTCTGGCACTGCATGATCAAGCCCCGCCTACTCATCAGGCCCCGCCTACTCATCAGGCTTGCTTTGGATCTTGTAGGCCTGCTTGCGGAGGTGCTGTTCAATCTCATCCCGGAACACCAGCATGCCTAAATGAGAGTGTGAAGCCTCGTTCATGGCCTTGGACTGGATGCACATGCGGTACTGTTCCGGCGTCAACTCGTCTGCACAGCGCTTCTCGTGCCACAGGTGGAAGAGGCCCGAGACGGGCGTCCGCACCACAATGAACTCGCTCCGCAGGTACTTCCTGTACAAGTGGACGTCCTCTACGCCCCAGCCTTTCACTTCAAGGTCAAAGCCTCCTGAAGAAAAGGAGAAAATCAAAGATTCATAAACAGGAGGGTGACCCACCAAGAAAACTCAGACTCGTGTGTCGCCACACATACCGATACTGAGAAAGTCGGAACGATACTGGCAGGTCATCCCAAATCCAAAGTCTCTCCAGAAACCAGTGTCTTTTTTATGAACCTGAAAAGTCCATAAAATGTTAGAATTACCCAAAAGCTTATAAACAACTGGCCAATTGATGCAATACTTATCAGCACAGTCAGGCAATTTATAATACTTCTGGATATACTCACAAGCTGATGTTCAATGCTGGGAGACAGCTCCAGGTTCCCATAAACGATGGCAGGATTGTACAGGCTGAACACCACTGGATAAAAAACTCTTCTGCCTGGAAAAGGATGGATGTTAATTGCTAAACACAACATGAAACATCAACGTGCATCTCAAAACATCCTCCTTCTAAGCATTTCCAGTACAGGGTCACACACAACAGGCACTACTGAGACATGACTTAGCATAAATGCATGTTTTTCAAGTGTAAGAAGAAACTCCTAGAGGCAGACCCATTGTGGCCTTGGGGGAACTGGAAGAGCTGGTTAGGGAGACTGAGGTTTGAACCACCATGGTGTACTTCTTAAAATGTACAAATATACATGCAAAGCAGATCATTTACCTAACTAAAGGACTAGTTTAGTCTGGTATGTTTTTGGATGTCTACCACTCTACCAAACGGTGGTAGCTGAAGTGGTACCTGGAGATGCATTAAGCCGACACGTGTTCAGGAACTCTGGGCTGAAGTAGATGTCAACGTCACAGAAGAACATCAGCACATCACCCTTCCTCCATGCATTGGCCCCTATATTCAAACCCCGTCCCCGTGAAAATTCCTCATCCACAGGAATCAAGGTGTAGTTGGAGAAGTTCTCCAGCCTATGACGTAAAGACGGAAAGCTCCATCACTCTAAGGCAAGACAAACAGCGCTATAGCAATCAATATTATTTATCCACTTACTTATAATTCAGAACCAGTATTCCACAGCACTCCACATACAGTGCTTAAGAGCCTTAAAGAGCATGCAGTAAGTCTCATGCTGCTTTCATTCCTGAAGTCCTGAATATAGACGTTGGTGATGTTCTAAATGTGTTCTCATTTCAGGTTGTAAAAAGGTCATCATGGTTTTAGTGTTTTGTAGCTTCTAGGCAAAGGAAGTAACAACATTCTGAACACGAACCTGGACACTTTGTCCAAGGAGGATCTCACCTCCTGAAGACCTTCCTGTCCAAAGTAGACGACAGTGAGATGCACCCTCTTGTCACGCTGTATGCAGACCTCCCTTAAAGGAGAGCGACATCATCAATAGTCACAGCAGACTTACAACAGCAACTTACAACAAAACAGTGGCTGAGAAAAAAAAAAAAGTAGCGGTGATTGATGTGTTCAACGTGTAATCACTATTTTTGGGAAGAATAACCCAAATCACAATTTTTTTTTTTTTTTTTACAAACCAACCAAACTGGAATCCAAAAAATGGTAACTGACCATGACACTCAACCAGCAATTCAATCCTTAGAAGAAACACTGCTTATAGCATAAAAATAAAACATAATAAAAAACTTAATTAAGGGTTGTAAAACACTGTACATATAAAAGAAATTGACTCATTATAGCAAAAGGTCCATACATCCATTGTCTGACACAGCTTGTCCCATTCAGGGTTGCGGGGGGTCTGGAGCCAATGGGCGCAAGGCAGGCAACAACCCAAGATGGGGAGCCAACCCTTCGCAGGCCACAGTCACATAGGGATGGGTGATATTCAATTTTCAAACTCTGCAAAATGTCTTTTAACAATATTGTGATGTAAACAATATCGTCTACGTTACTTTTAAAAAGCGTCACTAATTAACAAAAACTGCAGAATTTGTCCACAAGAGGGCATTTGGCTTATGTCATTCTTAAGGCCATTTGAAACATGCACTGCCACCTGGTACTTTTCGAGACATTACCCAGATGGGCAGTATACTGTATTTGAACAAATACCCAAAACACTTGTACCAAACATTTAACAGACTTTACCCTACTAGATCCCCTAAACAGAGTCTGGATAACTTCTGACTGATCCCCAGGATCAATGTGAATAGAGCAGAAAATTTATCAAAGAATTCAGAGCAAGCGAGTGGGCATGTTAATGACATTCCCATCAAGTCATGCCTATATCTGGCTTCCCATTATTTCGCTGATATTGCAGGTACGTCCAAATAAATGTAGAACTGATATCAAAGCAAAAATAGTTGTCATTCCAAAGGGATATTTGTGTCATGTCCTGCCTCCCGCATGATTTACCCCAGCGCCACCCCGCGTACCAAGCGGAATATTTCTAGTTGTTGTAAATGCCCCCGACTTGGAAATTCTTCAGTTGTATGCTACATGTATAGAAGGGTGATTCCAGAAAATCTGGGATAGAATAATTCTCTGGAAAATATCCGGAGTTCACGGATGAACACGGCTTTACAAGCAGCAAGGGTTGAGAACAAGAAAGAAAACCATCTAGTATTTTTCCTTCATGACCAGGTCAACCGTCTGTTTTCTTCAGTGCAAGTGTAACACGTGCTTGACGGTTATCATTTCAAAGTGAAAGTTGATATTATTAGTTAAGGCTGCCAATATCACCATATAGCACCCAAGTCTACACCCATACACCAGTCACTCAACACAGGCACACCTACGAGCAATTTGGTAACTATCTTCCACATGTTTTGGACTGTGGGGGGGAAATTGGAGTACCAAAACAAAATCCCACTATGACACGGGAAGAACACGTGAATTCATGGAACAAACACGGAACAAACACATGGAACCCTGGTGGAGACTTGAACCCAGGTCTCAGAGGTATGAGACAACAGGTGTGTGTGTATATATATATATATATATATATATAATGTTTTCAGTACAAATGAACATTTCACCTTGGTCAATAACTATGCACTTCTGAACTTAGCTTACAAACAAATACAAATAGATAAAATTAGCTGTGTTAGTACCTGTTTCACAAACACTATCTTTACAAAGTTTGCAAATTACAGTAGATTGGTACACATAGGATTTCACAAATTCAAACAATGACCTTACCTGAAGTTGTGCAGAAACTGCGAGAAGGCCTCTGTGCGACCTGAGAGGGGCACAATGATGTTGATGGCGGCACTGGCGAGGTCCACAGCCATGCTGCGCACCTTCATCAATGGCCCAAATGGGCGGAATAAGGTCACGTGGCGGAAGCTGCTGGTGCCCTCCTTGCTGTAGAAGAGCTCATACAGAGAGCCTTTGTCTCGTTCTGTCCTGTACAGACCTGGAAACAGACCCGGGATTGAGGAAACGCGGCATTTCTAAATCAAAAAAAGGAAGTTAACAGACAACATCGCTGTACAGCGCTGTGGGAAAACCTACAGAAATATGTCTATCAGGAATTACAGGGGGAGTTACGGAAAAGCCACACTGCACACAAGCACAGAAAATGAGCACATGGTCATAACAAATGGGTGATTCTGACCTTCTAAAAGACCCAAGAGTAGACCTGAGGTTAGGCTTTCATTTCCCTCTCCTCTGAGTAGTTACATCTCAGCCAACAGCTACTCCACTCTAGCAAAACTAATAATGAACAGAGACAGTAAGGATTCTGTGCCTGTGCACCAGGCCTGATTTGCGGGGGTGTTATCCTGGTGCCCTCCAGTGGAATTTCACCAGAGCCACCAGCCAGTTAAATACAGAACGTGTCACCTAGACATGCTAATGTTACACATCTCTGACACAAAAGAGCAGAGAGAGAATAAGTAAGAGACAGGAGAGGTACAGAAATAAAGAAGGCTTTTTTATATAAACCAAATACAATTTTTCCCCAAGGAATGTGTGAGCTGCACCTCAGGAAGCCACATGAGGCCTGCTAGTACAGTCAGTGATGCCTATCACCAAACAAGGCATTCATTCAGTCTGAGACTCTGGGAACCAAAAGACCAGACACTACCTCATCTTCCACACCCCAGACATGCTTACTCTAGGAGCAAATGTGTCCCCAAATCCCACATTTTTCAAATTACTTCCCCCCTACAGTAAAATGACTCACTGCTGCTCCACATAAATAATAAAGGAATAAAAATGTGTCAATGATGCCTTTACACTTAAGGCCTAATGCTTAAAAAACACAACTGAAACAGGAACCACTGATGACTTCTGACCAAAATGTGCGATAAAGGGTGTGACACCTTTAGTTTCCGGGCAAACAGAAATTATGAGAAACTGTAGGGAGACCAGCACCTTCGGGACAGATCAAGCTCTCATAGCATTGCTGAACCTGGGGCTCTCTCATGGGTCACTCAAATGCTTCCAATGCCATTAATGATCTGATATAGAACTAACTCGGCTTCATACCCTTGTTTCTTGGGCCCCTGTACAATCTGCATGAGGTGGTAAGATTCCATAAAAACCTGGAAGTTTCCACTAACAGGATGGGGTGTTGTACCTTCCACAAAATCGCTCTCTGTGTACATCTGCCTTTGTATGGGTACATCTTCATCCTCCGGACTGTCATCTTCCTCCGGGTTGTTGATGACATCCAGGCCTGCTTCTATGACCTCCGCGAGCTCGTCCCTGCGATCCTTACGGACGGGTTTCTCCTCAGGGTGCCGGGTCAGACCCATCTCCAGCTGGTAGACTTTGGTGGTGGTGAAGCTCTCAAAGGCCACCAAGGCATACTCACTGGGGAGGCGAGCTCCGGCGCTCACCTCCGCCTTCTCAATCTGCCCATGGAGGAATTCCAGCAGGTCGCTGGGCTCCTGGTCCCGGGTCTCCACATGGGCGCGGCCTCCAGGATCCTTCTTCTCCTGCAGGGCCTTCAGCTTGTCACCCATCTCCTGAAGCTCCTGCTTCAGCTGGGCGATCTGCCGCTTCAGGTTAGACACGCGACTGAGGTGCCGCTCCTCCTGCTCCTGTAGCAGCGTCTGGAAGTGCTCACGGCTGTATGGGTCACCCGCAAAGCCAGGCAGGGCGGCACCAGCATCGCCGGCAGGACTGCATTCCAACAGGTAGAGGAAGAGCGTGAGAAGCAGCACTAGCAGGAGACCCAGAAGCAACCAGCGGGCCCGGGCCTGCAGGACCGGTCCCCGTCTGGGCATCACGGACAGCTCTCAGGGGATGGAGGTATCCATCCTCGTAAGGCGTGGAAAGCAGCATCAACACTGGACGGAGAATGCAGAGAAGGTCCAGGGACTGCTCATTCTGAACAGGATTCCTGAAATGAGAACACATTTGGGACATTACCAAACATCTTTATCCAGGAGCTCAGGAATGTGAAACCAGCATGAGACTAACTGTGTGCTCTTTCAGTGTCTAAAGGTGTATTTGCATAAAAAGCAACATTTCTAAGAGATCACCCGTTTTCACATCTCATACTGAGCCAGGTGTGGGGCTGATCTGCAGAGTCTCAGCTACAGGAGCTCAGGACACAAACTTGCTTCCTTCAATAAGAGCAAGATGCTCAGGCCAAATGAGAATGAGCCCAACAGAGATCCTGGAGAACCCCAGCTTTCAGACACTGGACACAATCTCAGAACTGTCGGAGCTCCCAAAATATGCCAAAACAAAGAAGTGACTTCTCAAACCTCCAGTTGAAAATTCAAGATTCCAACAAACAATGGAAGCTACTCCTGAAACTGAGGCTGGACGACACCAGCATGGGAGGGTGGGGGGGGTTCAGATTGTACCACACAGCACAAAACTGTCGGACGGAACCACTGAACATGCATACAGCCTCAAGTAGCAGCTGAATGCCAGAGACAAAGGCTGTAAAAGGGGTTAAAAGGGGGTGTCGGGGCAAACATAAATGCAGTGCTGTTTAAACCACCAGAGCCCAGTTCGTGAATGTTTGATATAAAGTTATGACACGCATCACAGATGGATGGATCCCATTATATCACCACCTATCCAGCTAACTGGTCATTTCAGTCCCCAAACAGGCAGCGGAGGGAGCGCTGGTCCACCTCCTTAACGACTCTAAGAATGATGATGCACAGAGCAGACTTTTCTGCAATGTTTCCAGGCAATGTTGCTCGGGCACTTCCCCACTGACACGGGGCAACAAATTTCTATTTGAAAAACTCTGATCGGCTGTAGACGACTTTTTCGCGATCACCCAGATGAAGATAAATTGCACTTTGTCTCACCTGGTTGGAAAATTCCGGTAACATTTCTCAAAAAGTTTCCCTGTGTATCACCGCCTTATGAAGCATTTTACCCAGATTTGGTTTACCCAGTTATGGAAATGGTCGGGTTTCTCACCCAGCCAGCCGAACGGAAGAATAAACTTAACGGTGAAACTAAAAAAAAGAAAAAAAAGAGTGCGGTCACCTGTCTGAAAGAGGCTTCTTTCGCCCGTAACGCAGTCCCATGTCTGTTAAGTTCAGCACGCAAACCGATAAATAATAAAGCCAAATGTTACGCTCTTCTCAGCTTCCTCTAAATCAGAAGACGCCCTGAGGCCTGGCGGCGGACACGAACACCTCCGCCGCAGGACGCGCACAGTCCCCTCTAACAAAGACACGCTTGCCAGCGGCTCGCCGGGGCTTAAAGCCGCCCAAGCTCCGGTCCAGCAAAGCCGGCCACGCTGCGCAGAAGCACGTCTCCCTGGCACCGAGCTCACACACATCGGCGTGCAAGCGGCGGGCAGCGTCGGCTCCCGGGCTCCCTCGGGGCCGTCGTTGGGCTCCCCAGGTCTGCCACGGCCAGCCCAGCTCCGCACCTTCGCCCCGACCCGAGCCGCCTGCTATCCGGCGCTTTTGTGAGAGGCGCCCCCGCTGCGCGCCCTGACTAACCACACCGGATGGCGTATAAAATGAATGATCAGGGTGCATTTGTTTCTAGGCTCTTACCCGGGGGACGACGGCGGCTCGCCTTTCAGCCCTGGCTCGGCGCCGGTAACAGGAACTGGAGCGCAGAGCCGGAGCCGCGGCTTAGCACGGCACAATACGCGGCCCAGGTGGGTAGACGTCACTTCCGGTTATTTGCCGACCCTCGTCGAGCGCTCATGCTGGACGGCGAGCTGAATCCCTGCAGCTCTTCGCCAGTCCTGATCGTCACTTTGCATCGCCTCGGGTCCAACAGATGGGACCTTACAGGCACTGGACACGTCTACCATAAAAAGAACAGCGTTTCCAAGAACGGATTGCAACTTGGCGCAGCTGCTGTACTATAGAAAAAGAGACGTGTCACCTTTGCGTGCGCTTTACTCAGCCAATGTAATAATGTGACTTCAATCTCTCCTTTGCTTCATTTTCAATGCCTTCCATATTTTTTTGAAAGTTAACGAATGAAGTAATTGAAATGCATGTGTCTTTACCATTTAACAGTAGGGGGGGGGGCAATAAATATAAAATTTCTCATGAGCAATTTTTGAAGGGGACACATATAATACAGTCAAATTGTACTTATAAAGATA
>JAODKL010000062.1:15954607-15981863 GCA_026780765.1 Petrocephalus schoutedeni | reverse complement strand
TTCTTATGTTCTTCTTATCATCCCCCATGTCGAATTGGTGAATTCTCTCCTGCCCCTTCACCACTTTAGTTACTGTGTGGTGAGCATACTGGCACAGAATGGCTTCAGTTGTATCATTCAGGTTGTAGGTTGACCAGTATTGGATTTTCAGGGCCGATATTGATACCGACTATTACTAGTTGATGGGGCCGATAACCGATATTTGGAACCGATATGCTTTTGCTTTTATGTGCTTTCTTTGCATCCATATTCTGGAACGTGAATTTAGTGATATAAAGTCCGCTATTGGAGTAAGGTTGTTCTATTTGAAGTGAATGGTACTTTATAAATTAAATGGCAAATGATTCCTTATACAAAATAAAACAAAAAAAAAAACATGCATATACTTTTTACAGATTCTTAAGTATTTATAAGGCATTTGCGGCAAGAATAAGACATTAAAAATAAAGCGTAGAAGAAAACTTATATGCCTGAGCTGGACAAATCAAATTAATAGAAGCTTTAATACCATTAATACCTTTTGCTTAATAACATGACAGAGTTTGGTAATGCTTTTAAATTGGCAGTAAGACTCCACGTAGTTCTCAGCTAACGTTACATGTAACGTGAGAATGTCATAGGGATGTGATGTAAGTACTGTAATGTAAAGTAAGATAAGCAGCGTGGAAGCGCAAATAAGCTCTTGTTGCAACGTTAGCTGTTGCCGCATAACGCTATTAACACTGTCATTACAGGTAACATTGCTGGCTCATACAGCAGCGTACTGCATTTACTAAAGTAAAAAATAAACCTGGTCTGTTTTTCTGAATTAACGAGATACACCTTGCATAAAAACACGCTTGGATGTTGTTTTTTTCTTTAGTGAATGCATGATTCTTCCGTAGGCTCACGCTATCACAACAAGGTTCATTATTCTGACATTTTCAGCGCTGTAGCTGGGGAAGCTGGCAGGCTTTTCATTATGGAAATAGCTCACTGGAATTCCGTGGTGTTTTGTAACTTCAGTGTGTAGGACTGTAATGCTTTAACATCAGCTGCTTTACCTTCCAATCTCAGCAACGGGCCGCTCTCAGCTGAAACTCCATACTTCGGGCTTCACGCTCGTATGTGGGTGAGTGACAGCAAGGCTTCAGCGTTGATTGGCTATTACTCATGTAACATAACCAATCAGAGATTGATGTGGGCGGAACATTAAATGAAGCAGCGGGATGAGAGCAAAGAGCACAGAGGAAGAGACGGCAGTGGAGCCACAGTAACGCACCTTGTAATTACTTAATATTGGTGAGCGTTAAGATAAAACGCCCATTCCGATAATCGGCAAAATGCCTAATATTGGCCCCAATAATCGGATGATTATTGGTCGACATCTAGTCCAGGTGGATGCCACACAATGGTGGTGGTTGTAGTGGCTCTCCATTGCTTTTGTTAAGTGCTTTGGGTGTCGTGAAAAGCGCTATACAAATATAACGTTCATTCATGCATGTCTGTTCAAGGCATATATCAAGAAGGAGTAACATAGGTGTTGCTTGTTTAAGTCACATTTCAAGGAGGAGTATACTGATATAGGTGATGTTTGTTCATGACACACATGAAGGAGGAAAACACTGATGTAGGTCATTTGTTTATGGCACATACCAAGGGCCTTGTGTGTTTTCATCATTTATTGACTGTAACCCATATTATAATAACATAGAGTTATTACACGGACTTGATTTGTTGTTGGTAATCTACATTTCCTTTGGCCTCAAAATATTACTCGTCTGACATTGCTCATGTAATGAAAACATTCCTACTTACAGCTGTCTGTCAGATTTTACCCCAAATACAATTTTTGAAACAGGATCAAAATAAAAGCTGAATTTGCAGTTCATTTGCAAACAAATTTGCACTTGGTGGTAAAGGCGCTCCCTCTGATTCCTGACAGTAGCCACGCGCTTCTGAGCCAAACGCTGACCGCTGCAGGCTTTTGAAAAGCGCACAGGTGGCTGAAACACAGTAGCATTGACACACGGCGTCATGCAGAAGTACGAGAAGACATTGAGGTATCGACCAAGACAGTGAGGAGCTGCTCGAAGCCAAACCTTCCTGGCAGCAGGTGAAGTTCTCCCTCTGAGTACCCGTGGTTCAGAAATAAAAGGGAACCATCTTTAACACCACACAGCATATATACATTTGTATATAGAAATATATACATCTACACATTGGAGACTTGTTAAATTTGGATTGGTTTAACTGTCAAACTTGTCCATAAATTTCGCCGTTGAAGGCGAGACCATCCAGTTTGCATAAACGCTATCATTGGCATATCTTGTAAAGACCGGGTTAGTGCCATCAAGCCTGGTGAGCAGAACTGGGCTCTTCTCCGGCCAGTTGGGGTATGACATGCCTAAAAACAAGAACACATCATTTTTCCTGCACTGCGGAATCACGCTGCAGAGTGCAGACAGTAAGGCTCTCAAAGGAAACCCTGGCTTTGGTGTTGAGATGCGAGCACTGTGCCGTCTGCTCACGATTCGACATTCGAAACTGCGAGACAAACAAACTACTTGCAAACTGCTTGATGGTACAAACATGTCATTAGCAGAAATAACTTTCCCGCATTGATTGGATACAGTTTTCACTTTGCTGGATTAACTTCAGTGTCTTTTCTCATGCAGGTAAAACAAAGGCTGCTTATTCTTTCCTACAAAAAATGCCAATTCTCAAGAAAAAGCGGTTCCCTCCAAGAATGTTTGACATAAAGAGCACATTTCAGCCTAGTTTACACAAATACACAGATATTTCCTTCAACTATCTGACAGGCACTAGAACTTTCTAAGCCAGAGTGATACATTCCAAGGAAAATTCCTCAAGTCAGTGATCCGTTTAAGAATCCCCGCCCCCCCCCAAAAAAAATATACTGGAAGAGTTCTCTGCTACAATTTATAGGACATGCGAAATATGAGCTGCACAGTAAACATATAAGGGGTAAGTTAGTATTCATAGACTTGTAACTACAAAAGCTTGGTTAACAGCAGGTTTCGGGTTGGTTATAACACCCCAGCTGGGTCTCACTGCAATCTACAAAACGTTACCAAAGCTTGAGTTTAATTGAAAAGCCTTACTGTTTAAAGTGTGTAACCCAGCAGCAAATGGCCAAACCGATTGATCAGGGACCTGCTCCAAATGTGAACTATTTTTTAAAACAATTTCTTTCCACTAAAATTAATATCGAAATAACTTTTTTTTTCAAAAGTTTTACTACAAAATAAACTTTTAACATAAGCAATTCAAATGTATCAATTACAATTATTGCCAAAATGATCCAATACAGAACATTTTCAAATTTAAAATCAAAATTTTCAGTTTACATGAGAAGCAGGTCCAGATTAAAGCCTTCTTCCACATAATCAAGCACTGATTAACTTGTTTAAAAATGATCATAGATTTGCAAATAGCATGCCATGACCACAGTCACTGACCCTATAAAAAGTCAATCACGAATGCCAAGAGCAAAGCAGCGCCCCTGTGTGTTAAAATCGGGTAAATGCATGGGAAATTCTACCATAGAGCTTGTTCTCAATCCACGTGGAGGGGAGTGTGCGGGGCAGTGGGGAGTTATTACAGTCCACCAGGGGAGTGTCCTCTTCGGAGAGTGCGTCGTCGTATAGCAGCGCGTCAGCAGGCGTAGAGGCTGCCAGGTCCAAGTAATCCTGCCAGATTGAAAGGGAGGCAGACCATGCATTGCAAATATGTACTAGAACACTAGAAGGAAAGCAAGTACAGTTTTATAAATGTATATACATTTTTATAGGAAATCAGTGTACTTTACTGTCCCCACTGGTAGTGCCAGGTTCTGCAACCTGTAACATATATCAGTGCTTCAGCACTCCCAGGTCTGCAAACATATGCTCTGCTCTTACTCTGCTTTTCACCATCATCTTTTCCAGCTCCTTGCTGATCTCTGAGAAAGTCGGCCGTTTGTCTGGCTCCTGTTTCCAGCACCGGAGCATCAGGCTGTACCTGCAGGTACACAAATGCATGAGGGGAGGACTGAATTTTTCAGTGAGGGCATGGTGGGGTGTGACTATAAGAGACTATAAGAGAGCTGTTTTAGAACTGTGCAAGCACCTGGTGCATGAGGGCTGTGACAGCACTCGGTGTGTGAGGGCTGTGACAGCACTCGGTGCGTGAGGGCTGTGACAGCACTCGGTGCGTGAAGGCTGTGACAGCACTGTGTGAGGGCTGTGACAGCACTCGGTGTGTGAGGGCTGTGACAGCACTCGGTGCGTGAAGGCTGTGACAGCACTGTGTGAGGGCTGTGTTAGCACTCGGTGTGTGAGGGCTGTGTCAGCACTCTCTGTGTGCGGGCTGTGTCAGTGGTGTGAGAGCTGTATGAGGGCTGTGTCAGTAGTGCATGAGCACAGTGTCAGCACTGTGTGAGGGCTGTGTTAGCATGTGATCATGTAACTTACATTTCTTCTGTGCAATTCTCAGGTCTCTCCATCCTGTAGCCCGTCTTGAGGAGGTTGAAGAGCCGTTCAGGGGCGATACCAGGGTATGGGTTACCCCCCAGGGTCACAATCTCCCAGAGCAACACGCCAAAGGACCAGCTGGGAGGAGAATGAGAAACAGGGTCACTGCTGCAGCCTACATGATGTGGACATACAGGGACACGTGGGGACACTAAGGGATTCACAGACACACTTGGGGACACAAAAAGTAACACAGGGATAGATGGGGACACGCAGGGAAGCTTGATCACACAAGGATGTACAGGGACACATGGGGACATGCAGGCACACACATATGTATCAATATACTTTTATTCAGGCATGTTGTTAAGCCAATGCTGAATCCCAGCCACTTCATTAAGAGGATGTGAAATCAAATATGACTGCATTTCCTCTGTTGTGAGGGTGCTGTGTTTGATTTGATTATTTTAACCCTTTTACTTGTATTCCTTTTTCTTGGGACACTTACACATCACTCTGTGTGGTATAAATGTGGTCAAACAATGACTCGATGGCCATCCATTTCACTGGGATCCGACCCTGATCAAAAGAAAATTTACAAAACGTGAATTTAAATGGAAAAGTATAACACAGCCAACAATGCTAGTACATTGCTCATTCTGCTGTCCAGCCTCTCATATTTGTCAATTCTTTTGATAAATGCTGACAGTTTGCTAAAGGAACACCAGTTAGTGAAAACATTCCGAAATCCACTTGATATACAGACTCTGAGTTGCATACTGTTAGTCTCATTTGTACTATCTGGAAATGTGTGGTTGCAGTGTCAGGCTGGTTCCAAATGTTCCTGTGTGGAGATTTTGGCTGTGAATTTCGAAAGTCCAGATGGAAATAAGGATTTCTGCATCCATTCATTTGCCCAAGGGAGTGAACACTAAGCACTGATGCTATGCATTAAATGAATAGTACAAGACACCGGTGTGTCCACGACAAACCATGCAGGGGAGGTTACCTCACCTTACTCCTCTTCACATAGGAGTCTTCCTCATACACATCCCGCGACAAGCCAAAGTCAGAAATCTTCATCTTGCGTCCCTCTGCCACCAGAACATTCCGTGCTGCCAAGTCTCGGTGGACGAGCTGTACAGGAGTAATATGCAGGTAGTGATGTTACAGACCTGCCAAGTCAGAACTCTCAGCTGGTGGTATGAGATAAATACAGAGTAAGCAAATAAAGAGAAGGGCGTAAGGTCAAAGCATCTGGGATGAGCAGATTTAAGTAAAGGAGAGGATACAGGACATGGAGAGCAGGCATGGGGAGACATTATGGCAGGCTAAGGCTGCTTGTTCCCGAGCGAGTCCCCCCGGTCTCACGGCACCTTCATCTCGGCCAGGTACGCCATGCCCCTGGAGGTCTGCCAGGCAAAGGAGATGAGGTCGCCCATGGTGAGCGCCCTCTCATCCGGGTTCTCTAGGTAGCTGGAGTTGCGGTTGCCATCGCCGCCCACGTAGCTCGGGCCCACTTTGCGGCTCTCACGCAGGAAGTTTCTCAGAGAGCCATACTTGGCATACTCCACAATGAGGTAGAGTGGGCCTGGCGGGAAAGAACAGTCAGCTGATGTGTCACACACACACAAACAGTCAGCTGATGTGTCACAGCCAATACTGGAGCTGATGTCACACACATCAGCTCCAGTGGGACCAACTGGATGACCCAGGATGGGGATCACTGAGTTTCTGTAATCTCCATGTTTACATGCAATCCCAGGACGATTCCCCTCAGATACAAACACTGTATGTAGAATTATTAGGCAAGTGTGTATTTTATTTGTACCTTCTCTTCTGAACAATATTTTCATCCAGATGAATCTCTAATTAAAAATAAACTGTTTAAAAACAGAGCATGTTCAGTACTTGGTCTGTGTGCTTTCTGTTTGGAGAAAAACAGGAAAACTTAGATATTTTCCTGTGCAGAAAAATTAAGCAAATTATTATCACTATTAAAATGGGCCGAAAAAGAACCTTGCAGGGAGAAGAAAAAGAACAAAACAATAAAGTGCCAGTCAGAGGGATGCAAAACAATTAAAACCGTCAAACCTTTAACACATGATTACCATACAAATTGGGTGTTTTGTGGCCAAAAGACAAAGAGGACGGAAGAAGCATGTAAAGAGAAATAGATACAGATTAGCTGCCAGTGAAATGTGTCAAATTAATGGGGAGACTTCCAGAAACACTTTGGAATCAAGTGCCACCATTTTCCAAAAATGCAATCTAAATGGATTCTCTAAGTATTAGGAGCATTCTATAAATTGCTAAGGTGACCTTCACTCTGTAGGACACACAGGCAAAAACATGGATGGATGGCCCAGGTCGGACACCTTCTTGAAGTGCCAATAAGATGGTGGAGGAGTGATGGTGTGGGCTGCAGTTATCAGTGATGACCTTGTCGGACCTTTCAGGCTTCCAGATGGTATAAATATTAACCACAAGATCTACTGCAAATTTCTAGAAGACACCTTCCCCAAATACTGGTATAGGAAGAAGTCAGCAGCCTTCAAAAAGGTTATGGTATTCATCCAGGACAATACCCCTTGCCATGTAACAAAGTATTCTATAGACTGGCCAAGAAAGGCATGAAAGCTGATGACCTGGTCCCCTCCATCGCCTGACTTAACTCCCACTCACAATTCCTGGGCCTTACTAAAGTATGAGATTCACCAAGATATCAAGCAGTACACTTCTCAGAGAGAGTGTCTGGGAGGCGGTCCTAGCTGTGTCTAATATAGGACATGATCAAATAAAAAAACTTGACTGGTTCAATGGACAACAGGTACATGATGGTTATTGAGAAGAAAGGGGGCAATGCAGGACACTAAACTTGGTAAAGCGGACTGTATAGAATGGCTGATAGTTTGTTATTCTTTATATAGCCTGAATGCAGGGGCGCAGAAGTCTTAAACTCATCCAGTCATGCTTGATGAGGCTTTTAGCATAAATTTGGGCTAATGGTTCAATACACTAAACATTTTGATTGACACTGGTTGACATACATACTCTGTTACCATGGTAAAATCAGTGGTTAATCGTTGTTATAAATTATTCTTTATCGTCAGAACGCGACAAGCACTTGCCAAACAGTAGTTATGGCCAAATGACGCTTCCGGACAATTTGCACTATTTGCTGTCCCCACTAGATGGAGCTCTCTGTTCAAAAACGTGCTCATAGCATGCCGAAAAGGAAACTAAAAGCGCCACGTGGGCTCAAAAATATTGCAAATGGTTCATGAAACGTCGGCTTGGCCATTACTAATACTACGCCCAGCCCTAGGTCAAACTTGGATGTAATCGTTTTCTTTGTTGTAATGTACAATACTGTGCAAAAGTCTTAGGCAGCAAAAGAAAATGATGTTCAATTGATCTTCATGTTGGTGTAAATCTATGCTATTATACCTGTCAAAGTATGTTTAGCCATTTCAAAACCTCTGCTAAAATCACCACAGGACTTGTATCACCCATCCACTACACCCATTTATTTTTTTCCTTGACCACCCCTAACACACCTCGTATATCTAATCAACATCTCATTCACTTGTTAAACCTACTTAAGTGAGCTGACAGTGAAATTTAAGAAAAACATAGAATGGCAAAGGTGCCCCAGAGGACAAGTTTGGGAACTGAAGCGGTGCTGTTCTAGTCAACCAGCTAACAAGTAGCTAACAGGTAGCTAACAAGTGATAATACTTGATATCACTTGCAGACATCATATAGTGTCATTCTGAATTGAGTTTTCTCTGGCTTAAAGCAATTCTACCTGAAAATCATCAACCATCTGTGCCCCTGCCTGGCTAAAAGTTTTTATTATTATTTCTATAGATGATGAAGATAAAAGATCCCACTGACAGTGTGATTGCCTAATAATTGTGCACACCGATAATCAAGTGCTTTTATTTTATTTCTGTTTGTGAAAGTCCAATGTAACATTTTCTCTCTAAATAAATTTGCTTGGAGCAAAAGAAAAGTTTTATATTTTCAGGAATAGTACTTTGCCTAATAATTCTTCACACAGTGTAAAACCCAATGGATTTCAGGCCAAATAAAGTGTCTTTTTAGTCTTTGAGCAGCGAGCTGCTTTCTATGCTAATCTCACCCTAACCCACGCTGATTTATCTCACCCTCGTAACCTCCAGCCTGGCCCCGTCAGCTGTAACGGGGGAGGGTTCCCTATCCTGACTAGCTAGGTAAGTGACAACTATTCCATCATCCATGATGCATATTTGCAAGTTTTAAAGGGTTCTAACTATGTGGCTCCTTGTATTTTAATGTGTGACCTGTGACCCTGGAATATGCCCTATTCCCATGACGTAAACCAGAGCAGACTAAACACGTGACGTCACGCGTGGAGGACCTCACCATCTTGGCTGCAGGCTCCGTACATTTTAATGACGTGAGGGTGGTTGACCTGCTTCAGCAGGGTGAACTCTGACAAAAGGTCTCGAAGCTCACTCTGTGAGGCGTTCTCTGTTTCAAGCAAGGCAGCAGAATGGAAAAGTCAGTATCATCATTAAGTTTCCATGGTGATGCATACAATATCAAACCTCCTGAAAAATTCTAGTTGTTCATAAACAAATGAGAACAAGGCACTTCACATTACAGGTGCCATTGTACCAGGAGAGAGGAGACGACTGTAAGTAACACAGAAGCTGATATTTAACAGGGGTATGTACTTTGTATGATTGATTTGATAGTTGCTTGACAATATTACAGTATGTACCAATACCAGCAGCATACGGGATAAGCATAAGTATAAGGGCCTGGACCCTCCCACCTTTCAGCATCTTCACAGCCACTGTGGTGTATCCAGCTTTTCCCTTCAGCCGGAATGCTGTTCCCTTGACGACTTTACCAAACTCTCCTTCTCCCAAGGTTTTTCCTAGGACCAAGTTCTTTCGTGGGAATTCCCACTTTGGATCTTCCTGTAACCATATTATATAGCCATCTAGTCGACATCTTAGCACACAAAGTTTGTATATTCTGTGAAACAAAATCATTCTATATTTTTGGCATTTTTAATAACTTTGAAATTTGAAACTTTGAAATATCTACAAAATGTGATGCCAGGCAATGCTAATTAACTGTTCCAGGGCATCAATTAGCTGACTGATTAAGGGCTCAGGCAGCGAGAACTTGCATCTTACCGGTATCTTGAAGGTGTCAATGGCCACCTGGTTCTCCATGGACTCCAGCGAAGGCCGCCGGACATTGTTGGCCGAGAAGCTGATGGGGTAGGCTTGGGCGGGCCGCCGGAAGGACATCTCGGCTGAGGCGATTGGCGGCTTCGTGGAGCTCTTGTGGTGACGGTGGATGAAGTAGGAGGACAGCAGCACGGAGATGATGAAGGAGAGGAGAAGCCCTGTGGCCACGACCGTCTTACAGACGTCATCACACACAGACTCTGCATGGAACCAAAGAGATGCCAGGGGTGAGAACCCACAACACGTATGGAACATGCTTACTTAAGAGATGGCACATGCATACCTAACACACAGCACAGGCTCACCTAACACATGACCCAGGTTAATTCAACACATAGCACATGCATATCTAACACAAGGCATACAGGTAGCAAACAAACTGCACACATTTAACGAATACCTCACAAATCTACAAAGCAAGGCCATTAAGCATGCTTTAATGATGACTGATTAATAATTTACTGTTTACTGTTTAATGCATTTCTTATCAGTAAGGTTTCAATGAGTTTATTGGCCGTAAATTTAAGATTTAAGTTTACTGGTAAAGTTTAGTCATTGCGGAATTAGCAGCTCTCTTACCTTCTACATTGTCCATCTCACAGAAGCAGTTGTCTGCGCAGTAACAGGTTCCATGACCAGCCTTGATGCCGTACAGGAGCCCTCGCTCATGGCCTCCGACGATGGGCTTATCTGAGCTCCGTGAAGAGAGAGACACAGACAGGAGTCCATCAGTATTCACCCCACAAAACTCCACTGTCTAATAACAACCAGGTCAATGGCACCAAAGCGTCAGCTACAATAATAATAATCCAAACAATCATTAAACATGATAATGCTGGCTTTGAAATGCAACACATGCATTGCTCAGTTCCAAATGCATCTTAAATGCATCAGAACCTTGTGGATCAGGCGATCTGATCTCACCTGTGCAGTCCTGGGGGCATATTGCCAAGTCTTTGCTTTCGATGACATCACAGTACCCGTCTGGGCAGGTGCTGAGGTCCGGAGAGCAGGTGGAGTAGTTCATGGATATTACTGGGGGTGTGAAAACATGCATAAGAGAGGTGACAGTCTAACACCAGGGCATGTAAAACCTGGAATGCATGTGTCTTACAGGCTGATAGGGTCACTGTGTACATCATGCTGTGACATGTACATAAATGAGGGAGCAGTCCACTTTCGGACCTTTGTCAGCATTTTGTCTCCACTGACACCTCCCGCTGGTTGCCCCCAAGCCACTGCAGGCTTCACATGGCCCCCGGCGCCGCTGCTTGGCGCAGGAGAGTGGACAGTCCCGTTCCAGGGTCTGCTTTTCTCCTGGACATTGACACGGAATAAACACGGATGGTTAGACACATGAACAGCCAGCCTGTATGCAATGCAATGCAATTTTATTTATATAGCACATTATCACAACATTACATTGTCTCAATACGCTTAACATTTTCTCTGCCACATAAAGACCCCCCAGCATGGGTGTAAATTTCATTTAACAGTAGGGGGGGACAATAAATATAAAATTTCTCATGAGCAATTTTTGAAGGGGACACATATAATACAGTCAAGTTGTACTTATAAAGATATGTCCCCACAGTGAAAAACTTTGCTTCTGTCATTATTATTGTAGCATGGAGACACCACAACATCAAACACCACAACATCTACTGTGCTTGAGCTACTGTGTCCTGAGCGGGGCAAACACCAGTACATTTCCCGTAGAGAACCTTGTCCTGCCAGATCTCACTGGCTCTGTATGAGACATGAGTAAACAGAGATGTCATGTGGTAGGTCACCCGGGGCAGCGCGGTAAGCGTGGGGCAAACACCTGCCTTTATCGTAGAGCTCCACCTGGATCCCGGCTTCAGCCTGCAGCTGGCTCAGCTGTTCCTTGGCCACCACTGTGTACCGCAGCCTCTGGCACTGCGGCTGCCACAGTGCCTCCGTGAGGTTGACGTACAGCACTGCCCAGATGTCTGTCGGGCTTTGTGCAATGCTAACTAAGGAATGGCACGCTCTCTCCACAGACGAGACATTGTCATCCGCCACGGTGAACCGGTAGGTGATATTGATCCCTTGGAATTTCAGGCAGTTGTCCACGCAGACTCTGCCGATCTAGGTTACGATTTAAAACACGAAATGATAAGAAGTCCAGGAAGCTTCAAAGGAGATCAGGACAATCAAAAACATCTTGCCTGAATCCTAATAAACCAGTTTAAATTCAGAATTCATACTGTGCATTATGCCATAGTCAGGTAGCAGTCTGATTCAGGAACTTAAGTAAAATAGATCAAACGTGGTGCCTTTTAATGTTATGTGTGTTCAGAATATGTAAACAAAAAAGAAACAGAATTTCTTTCTGGTGTTCACAAAAACCCACGACAACATTCCTTACCTGTGCATAAGGGGCAGATTTACGGGACACAGGAAACTGATACAGGGGGTTGGTAAACCGGATGGACACTGGTAGGATGGTGACATTGAAGCGAAGCATCACAGTTCCTTCTGAACCAGGAAAGGTAGTGTCATTGACTAGATAATCCAGCAGGAAGGAACGCTTCTCCAGTATTGGAATGTTCTTATTTAGAGTCAGGCCTGCAGGTGGGATTGATGAAAACAGGGGTTTGGTTTAAAAAATAAATCTCGGCATTAACATGGAGGGTATAGAAAGAACAACCTTCTGCAGTTCAAACTAACCTTTTTCCAAGCAAAGCTATATTTTTTACAAGTGGTGGTAATTTTACATGACAGTGTGTTACTACAAGTGTGTAGAGCTCAATAATCTGAAGAATTTAAATGTGACTGGCGAATTACTCACGATATTTATGAATAGTTCCACGTACGTTGTGGAAGATTGCCTTCTCCTCAACGAAAGAATGCTCCACAGAAAACATTTCCTTAATCCAGGAATCATTTGTTTTCATACTTCCAACAAATTTGTTGTGACTCTGGTCTTTGGGGTATATTGGTGTTGTGTCTTTATCATAAACTAACAAATTGCCAAACTGAGAGCCCTGAAAAAAAAAATATATATACTCAGTCCATCAGACACAGTAATAGTAAATGAAATGCCAGGGGAGCATCATAGAAAAACAAAAAATGATTTCTGTCCTTTAACTTCTGTGTTTAAAAAGTCTGAGCAGGAATATCAGCATGGCAGCAGGCACAACAAGTCTGTGGCTCATCTGCAGCTCACTGTAGGTCTCTAACGAGGACAACCTCCACATGCAAAGTTTCAAAACGACTGGGAGGACAGCACAAAGGGTTACACAACTGCAGGGACTGACTGACCTCCATGCGATTAAACTCAATCAGCACATCCTCTGTGTCTGTGCCATTCACGTAGGGAGCGCTGTCATCCTCATCGTACACATTCACCAGGACTGGCATGGACATCTCGTGCACCTTGGAGTCTGTGGTCACCGTGCAGACTAACAGTAGCTCATGCACCTCCTTCTCCTCGCGGTCCAGTGGCCTGGTCACCACCAGCTCAGAAGTGTTCTCGTTGATGACGAACAGGGAGGAAATATCTGTGCCGCGGAACGACAGCACACAACCAATCGCAACCTTTCTTCCTGTTTACCACTTTTCAGTTTCATCCCTCTTAATCGAACAGAACGATGCTTCAGTTGAACATTATCTGTTAACCTCAGTAAAAGTTTTGCAATTACCACACTGTAATAAAACAACCAGAAGCAAACAGAAATATACGATAAATGGCAGCTTCCCATCATTTCTTACATAATGACTTTTAACCGCCAAATAGTCTCCTCCAGTAAGCTAGTCACAGTACAGCCACAGAGCTGATGCGTGATTCAATACCTGCTTCCAAGCTGTATGTGATGGTAAAATTAGGACAGAGATCTTGATAGGTGAGGCGCCTGAGCTGCCGGAAGGGCCCGGACCACCGGTTCTCCTTGATGTGGGGGCTGGCATCTTTGTCAGGGAAGCACATCTTTATCACATTCTGATGGTCACAAGGGTGCACTGTGTTGAAGGTGAGGATGATGTTCACAGTGGGGCTCCTGAAGCAGCTCGGGTTTTGTTGGGGCTCATGGGTGACCGTTGCTTTCAGACTAAGCCGCTTTAGGGACATAGGGCTGCTTGCTAAAGAAGCAACAACAGAATCAGTAACATCGCCGGGCAGCCAACCAGAGGTGGCTAGTTTGGGTCCAGAGAGTAAAAGTCCAGACCAAGATTTTATTTCAACCGGCCAGGTGAATGCTCTGTGATTGTGACACTTCATATTCAATTGGTTGGTTGAAACAAGTCTTGGTCTGTACTTTTACTCTCTGGACCTGAATTACCCATCTCTGCAGACAACATCAGGCAGGCAAATGTGTGAACAGAGACTATTATCGGCCAGCAGGTTGTCTCTAATAATGTTGAAGGTAAAGGTCTCAACAGACTGATGTGCACATTAGAGTAACTCCTAGAAGCTATAGTAGCTGCTTGCCACAACTAAGCTGCAAATGCCCCTGTCTGAGACTGGCATCACGTCCATGTTTGACAAAGAGGACGACTTCACACCCAACTCACATGGCATACCAAAGTCACTGGAGTCCAGTGTCTTGTTCAGCGACAGGATGCCAGTTTTTTCATCCAGATGGAACCAGGACTTGTAGGGGTCCTTCTTCGGCCAGCTGTTTGGGCACAGGTAGAAGTAGGGCCTCTCGGCATCAGTCTCACGCATGCCGTGCAGCTGCAGCAGGGCAGAGCCGGCCGCTTGGCCCACATACACGCTCTCAAAGTACTCTTTTTGGGGGAAGTACAGAGCAGAAGAACCTGCCGAGAGAAGCATTTGGTCAGCGCTGCTTCCAGACAGGAATACGTGAGGAACCTCTGGAGCTTTGGAAACACTATTTCTGTGCCCCTCCTCCTCCTCCTCAGAAATCAATATGGATACTGGAGCATTTGATGGTTGAACCTGCAGAGTTCATGGACCCAGCTAGCAAGGTTCACACACAAACAAAAAGGTCCTCTTCTCAGATCAGAACAATAGTCAATGAGTGTCCTTGTATTAAGTATTATGTATTAAGGCCACATTAGATACAATATTAACTTGTTGGACTGGGTCATGCATGACAGATGACGTCGGCCTGCCGCCGCTGAATCGATTACCGAAATGCTCAATAAAATGGTTTGCGTTTCCCCTTGAGTTCACCTTGGCAAGTTTAATTACCGGCCATAACGCAATACAGCGCACAAATGAATCATTACCTGCTGAGGCCAGGGGCCGATCCATCACAACATTTTACTGGAAAGCGGAGATGTGTGCAGGCATACAGTAATGAGACCCTTACGGCATTGCTCCCCGGGACAGGGGGCAGCCATTTAGGGAGCGCACTAATGTCATTACCAGACAGCAAAACAAGATTTTCTATTTCTGTTGGTGCAGTTGTGGCTTGGGTCCTGTTTCAAACATTGATTTAATTTAGCTGTGCTTTGGATGACAAGAATCTAGCCACTGTGTATGAAATATGGCCACTGTTCATGTGCTTTTCTCTGCTACACCCGCATTCAGAACCTCACTCATTATTAAAAGCTGCAAGAGGAACCAGCTAGCGGAGACTTTTGGTACCAGCAGTATATTAAATTCTTGTTACGATGCCTTAAGGCATCATACATTTGTCATAAACGTACTGAAAGACATTATGACTGCACATATTTTTTCAACTAAACAGAAATAATAACTATTAGTTCAGCAAATTGGAAAAAACGATACATATAATTAAAAACAAAATGACATTTAACTATAAGGCATCCCACCAATGAATTGTCTGGGAATCAGAACATTGTGGTTAAGTTAAAACGGTCTAACCAGCCTTTGGGATATAAACTGCATGCACACAGACTTGCCAGGAGAGGGAGACACATATTCTGTCCGAGCCTTTCCACAAGCGGTCCACATATACTCATATGGCGAACCTGTACTCGGATGGGGGGGGGGGGGCGAGGCTTATGGTTAATTTTGCCAGGTAGGCAAGGGTTCCCCCTCAGTAAATTTATTGTGATCGAGGGCTATCGAAAAACGAGGCATTGTTTCATGTGATAAGTTTAAGCTTCTTAAGACACGTTGCATATTCGTACAATGTAATGTTTTACTGAAGCATTGTTAAGTGTTTTTCCACAAAGAACCTGCAATCTTTTGGTCACATGACTAGTGAATAGATTCAGTTTTATATAAGGGTGTCAAAATTAATTGCATAATCGATGCTTCGCGATGCAGACGTGGGCGATTCTGCATTGATGCAGTGGCAGACCATAATCGATTATATCGCAATGAAAATTCCTTGTTGATTTTCTGGCCGCAGCATAAAAATTCTATTTAAAACGAACATCGGGGTTCTTGCATTCAGGTAATGAAATTCTTTATTTGCAGAAGTTCTTGCATTTAGGTAATGAAATTCAGGTTCAGTTTAACACATTCAGATTCGTGTACATAAATTCAAATTCGGATTATAGTGAGTGTGATCTGACGCCATAACTTAATCAAAAACGGAAAACCTAGCACAGACAAGAATTGATGCGACCACGACCCGACTCCGCGAAAGGCTGTCCTATGTTATTCATTTCTGTTTACTATTTTATGCATTTAATTATATTTTATTTTAAGTTTCTGTTTACAGAACCTTTTTATTTGGTAAATAAAAAATGGGAGCTTATATCTCATCTGCTTGTATTTATATTTGAAAACATAATGTCAAGTAATGTAGAAAAACTAATGGGAATGAATCGTGATGCATCGATATATCGTATCGAATCGAATCATTGACCTAATAATCGCAATCAAATGGAATCGTGAGACCGGTAAAGGTTCACACCTCTAGTTTTATGTACCACCTATACTCAGATCTAATATATTCCAAACCAATGAGATCAAAACTACAAGTGTCTCAAATAAAATTCAAACATTAACTGAATTCTAAATAATAATTAAAAAAACATTTCGCTGCCACTGAATGTGATGGCCAATTGTGTGCGTGTGATACTCAAGCAATGCTCAAACATCTATCAAGGAGCCAGTGAAAGCAGCAGCCGAGGAGGTTTTAGGAGGGTTCGTTCCATGCTGTTATTTGCAAATATAATATCTAATTCTAATGGTAAGGCACTGGAACACATTTCAAAGAAAAAAATAATTATACAGTACTTATTTCAAAATACATAATACAAAATTATCTTCCCTGGAACACAGAGCACAAAGAAAGGGACTCCCTAGAAAGCAAGGTATTCAATTAAAAAATGAATAAATAAATATACAATTCAAGACAACAAATGTAACCTGGTAATATCGACTAAGTGGACTCAGGGTGTGTAATTCTCCTAATTAACCAGACTTGAGCTAAATGAAAAACCTGCTGCTGTCCATATGAAAACTCACAGTGCTGCAGAAATTCACAGCTGTGCCTGAAGTGTTTCTCCTCACTTCATGCACTGCTTCACAGTATGTTTTCTCACAAATACAATGGAACATGGGGTTTGAAAAGGCCACAGTATCTGAAAAAATTATCCATGTTGTGGGATCATTCTGCTGTTCGTTTATAGAGCGAGAGCTGTCTCCATAGAAGGCAAACACTACAGGGAATACAGAGAAGACTTGTCCACAACCTTCATGGGAATCTCCTATGGGCTGGAGACTCTGCCATGGCCATTCCCAAGCTGGGATGAGAAACAATTACTAGGGCTGCCACTAATGACTATTTTTCTACCGATTAATCTTTAAACTTTATTTCATTAATTGGTCGATTAATCTAAACAATAAATTTTCCTCCTTACACCCACAATTCTGGCCGTATACTACACTCAAAAACAGATTAGGAGTATTCCTGAAATATTAATGAAATGTGTATTGTAATTTCTAGAATATAGTAATGTGTATAAATTCAGTGTATCCGACTGTTTATCAGATTTGAATATCGGACCATGCCAGATGCGACTATATCATGGAAGCAATAAGCAGTGAAGTCGCAATGAAGAAGGAGACAGCTCAGCAGCCACAACATCTTTTAAAAAACAATATTGTGGATAAACAAGGTACTTTTTGCAGAAGAGTCCAAACGTTTCTTTATTTATTTTTTGGTAAAAGTAGTTTTGATTGTTCACAAATTGCCTTTTAAAAATGTACTGACTATTCTTGAATTCAATTTTAATTTTGATAATAACACTGGTCCCAACAAGCCCTAGGCTCAGGAACACACACAGTGAAGACAGTCAATGTAGAATAAGCCCAGATTCTGGCCTAAACATTTCTCAAAGACTTCTTCAATGGAAATTCTAAGAGTGCACGAAGACAACTTTATGGCATTAATAATGAGCGTATTCATCTTTTTGCCTGGCTGTCTGTCATCCAGAATAGTGCATATGTGTTTTCTCTTCAGGAACTCCGGCATCACGCCAGTGCCACTGTGGTATGCCATCAAAATTTTGCAGTGTAAAACCACATTTTTTGTGATTTTTTTGTGATCATTTGAACTACCCCCATAATTATGTAGTGATATTGAAGGACTACTATCACCTTCGGAACATGGAATGTGTGGACCATGTATGAAGCAGGGAGGGCAGCCCACATGGTTGCAGAGATTTAGAACCTGTTAGCTGGGAGGAGCAGTACCTGGGGTGAACAAAGATGCTGCACTCAAGCTTCCAGATCGAAAGAGCATCTCTTTGTTGCTCCCCATTATCTTTAAAGCATCAGCAAGTGCTGCAGTCTGCAGCCAAACTTGGGTGCTTCCATAAAAGATGTTCAGGTTGCTCTCCATAAACCCGAGATGCACAATCAATAGTGAAAAGGAAGTTGGTGGTCTTTGAAATAAAGGCAGCCTTTGTGAGGAGCTTCTCAGTAACCATCCACTGGAAACTCTGGCAGCTGGCCAATCAGTATCAATACCAATCAACAATAATCCTCATTTTTAACCTAGAAGCAGAACATTGATTTTTAACTGGCTACAGCTCGGCATCTGATTAAAGGAGGCTGGCGTGATATAGTCTAGCATACAGCAGTTCAGGACCTCAAAAGTGAAAAGGAATAAGTGGTTTTGGGAAAAGACAGTATTACGGTGACCTGCTGTAGGAGAAACACATGGTGGCTCTTTCAGGGGCGAGCAGCCTTTAATCACACGATTGGTTGCACTGATGTCTTGATTAAACAACTGTAGGACTGTTTTCGTCCATCCTGATCAGGTTAATGGATTAAGAAATCTGGAAACCCAGCAACCATCAGTGGTAATCTCAATTTTATTTGGCTTTAGCATCATCAAAGGAGCACAGAACTGACAGAACATATTTACTTTAGTGATGCAGGACAACAGAGATAAGTTACAGGCATAGTAAACCCAGGATAGTTTGCCACGGTTTTCTTTTTTTCAAACATACACCAGTACGTATGACAGTGAATCTTGTTTTTATTTTATGATCTTCCGATGTACTGTAGGCTACACTGGAGCAGCCCCAGCTGCATCATTAAGAATATAGATGCTTGCAAAATTTCCAAGAATGCTGATCCATACCACAAGCAGCACAAACCGCAGGATGGAATGGATTAGTCACCTGATACGAGAATCGTACTGATGTCATTTCAGATCATAATGATGTTTCATTCAATTACGTCTCAAGCTCCTGTCTTGGTCATGAGGAAGATGTGTAGCACAGCTGAAAGTGACAGAAGTCTGAAGACAAAGAGTTTCAGAATATCAGTTATCCCTTCTGCTGGGCGGGCCTGGCAGTGCAGCTGATGCAGCATGTGAGGGCTCAAACCTTTTTCCATCACCCTATTCAACACTATACTCAGAACCTTATTCAATATTACTCAGCATATTGCTCAACATCTTGCTCAATGTTGCTCGACACCTTACTCAACACCAGGCTGCAGCCAGCAAATGCCCTGCTGTCAGAATAATGATGTTCATATTTCTGATTGCAGAAAGTGATGTAGATACGACCTTTATGAACCGGAAGTGGGAATATAGCTTAAAATGTGCCACTGCGTTTTGCATCCTGAATTGGACGGGTTTACAAGGTTAGGGTTAAGGGTTAGAGTTGGGATTAGAGTGAGCTAATGTGAGGAGTTAGTTACGGTCAGCAGGGTAAATGTTTATCGAATAAGATAATTTTTTATTGTCTATTTCTGCTGTTATTCATTCATTGATTATTACCATTGTAGATATATAGTTTGGCATTTTGTTTTTTCAAATTATATTCATAACATCATACAGATTAATTTCAAATAAATTCCTAATACAGTATATCTACTTTAAGACATATATCTATTTATATCTACTGTCTTTGGGGTTCAGGCATGCAATCTCCTTTCCAGTTATTCCAGAGCTGAGGGACAGACTGACAGACTGACGCAGGGAGCTTAACACCCAGCTCTGTAGTATAGGCCAGAGCGAAGGAGCAGTCTCACACAATATGCCTCAGTGATCACTGGAAAATGACTTGTCAGGACCTATGGAAAACACAGATTTTAACCCCCTTGGGACATGATTTTAATCAATGTCTCGTTGTCCGTACACAAAAGCAGATTATATTGGATTGTAATGCTGCATGTAGTGGTAAGGTGACCCCTTAGCTGCACGTACCTTATGACTGTGGTACTGGATCAGGATCAGAAACGCGTGTCCTGGTGTGCTGGCCGAGAAACTGCAGCTGTGAAGTTGTTTCGTTGATGAACTAATCGTGTCATTTTAATTACCATACCTCTTAGGAAGTGTCTGCACAGGCTACCAATGTTTCGCCGTGTGTCCGGGAAACAGCACATTTTCAAATTCTGTGTTTTCAAGGAACCATAGTAATGTAACGAGGAGGTATTTATGTAGAAACCAGAGCAATCAATCTGGGGAGTAGGTCCAAATTAAACCACAAACACCTGACCCACCTAAAATAGGTCAAAATGAAACTGCAAACATTGACCCGTCTAGAATGTCCCCGAAAGAAACCACAAACACTCACTGCCTAGAATGGGTCCAAATAAAACTGCAAACACCTGGCTAGAGATTGTCACGATATGATATCATGGTTTCATGGTATCATTGAATACTGTATTTCACAATTATTATTATTCTTAGTGATATTAATAATACTAATATCATCATCAGTCACACCCTTGTCTCAGAAATGAAAGCAATTATTATTTTGATTGAACAAATGCTTTTTCATAGCTGAGACTTGAAACAATTTTCAAAACAATCACGGTTTCGGTCTCAGTTTCAGAACCATTACAGACATAATTTATACCTAGTGTTTCCCACAGAATCAGTGGCGATGGCTGACAGAGGTGCCAGTGTGTGTGTGTGAGAGGCGGTCTTTGAAATGTATGCTCAAAAAAAGAAAACGGAACCTACAGCCGTGGCACATGTAATATGCACCGTCAAGTGCACCAGTTGGTTCTCCCATTTACACAGACTCAGTGGCTATAAAAACGCCTACGTTTAGCTGATAGAAATAAATTTTGTCCTTAGAAACAAAAGAAGCTGGCCTGATTTATCCCCCCCATATAAGACAAATATAAAAAAGTCTGCAAGCCTGTTGATGAAGGCTCTTAAAATCACAGAAAACAATTAAATAAATAAAATCACATATTCTATTAAGTTTTCTAAATACATAAAATGCAATCTCTCAAAGTATTTTGTTACAAATTTAAACAATTTTTTTTTCTATCCAGAAAAATAAAAATGACAAAATTCTCAAAAGTAATTAATTGAAATGCTGCCCTTCTCTGAGACGACGGGAGTGAATTCTGAAAACAAACGAGGGAATGCTTAAAATGACAATTGAATAAAACAGATGTTATTCAGTAAGTGGACTCATTAGCACCAGTTCTTGCTAAGCATTAAAGCAACCACTTTACTTTGCTGTTATTGTTGACTACAAGGGTTTACCATAAAATGGCAGGACGAACGGATCGGACAGTTCCAGAAAATGCAATGCAGTGCACGTATGCTTGGAAATGCATGTGCAGACATGTGGCTAACAAATCAGGGAAGTGGTCTGGATCAGGTAGTGACATGGTGGAAGAGATCTCACATAACGGTGCTGGGTATGACAGGCAGCTGAGGAGTGGAGGAGATGCACACAAGCCGGATGAAATTCTTCATTCAGTTGCTTTTTTTTCAGTACCGATAATAAGCAAATGCCATGATAACCATTAATTTTCATACCATGGCGTACTATGTATCCAGTATACTGCTACAACACTACACACGGTCTGCTTAGAACGGGTCCAAATGAAACCACAAACCTACCTAGAACAGGTCCAAATGAAACCACAAACTCCCGGCCCACCTAGAACAGGTCCAGATGGAACTACAAACACCCGGCCTACCTAGAACAGATCCAAATGAAACCACAAACATCCGGCCCACCTAGAACAGGTCAAGATGGAACTACAAACACCTGGCCTACCTAGAACAGATCCAAATGAAACCACAAACACCTGGTCCACCTAGAACTAGTCCAAATTAAGCCGCAAACTCCCGGCCTGCCAAGAACAGGACCAAATGAAACCACAAATACCTGACCAACCTAGAACAGGTCTGAAAGAAACCACCAACATTGGCTCACCTACAGCTGAGCCTAAAATGCCCTGAATGGTGGAGAGGGAAGCGAAGCAGATTCATGCCAATTTCAGGAGGCCTTTCAGGCAGCTGACAAACAGGCATGTATAAGGACAGGTGACACCTAGAGAAAGAGGTGACTGTAGCTGTGTAATTAAAACCTCCCCATTCAGGCTCAGGAGGACCGATAATTAAAAAGGAAATAAAAAGGACTGAGTTGTTTTGTGACGGGGATAAAATTTCTATTTACAGGCCCCGATTATTTCAGAGGCAATGCTCATAAAGGAGCACCAGCGTAATATGAAAGATAGATACACTGTTAAAATATTAACGTATAAATAGTTAGTGGAGCACACAGGTTGGGTAATGTCCACACACAGGGATTATGTGAGCATCAGCAGAGGGGAGCAGGTGGAAATTAAGGCTGGTGCATTACAGTAGCAAGAACGTGACATTTAAATGGGGAGCTCCACAGTGTGGACACTATGTGAGGTGCCGTGGAAACTGTTTGGGGACAAGCTGTGATTTATATGCTGGCATGTCACGTGGAAGCATTAAGAAAGCAGACAAGTCTAGAGCCTATATTGCCATCAGCATTTAATTAGGCGAGTAAATGGCCTCAGCGTTGCTCTGTATTCCAGCCGACGCATGTCGCGTGCCGAGGGCCTCGACCGACAGCACACAGGACTGAGGAGCCGGTTCACCATTAATGCAGGCTACAAAGCAACCTGCGAGTGACGCTGAATGCACACAGGGTGAGGACACCAGCCAGATCAAGCCATTTCAAGTGGAAACACTTTAGGAAATAAGGGGCTGCATTTTCAATTATGTTAAAGGAAATTCCATTGCAGCAAAAGGGGAATAAGAGAAGATTTATAAGGCATCCGTAAGCGAGCAGCCGGGAGGCCTCCAAATGAAATGCATCAAACGACTAAATTAAATACAAAACTAAAAACAGAGTGCCAGCTACTGCAGCAGATTTATTGCACTGGTCCTGTTGGTTCCTGATAAATAAGTGGGGACACCGGCACAAACCCCAAATCATTAATGGCTAATGCGTAAGTAAAGGCTGTTGAGTGAGGATGACATTGGTCAGGTTAGAGATCTAAGTCAGATGTCAGGGTGATGAGGTCACAGAGAGGCCAGCCTGATCTGCTGCTCCAGCACGTTAGCGGAAGCGACACTGTGCTGTTTGACTGATTACAGTGTACCGCCATCAAAATGTAAAGGAGGCTACAAATATTAACATTTATTTTCACCACTATTAACAAGCTAACTAGGGATTAATGAAGTGTATCTTCATTAGCAAGCAACTAGTAATATGATCAGAAGCAGGGGACAAATCACATTATATTCACATTATTATAATTACAATGTAATTATAATCACATTATATTTTTTAAACATACACTATATTGCCAATAGTATTTGGACACCCCTCGAAATCATTTAATTCAGGTGTTCCAATCACTTCCTTGGCCTCAGGTGTATAAAATCAAGCACCTAGGCATGCAGACTGCTTCATTTTTGAAAGAATGGGTCGCTCTCAGGAACTCAGTAAATTCAAGGATGCCACCTGTACAATAAATCCAATCATGAAATTTCCTCGCTACTAAATATTCCATGGTCAACTGTTAGTATAATAACAAAGTGGAAGCAATTGGGAACAACAGCAACTCAGCCACTAACTGGTAGGCCACATAAAATCACAGAGCGGGTACAGCACATGCTGAGGTGCACAGTGTGCAGAAGTCACCAACTTTCTGCAGAGTCAATAGCTACAGACCTCCAAACTTCATGTGGCTTTCAGATTAGCTCAAGAAAAGTGCATAGAGGGCTTCATGGAATGGGTTTCCATGGCCGAGCAGCTGCATTCAAGCCTTACATCTCGAAGTGCAATGCAAGGGACTCTAGAGCAGTGGAGACATGTCCTCTGAAGTGATGAATCACACTGCTCTGTCTGGCAATCCGATGGCCGAGTCTGGGTTTGGCGGTTGCCAGGAGAATGGTACTTGCCTGACTGCATTGTGTAAAGTGCCAAGTGTAGTGTTTGGTGGAGGGGGGATTATGGTGTGGAGTTGTTTTTCAGGGGCTGGGCTTGGCCCCTTAGTTCCAGTGAATGGAACTCTTAATGCTTCAGCATACAAAGCCATTTTGGACAATTTCATGCTCCCAACTTTGTGGGAACAGTTTGGGGATGGCCCCTTCCTGTTCCAACATGACTGCGCACCAGTGCACAAAGCAAGGTCTATAAAGACGTGGATGAGCGAGTTTGGTGTGGAGGAACTTGACTGGTCCGCACAGAGCCCTGACCTCAACAAGACAGAACTCCTTTGGGATGATTTAGAGCAGACTGGTCAAAAATTCCCATAAACACACTCCTAAACTTTGTGGAAAGCCTTGCCAGATTCCCATTCAGCCCATCAAGCTCATTTGGGGAGAAATCCACTAGTAGCTCAGAGATGTTAAAATCCTATCTAGCTCCGCTTTAAAGGAACCCAAGGTTTTAGCCTGCAGTACACTAACAAAAGATTACATTTACATTTACAGCATTTTACAGACGCCCTTAGCCAAAGCAACTTACATAAATGCTTAAAGACTAAATTTGTGAATAATACATATACATGAGACAATCCAGTAAGATACAGGACAGGTGGCAACACTAGGTGTAGAATGTTATTAATTACATGGAGGCCCCTGGACGTCAGCCTGTGTAAACCTGTGCATTAAAATGCCCGTCTCTGTCCTACACAATAATAGTAGTAAGATCTGGTAGTGAAAACACAGCGACATCACCAAAATATCACATAATAATTAATAATAATGAATAATAATAATCATCATCATCATAATAATCATAATAATAATGACCTGGTACAGACAGGAGCCACACTGACATGTGCTGATCAGTAGCACACACACAAACACATTGAGAGCAGCTGTGCTGGTCAATAACACACACAATCAGAGTGGCTGTACCGGTCAGTAACACACACAACCATGTTTGTATTCCTATCTTAGTGAGGACCGTCCATTAATTTCTATGGGAAAAACCCTAATCCCAATCACAACACCCTTAACCCCTACCCAGCCCTAAGCGTAACCATAAGTAAGACCTTTGGCATTTTTAATTAAGTAAGTAGTGAGGACCGAAGAAATGACCTCACTATTCATGCTTTTTGAGGATTTTGGTCCTTACCAGTATAGCAAAACCCGTACACAGAGACAGACACACATACAAAGATGTGTGCCAGTCTGCAATTAATCGGATTTTTTATTTCGATTTCGGCTTCAAACGATCACAAAAACAATGTAATCGGCAAAGAAACGATTATTAAAATCATTTTGCCTTGCGTTCCGAATGATGCGCGCACGCGCACTTTCGCCCCTTCCGAAGTGTAAACACTCATGAGTGTTTGTAATCTCACTGGTGGTGGTGTTTTAAAAAGTCAGCGTGAGTTAAGATGGCAGGAGGAGGACAGGAGAAGCAGCAGCGTTTAGTCAGTAAGAAAAGTAAAGTAAGTTCACTGGTGCGGGAACATTTCGGATTTAAAGACACAGACGTGGATCAAAACATTATGTGCAAGCTTTGCTACTCGGTGGTGTCTGCGCCATTCAGCAACACGGCGAATCTCTTCTACCCACCTAGGATTCAAACACCAACTGATTTACGGCCAACTAATACGGAGACAGAAAAGGCAAAGTAGCGGAACGTCCTTCGCAACACAGACGGACTCTGTAGTGCAGCTTATTTATTTTGAAATTTCTTTTTATATTTTTCATATTTTATTTATATTTTTAATTTTACTTTTAATTTAGTACTTTATTTGTTTCAAGGGATTGTGGAACTGCACTACATTGCTGATTTTATTTACTTGTCTTTACTATTTTATATAATATTTGAATATTGTACTTATTTTAAGGAAAAGTTCAACAGGAAGGTATCAGTGAAAATTTCATGTTTGCTTCTTTAGTAGTAAATACAATGTGTTTCCAGAGTCAGTGAGCAATATGAGTAATCATGTTAAATAATCATGATTTCAATAGAGCAAAATAATTGTGATTATGAATTTTTCCATAATCGAGCAGCCCTGCGTAGAACATGGCATAATGTCCCAAATCAGCTTTAGTGTCCAGTCAGAACAACTTTGTAGGAAACATAAATAGCTCATCCAAGTTCTCATTACTTCACACTCAGCTGCACTGACCACTCTGTACATATACATAATAGTATCCATTTGCAAAAATGTGTAAGAACAGACTATTCCAGGGAACCAAGCTTGAACCTGTAATTTCAATTTCAATCAGGACACCAATGAAAAGCCTTCTTAAAAGTATCTGCAAACGTGATGTTTGTGGAAAGAGCGTCATTCTATGCGGGGTCCAGGCATGTTCAATTTAAAGGTGGTCAAGTTCCATTTCCAGCTGAAATATGTGTGCCATTAAACGGAAACGGGACAACGATTCAATCCCTGTTAAATATTAGGGTTTGGGAAGCATTTCGAAGGACAGGGGGGCAGAGAGAGACAGAGAGAGCCATGTTTGTAATGGAGTACAGGCATAGCCGGGTAATGGTGCTCTAATCCAATTACATATTTTATGCTGTTCAGACGAAAAGGTCATAGGAAGCTTGACAAGTGGCTCTGGTGGGTCAAACAAACAGCCATAGTTCCGGAAACCGTTGCGTATCCCCAGAACGTAACTGAATCATGCAGCCAAGTGTTTTTTGCCTTTTGTATTTTTCGTAGTTATAATAAAAGTTACTTAAAAAAAAACACTGATTGTCGTCACTGTTGACTAGACACTGACATTCTGTGTGGGTGTGTGTGTGACTGTATGGAACAATATGAAATACTTTGTGAAATGTATAATATAATGTATAATGCAATTCAAGATTCTTTATTTGTCACATGCATAGTTATACAGGTACAACATGCAGTGAAATGTATCCTGAACGGCTCTTTTGACTGTGCATAAGAATACTAAAATAAGAATAAGA
>JAODKL010000062.1:15941694-15954507 GCA_026780765.1 Petrocephalus schoutedeni | reverse complement strand
ATTTTAAAATAAACTTGAATACAGATTATAAACAGATTTACTGATGTGCAAATGTTCTACTGTTCTTATAGGTCTGACCAGTTACAACAGGGGATATTTAGGCATGGAAATGTCGACCCTTATGCCCAGACCCGTCCACTCGCTTTTCCAGCATGTTTGAGAAAAGGATCAATGCTCAAGAGAGAAAGGTTCATTGACCATTATTTGATGTTAAGCATTTGAATGGAAATTAGTAGATTTGTTCATCCAATCTTGCATTGGAGTTACCGCTGAGTCTTAAGGCGTATTTTTTGTGCATTTCTCAGCATTAATGCATTTAATTAAAATATTTTATTAAATACATTTATTACACTTCGCTATCAGTCAATCATGCGGATTTACTCTTGGTGTTTTGTAAGTTGTATATTGAATTATGTGACCTGAGATGAGTATATAATGTGTCAGCATTGCTCACATATTACTGACAGCACATCCTTATTATTTTAGTATTTGGCTATCCATGTATTTCATAAAGGTAGGGTGTTCTGATAAAGTGTTTCAGTCCACCATGAAATCTTACCTACAATTATGCAGATGACACACAACTCTATATCACAACGTCAGCATGTCAGTTCACTGAATATGTGCATTGAACAAATTAAGGAATGGATGTGCCAGGATTTTCTACAATTTTGCACAGAAAAAAACTGAAACAATTGTCTTTGGCTCAAAAAAGAAAGAGTGAAAGTCACATTGAATCCATGATCCATGATGAATCCATGAATCCAGCATGTCAAGCAAGAAATAATGGTGTAGTTCTGGGCTCGCACTTCAATTTCAACAGCCATATAAAGGTAATTACAAAATCAGCCTAACTACTACCTTAAAGCAAGAATTAAAGGATTTCGGTCTAAACAAGATTCAGAAAAGCTTGTTCACGCATTAATGTTTAGCAGGCTAGACTATTGTAATGGTGTCCTCACAGGTCTTGGCAAAAAATCAATCAGACAACTGCAGCTCATCCAGAATACTGCCGCCGGAGTCATCACTAACACCAAGAAAGTAGAGCATTTCACAACAGTCCTTAAATCACTACACTGGCTTCCTGTGCATCACAGGACTGATGTCAAAATATTATTACTTGTGTACAAAGCACTAAATGGTCTCAGGCCAAAATACATTTCTGATTTACTTGAACATTATGAAGCATCCAGACACCTGAGGTCATCTAGGAAACACTCCGGTGCTCCCAGAATCAAGACCAAGCAGGGTGATGCAGCATTCAGTTTCTATGCTCCCTGTCTGTGGAACAAGCTTCCTGAAGACCTGGGGTCTGGTAAAACTGTCAGCTCATTTAAATCAGGGCTTAAACATTACTGTTTGCTGCAGCTTTTCAATAAATGAAATCAGCTAAGTTATACACTGTCACCAGTGGCGGCTGGTGAAAAATATTCTAGGTGGGGCTGATTGTGTCATATTCAGTCAGTTTCAGTAACCATTCCAGTACGATTGAACAGAAACTGCAGGCTACTAGTGTTCTGAGAAATAGTCAGTAATTATTTCATTAGCATTAAAAATCAAAAGATGAATAAATAATGAAAATTATCATTACAGGACGTCCACACACAAACAGCGTTTTAGGTCAATGAAAATGGAGCTTTTGAAAAACTGAAACTGTCCAGGGTAAAGAGATCAGAATCTCTGTTTTCAACATCAGTGTGTAGACAGGGAAAACTGAGTTCTTGGCTCGTGACATCAGAGTGTGCCCTATAATCTGCTTTGTTTGACAGCAGAACGCAGTTTGCCGTTTAAATTAGCTGTCTTTAGCATAGCAGAACTGGTAATAAAGCCTTTGATAGGCCAACATGGCTTTACGGTTAGAGTTACGTCACTGCCTGTTGGATGGGCATGGTCTTGACAGCGCGTTTTACTGTTTTCATGTGGACGGCGATTATATTTAGTAATAGAGGAGGAAGAACACCATTTTTAAAATAACCACGTGCAGTCGCTTTCACTTGCTTCACAACATTCAAAAAACCATATAAATAATGTTAGCTTTGCATCGGACAGCGGGTGGCTCACAATCAATTTGCTTTCATTGGGTGGGGGTCACATCCATTAATATCCATTCTCTCCTTATATCATTAATATTTATTTTGCTTCTATACAGTTATTTCATGTGACAGTATGCAGTGTTCTGAATATGTCTACACCGCGATCTTACACCAAGATGGCAGCCCAAGGTGACTGTGCAATATTATTGTAACCCCCAGTCCACCCCTAGTGGTCTGGTGGCAGGTTTGTTGGGCCACATGCCATCCCAGTACTCTGATTTGAGGAATCTGATTGGCTAATTTTAAGTTGCTATGTGCATTTCTTGTATCAGTAATTGGCTACACTACTGCACAGAATGGGTGCTTTTCTCTAGAGAAGAAGAGATATTTTAATAAGACTGAGGGACGAAGATGAAGCTGATTTCACCCCAAACATATATATATATATATATATATATATATCAGACACTGTTATGCTTTTTCAAAATAAGTAACAATTATTTCTTTAAAGATATATATATTTTGAAATAAAAATCAAAAATCCCATTTATACCAGTGAGGGTGGTGCCCTAGTGCCCTCTATTGACCAAACACCACTGACTGTCCCTGCCCAAGGCTCCCAATAAGCAAGCCAAAGGCAACAGTGGTAAGAGAAACCTCCTTAGGAGGAACCAGACTCAATGGGGGAGCCCATCCTCCAGGGGCTGGCAGAGGAAGTCAAATTAACAAGTTGACAAAATCCTAATTTTCACAGTCCAAATTTCAAGATTTAAAAAGTCTCAATGCTGGGGGCAGGCAAGTTATGGCACGCAGGTGCTGGTGCTGCTTGTGATGGCAAGATAAATAGTGGAACAGCGGCAGGGCAGTCCTAGCCATGTACTGTACTTTAAAAAGGGAGGACATTCTGATGTGTTTCAGCCCTTCAAGAAGTGCTATCCATGTCCTCTGATAAAGTATTTCAGTTTTAACACTAATAATACAATCTGATAAGGTATGTCAGACTATTGAGATGCACTACTTATATTACATGAGTTAGTTAGTTTTTAATCTAGTTACTTATTTATTTCTAGGACTGTCCGCTTTCAGTCTCAGTCCATGGTAGCACTCATCGACAGATATATATGTCTACAGGGACTATGGTAGGACAACTCGACAAGGTAGGGCAAATTGTCAGAACTCCTGATTTATGAAGTATTTCCTGTCCGATTTTAAAAAGTGAGCCCTGCTGCCTCACTGTGGCCAAACCCATTTTAATGCGAGCAAATCAGCGTTATTATTATTCACGAAAACTAACGGAATAACTTTTTAAAAATAAATGTGAAAAAACATTTTCGTTAACTTTAAAATAAAAACGTGGCTTCACGGAAAAAAACGATAACTGACTGAGACTGTGCTGTATGTTTACAAAACGAACTAAAACTAAAATTACTGAAAATATGTCTTATACATAACTCTAGGTGGATGATTTCTTTCATCTTTAGCTGTGCCAGCTTTACGCAAAAAACAAGTACTTAGGCTATATATGTGGTACTTCGGAACTTTGGGATGGGACTTGAAATGCTTTCGTTCACGATTGGTTATGCAAACAACCGGCCTCTAAACACAATACAACCGCCGTCTCCAAAGTCAGAACTCAGAAAACAAAGGAATTCAATAAAAAAATTCTCACTAACCCGTCTACAAGAGATTTAAGCAGCAAGGATGCAAATGATTATGATCGTCTCGGAGAAGGCATGCAACGCTCATACAAAAGCATGATCTTAATCTAGCTGACTAGCAATGTAAGAACTGCACGTGCATAACATGCTATGTTATTTATTATCGCATATTGTGCAGCCCGTATAATACACTACAGCCATTTTTCAAAATCAGTACAAAATACCCCGCCTGCGCTGTCATTTAGAGCCAGTGCTAGTTTTGCCAGTGGAAAACCGACACCTTGAAGTATCGTACTTTTGGTTTTTTTTTTTGAAGTAGCAAAAGTACGTTACTTGGCGAAAAAGCGCACAGCTTGTCAGTTTGTCCATGTCATGGCGACCGCAGCAGCCAAATTCGGGAGAAATCTCATTTGGGATTACTTTGAATATGACTGTCTTAGGTTTAACATTACTGTATCTTTGGCTTGAGAAAGGGAACAACCACATACCTGTAACTCTCTCTCACACACACACGCACACACACATACACACGCGCGCGCGTATTCCTGTTATAGCGAGGACCGTCCATTCATTTCTATGGAAAAACCCTAACCCCAATCATGACATCCTTAACCCCTACCCAAGTGAATACATTTTGGAAAATAGTTTTTATTACAGAATAGGCCTACGTTTCTGACCTACTTGAATCCCGCGTCTGATAAATACCTTATATTATAAAAAAGCTAACACTATAACTAATAAAAACTGTCTAAACTAAAGTAAACTAAAACGAAGCATTTTCCAAATAACTCCACATAACAACCTCACTTTTAAACTAATAAAAATTAAACTGAAATTGAAAACAAGAAGTGAAGATTAAATAAAAATAAAAGAACAATTATATGCAACTGTTGTAACCTTGGAGCAAACCTTTCAGTGCCGACGTTTTTAAACATAGTTAGGAGCCCTTCCAAACGTGCCCTTTGCTCTTCGGATAGAGACCCGAGCGGCGTAGGCAGTGCTAATAGGGGAACACCGTTTAACCGACACTACTTTCCCTGCGAAGACAAACACTGCTGTTTGCTTAGCTCTGGCTGCACCTGGCCAGCACCTGTCCGCCGGCGTGATGCATTAAATCGCCATGTCTGTCCGTGCTGAAAGAAAGGCTCAGGGGATGGCCACGCCACCTTTAAGCACACCTTTCGACACTTAATTATAAAAGAAATAAGAAAAGCTTCCAGCACCTTGCTAGATGCACCTTTTAAATGACCGGTGTCAGGATACAACAGCAGCTCTGTTTACACACCAACTTCCCACAGGCAAACGAATTTGGATTTCTCCATTTTTTTTATGGTAGCAAAATAAAACATTTTGATCAAAGTGCTTCTTTTTTGATTTATTTTACCACGGAAATGATATTTAAAAATACAGGCTACGTGGGCCTATTTTATTCCCTTCAGCGAAAACATTGTCACAGACGCATTTGTCTGTGTGGCGACAGGTTGACGGATCCCTGCTTTACAGCCCCACACAGAATGAAAAGCATTGTGCCCATCATAGTTTATATTATGTGTCCGTTATACTCAAATCTAATTCATTGTTAGTCTGGGACGACTAAAATGATTTTAGTAGGCCTTAAAGACTTAAGGCATAAAACGCTTTAAAAAATTAATGAACCACCACCATTTATTTTAACAATTGGTTTCTTAATAATGAATAAATTCATCTTCCTGCTTTATTTAACCATTATCACTTCGCTTAAACATTGCAGCGCCAAAACCATATTTATGGTAGATCGCCGCATTTAATGAGTCTGTCTTTTGCACCTTTTCCCGTAGCTGTGCTTACATAGGCTCGTGCTTCTAATGCATGCTGAATCGCTATTCTCATTACAGCAGCTGCAGGTCGCGGACTCCTAGGCTATGAGTAAGCCTTTAAATATAGGCACTGCTGCATCTGGACTGGCCTTTACTGTCGGATTATAACACTATTACCATATAGCAGTGTGTATTTCTCCCGCTATGTAGGTGATGCCTTACTCAAGGAAAAGCAGAGCAACACTGGGCTCGATGCTGGGGAATTGGCACTGTGGACTCCCACTCAGCTGGGACTTCATGACCCAACGGGGTGACTTCACGCCGTCATCATCATCATTAGATTCACTCCCATATTGTTTGTTTAACCACACCCTGCAGTTATGTGAAAAAAAGACCCCGCCAGATTTCAGTGTTTAATGCACATAGTCTGCCTTTGAGAAAGCTTTAATTTTATATGTTTACAAATACCAGTGTCAGCATCCGAAATTAAATAACTTTTTGCAAATGCAAAATTATTTTTGCCGTCTTTTCTGCAAAAACTCGCACTTTACGGTTGATATGGCTTTTTAAATGTCAAGCGAGATGGTTAATGAAATTTCCTACTGCCACAGGGGACAATGTGTGACAGTGAGATCGAAATCCGTCAATATCTCAGTATCGGGTAATCAGGAATCGGGTACACAAACTGCTTACACATCAATGTTCAAATCCAGCAATTCAAGGTATATGCAGGCACAAGACAAGCTCCTTATAGTACGAAGGCAACGGTATCAGACAATTGTGACCCATTCTAAATAACCCATCAACTTTAACTTTAATTTTATTTTATTTTAACTGAGTAATACTGTACTCCTTTAATTTCCCACAAAGCAGCACAAAATTAATTACAGCATCTTCACCAGGCGGCTCAGATGCGGGACGCATACACTTCACCAAAAGACGCACCGAGAAAAGCTATAATTCACCTTTACTAGGCATGGGTGCTTATAATTATCTTTGCTTTATATCATTTGCAATATAATTCACCTTTGGACTTGATGAAGTTCCCTAAGTCGCATGATTCCATGTGCCCCCACTTTACTAGCAAACGCGCGGAATCCCATAATTTAAGGTCGGCGCTTTGGCGAAAAGTCATCTCACTAATATCAAACAAAAGAGTCGATAAAGATGCACATTCTAAATCACAAATGCGAAGCAAACGCACCCCGTGGACACGGAGCAGTGGGAAACACACAGGCTTACCTTCATATAAGAGGAAAAGGAACAGACAGAGGCGCTTCGGCAGCTGGAGCCCAAACGCCGAGCCCATGCTCATACGCTCGAAAGCCGACAAAAGGCGCAGGAAGAAGCGGGTCCGCGGGCAGAGTCTGAGGGCTGTGCGCTGATCACAGTGCACTAAGGCGCTCCTCAGTCTGGACGTCCCATCGGCAGCCGGGCGGGCTGTGACTGCGGTTCGGGGGGAGGTTCAGACGAAGCCCTTGCGCTGCCGTGTGTCCTAGGCTCCAGTTGGTGGAGCTCCGCTGGTGGAGCTGGATGTGGAGGAGAGGGGATCTGGAGAGCTCCCAAAGCACATCGCCTTTAGTCCGCTTTTATCAAGCTCATTTCGATTATCTAACGTTCATTACCAACATACCGGGCTGACAATAGGCAAAGCTGCGTCCGCTTAATTAATCAGGGAAGAGAGAAAGTTAACCCCGCTTGCTACACGTCACCTAAAAGCAATGCATGTATTTTTAATTCTTAGTTTTTATCGCTATTTATAAAGCTATGCGTGATCGATATCCCATTTTAGCTTTTAAGCTTTTACAATTGGGATACATTTAAAATTAGTTTCAGCAGGTAAAGGATCAAAATATCTTTAAACAGGCATTTTTAACATACTGTAAAGCGCGAGGTATAAATATTATATCCTGTCAACTTAATTTTTGTAGAGGAAATGCGTCAGGTAACATGTAAGGTTACTTTATTACAGGAAGACCGTAAAAGAAGGACAAAGATGCGGTCTTGTGGCCGGTGTAGCATTTATCCGAAGGGTCTGTAACAGGACGCGGCCATCTGAGCCGCTTTTCAAGGTTAGCAGTATGACTGAAACAGATGCGCAACGGGGTCACATAAATAGCGCTTTAGACTGAAACAAATCAAACAGGACGGAAACGAAAGGTTTCTTATCACATTTATTTCAGTAACAATCAATCAACTTCCACAAATAAATTTCCTCTGCGTGCATACCCATACAAAACACAGGCAGAGACATAAAGCACGCATTCGTTAGAAATTACCATCATCTATAAAAATAAATGGACTGAAGTTCGGGGACGCACCACTTGTCTTACAGCATGTAATATTAGTAAACCCTCTAGCTTGTGTAAATAAAAAATTATATAGAGCTAGAGTATGCATGTCCTAATTTAAAAAAGTGTACATTTAATCATTATAATAAAGATTTTATTAATTTGAGCAAATGATATTTAAAGTTTGATTGAGATATCATGAAAGAAGGATAAAGTGTGGATGGTGAAAATAGGGTACCAATTTGTACCTTTGCTTGTCACTGGGGCTGTACCCTCAAGTGTCTGCCAATTGTCTGCAAATGTGCCAGAAATGAATCCCCAAGGTACAAACAACATTAATGTACCCCCAGTGGTACAAAACAGTTCCTCATAGTCCATTGTATCTTAAAAGGTACAGGACCCTTTAGGGTACAGCCCCAGTGACAAGCAAAGGTACAAATTGGTACCCTTTTTTTCTGAGAGTGTGCTCAGCTGGAGGTGTTGAAGTGTCTCCTGGAATACAGGGAAGCTTAGCTTTGTCATGTTACAAACACTTCATAAAATGCCCCTCATTTTCCAACATGGCACGGGCTGGTGATGGGATTAGTGGATCCTGCAAACACACAGCTGCGCGTGTGACTGCAGCACTTTGTCCTACAGCATTCTGGCTGCTTCCAGGCTATCACAGCCGAGGTTTTCGCTCTAGAGGTGAAAACTGCTCCCAGAGCCATTGTGGAAGCACATAGACTGTCTACATCTTCGCAGCCCTGCATCTCCTTTCTATTTTGCACAAAGTGGCGCCTCATCTGAGCTAAATCGCCACACCTGTTCAGAGGGAAACGTTCTTACGGTGCCCTTTAGGATAAGTCTGCTCTGAAACACTCAAGGGCTTTTCATGGACACATGTAGAGGCTGGGGATAATAAATATGACTAGTACATAATTCATAAATGTTCATTACCAGTTGGTAGTAAATCAATTATTAATTCATTATTAATTAGATTTTTGTTATCATTACACATTCTGGCAGGTTAGAAAACAGAAAATACTAAACATATCAATGCAGCTATCCTTGCGGTCAGGCAGAGATGAGGATACCTCTCCACTTAATGGAGCATCTTCCCTGCGTACAATCTAAATATTCACTGTACTTGAGGGACAAGAAGCAACCGTCATTACTCCTTCTTTACTGTGAGCTTCCTTTCTGACTTTCTATGATTTGGTGTAAATAAAACCAAATCCTGCCTATAGGAGCCTCTCTGCTCAGGGACAGTCTCTAGACAGCCTGGTCTCTAGATAACAGCTGAAGCAATCACTTAGATACCTGCTTTCTTTCTCTGTTTCCACTATAATTTTCTACTGGCTAGCTGTCTATGACGACAGCCTGGGCATACTGACATACCCATCTCATGATCCAAAGAAGGCAAAAGTTAGGTACAACCTCGTACAAGATGGTCTAATGCTACTTTTCAAAAGATTCACTGACTCAGAAAATGTATCTGTGAAAATCGGCAGCTGTTGAGTGGAGGGACAGTAACAAAACAGGTGTTTGAATGATTTTTACTGTAATTCTAAACAGTATTAATACATCCACCACTTCTGCATTTCTTAATTATGTGTGGTCAAGGTTAATTATTATTTAACTAACTGTATAATAAGAGGAAATAACTAAAATGGATAACTATTACTGAAAAATTTGTTTGGGTGTCTGTATATATATTCGGGTCATTTTCAGTTTGTTCTCTGTATGATAATGATTCACAAAGGAAATGTTGGTGGTCTCCACACAGATGTTTCACCCCTGAAGTGGTACCAATTTTCTGAATGACCCATACAGAGAGACCCAGTGGCTGCTTCACAGTGAAAGCTACTACATGGTGGAATCACTTGTTCTAATTTGTTAAGTACCACTTGGGAATAATTGATTTAAACACTCCATTCAATTCTTACACAACTGACACCAAATAAAACATTCCGCGTGTTTTCAAGGCAATAAATCAGAGCTCCTGTTTAAATCGTGCTACCCTCTCTCCAAGACGGCAGAGACCCTGAGGGATTTGGAGGAATGAAAAAGTATATAATATGTGCAGTGTGTTTCGCATGCAAGGTGTATATCATGTGTAAGATGTATAGTGCATGAAAGGTATGCACCAAGTGTGATGTGTATACCGGGTGTCAGATATACACAATGTGTAAGGTGTATATCGCATGTAAGATGTATACCACATTCTGCTTCCGTGGTGATGATTTTACTGGTTTTACTGTACGCTTCAGCCCGCGACTGTAATGTTTTGGTTAGCTCAGGTTTAGGAAATAGTGCTGTTGTGGCATGTTGGTGATGGCTGAAAAGCTCAGTCTAGCATGTTAGTGATGCTGGCACTGGTAACTGATATTGCTCATGCAAGTGGGTATTGGTGAAGTACAGAATAGCTCATAAAAGTGGGTATGGATAGAGTAGAGTACAGTACGGGTCACATTAGTTAGTGATGGAGTACAGCACTGGTCATGTTAGTAGTTAGTGGTAATGTACAGGTCACATTACCAGTTAGTGGTACAGTATAGGTCACATTAGCAGTTAGTGTTAGAGCGCAGTACAGCTTACGTTAGTGGATAGCTCATGTTAGCAGTTACTTATAGAACAGTGGCGGCTAGTGCTAGTCTTTCAAACAGGGGAAGCTCATTTCATTATAAGATATTATATGAAGGAAGGAACGAACAAACTTTACAAAGCTGAAACAAAGAGCGAACTCGAGAACGCTATAATTATGTTTTTTTTATTTAAACAATTATTTATATATATGTTTATATTACCAGCAAATAACACACTATGTGCAGCAGATTGTCTCACGACTTCACTTGCAAATCCGCATGGGACTAAGATCGCTCCAATTCCAGTGTATATTTAAAATTGCTGTCTATCAAAAAGGGGTTCCACTCCTTTAGACAGTTCCTCCAATCATCATGCATCAGCCCAGCGTCCTGGCCCGCCCACTGCTCCATTCATTCCCAGAGAAGCTGAGCTTCCCTGGAAGTGACGATTTTGCTGTGTTTATTCAATAAGTGTCTATCTTCTCTGCAGAGAAAAAGCTGTTCTGTGCCGTGCCATAGAAGTCCGTTGAAGCTGCGCTTCAATAGGGTTTAATGCACTGTGCTGGCACGTAAATGCATGAGAAGAAAATCGCGTCAGACAATCTACGATAAATAGTTGATTCTGAACTAGCTTGTCATTAAGCTGAACGCGTTTTAGTGCACTTTAACTAAAAGCAATATCAATGCGATATCTGAACATTTACTTTCTGACATATTTGAGGAGGCAGAGTTTCCCTTGTAGTCTTAGAGCAATCGCTACTGTTATAGAATAGAGTACAGGTCACATTAGTGGTTAGTGTTAGAGTATAGTACAGTTCACGTTAGTTGTTAGTGGTAGAGTACAGTATAGCTCATGTTAGTGATATTGCCATTTGTAGTACGAATAACTTAGCTGATGAAGAACCATTATAATTTGATGAAGACCCTCTTCCTGTACATCAGGTAAGCAATGTAAACCCACAGAATGACATCCAACAAACTCTGCAGAAGGAGCTCTCCATGACTCAGCTTAGCCGGCTGCCACTTGAATGGCAAATAGGACCCCAGGATATGCTGGCCTGTATACACAATGATGGAGTTCATTCCTGCAGAAGGAAACACACCAAATCACCAGCTGATATCACCTTCAGGAAGGCCAGCCAAAGGGCATGGCTTGGTCACGAGAATAAGACAGCTATCACAGGAAGTGTGCTGTGCCTGTATGCAGGCTGCACAGAAATGCCAGAAACTGCCAAAACAAGCTCATGGGTCAGCGGTGAGATGACAGCGGATCGTTTGCAGTTTGACTGATTCTGGAAAGGCGTAGTTACACACAGATCGCTGCCAGGCTTTGTTGGAATCTCACTAAACTTATGGATCCTCTGCCACTTCACCGTGACAGCATTTCAACTTTCCATTCACTTTCATCTCAGCTGGACATTTTTCAGCTCTACACAAGTGGATCATGACAATGAGCACAGTTGCCACCAACCAAACTTTGTAACGAGTTCTACATGTCAAGATCAAAGAATGGGTAAATATTTTAGGACTAAAAACACCAACAAGCAGCAGCCTTAAAACAACACAGGAAGATGAACCCCTCCCCAAAGTGTGACATAAGCAACACCACTGCTGTTATTTGCATGATTGTTGGTGAATTACAGATGCTGATAGGATTAAAAGTATCTCTTGTTAATGTGCTATTTACAAGTTGAGAGGGACAATAGCCCATGTGCAGATGACTTTAAATTTTCTCCACATCTTCTGTAAGTGCCCTGCTGCTCCGCCCCCTTCCTTCTGCTGGTCCCCCCCACCAGCAGATGCCTACCCTGCTTTGTCATCCACAGTGGCGCTGCTGGAACTCACAGGGCCTTTCTTTGGTGTTTTTATGGTCACCCCCTGTGAGGAGGTGTCCCACACAAAGAAGATTGGCTCATGCCAGCTGTCACTGTAAGGCCGGCTCGTCTGTGCTCAGTGTGAGTGTTCAGCCAGCTCAGTGTGCATCGGGAAAATAGGCCCCTTCTCGTAGATTTTTGAAAGGAAACTCGCTGGCAGGTGACACTGCGCCTGACACTGGGCTCACCTGGGTAGATGAAGGGTTTCCCCCCCCACCAGCCCTTGATGTCTATGATGAAATACATTAATCCCATCACGATGAAGGCAAAGCAACTTGTGCAGGTAATGAAGGACAGGGACCTTGGGGACAGAAGCAGGTGAGTCAGTAAGAGAACAAACAGGGGACTGTTTTATCACCCAGGACACTGGACAACAGTGTTAGGTCAGTGATACAGGACACTGCGGACCACAGCGTCGGGTCAGTGATACAGGACATTGCGGACCACAGCATCAGGTTAGTGATACAGGACACCGTGGAGTACAGGATCAGGTCAGTGATACAGGACACTGTGTACTTGAGTATCAGGTCACAGATAGAGGATACTGTGGGCCACAGCATCAGGTCAGTGATACAGGACACTGTGGACTTGAGT
>JAODKL010000062.1:15915597-15929570 GCA_026780765.1 Petrocephalus schoutedeni | reverse complement strand
TCTTCCGCTCTGTCTGGGGGCTGCTGTTCTCTCTTTTTCTCTGTTTCTCTCTGTCAGTCTGGGGGCTGCTGTTCTCTCTTTTTCTCTGTCTCTCTCTGTCTGCCTGGGGGGCTGCGGTTCTCTCTGTCTGGGGGCTGCTGTTCTCTCTTTTTCTCTGTTTCTCTCTGTCTGTCTGGGGGGCTGCGGTTCTCTCTCTGTCTGGGGGCTGCGGTTTCTGTCTTTGTCTGCCCTTATTATCTTTACCCCTTGTCTACTTGCAAATGAACTGCAACTGTATCTCCAAAGCAACTTGTTCTTCACCTGTGGATGTGAAGTCACTGAAAGTACATTGTTTGCACTCCTGCCCTGTGTCACTGAGCAGAACCAGGATGGACAGAAAAGGGGAAAGACACATTCATTTCTCAAATGCTTCAGTGGAAAGAATGTATTTGTAAATATTTGTCTGGAAGATAATAAAATGACAGGGGTCATATTGTCATATTCTGGATGTACGTGCAATGAGGTTCGCCCATTGTACTCACACAGTCCATCCATTGGGGTGTAGTTCACGAAGCAGAAACCAATGACAATGAGTTTCAAACTCCTATTAAATATCTTGCGGAGCATCTGCAGACGGGATATGCCTTTCTTCCACATGCCGTTGAACGTGAAGATGATCGAAGTCCCGATCATGAATACAAACCTGGTGACACACGACATGAATCACTGATTGACAACTGCAGTTCATCTGAAGGCCACCGGGTGAGGTGTTAGCCAAGGAGATGCAGATCTTGTGCTGGGGCTTAACAGGGTGGTACAATAATTTTGCTATTCCCAAGAGTCCATCATAAAACAGGGATTTATCATGAGAACCTTACAGTCTGCCTTTCACTGTGGTGCAGCAATCTCTGTGCAAATGATCATGGATCGTGGGCCTCTTTTATCAGACTACATTTCTTTCTGAAAAAATGCATAAACACAAAAAGTCCTGTACACATAAAAAAATCTGGATCTATCACTGGCTAACCTACAGTTCCCTGCTTTATAATGGGTTGCCTATTTCACAATTTGTCCATAATGTTGCGTACATCTCCGTAAATGTACACATTTCAGCTTTTGCTTGATAAATCCAGGGTTCTGCATAAAAAGTTGCATGCCATATATTGGGCATCTTTCTGTTAGCACACAACTTTGATAAAGGTATTGTGAGGCTGTATTTCACGTGATACACCACCTCCTGTCCACCTCCTGTCCACCAGAGACCCTGTGCACAACTCTGGTGATATGGGATGGTGAGTCCCAGAAGATGCCAATGACATTTTAGTTTGAGAGGGATTTTGATAAAGGATTGAGATCTACCATTTCATTTCAGTACACCAGGAGAAACCTACAGTACAGGTTAGTGCAGAGATCTACAATCTACAATGAAATGAGAGCCAACATCCAGAAGTGAAAAACCTAAAAAACACCACGCAGTCACTTGTGCCGCTTTGGCTATGCAGATGTTGTGCTGTTGATGGGATATGCCGCTTTGGCTACGCAGACACAGTGTTGCTGATGGGATCTTCCACTTCAGGTACGCAAGCACGGTACTGCTGATAGGATCTGCCACTTCAGCTATGCAGATAAAGATGCAGATGCAGTATTGCTGATGGGACCTGCTACTTCAGCTACACAGACATTAGTGCTGCTGATGGGATCTACTACATTGGCTATACAGACAGTGTTGCTGATGGGATCTACCACTCAGGCTAAACAGACGCAATGTTACTGATGGGATCTACTACTTTGATTATGCAGCCATGGAATTTATGATGGGATCTGCTGCATATCTAAGCAGATGTGATGGTGCCAATGGGATCTGCCTATTCGACTATGCAAATGTGGCACGCTGCTGCTGATGGGATCTGCCCCTTTGGCTATGTAGGCACGCTGCTGCTGATGGGATCTGTCCCTTTGGCTATGCAGAGACGCTGCTGCTGATGGGATCTGCCCCTTCGGCTATGTAGGATGCAATGCCAAATCCATTTGGCAGCCATCTGCCTGTAGTTATCTGTCATTAACATTTAGCAAGTTAGCGCAGGAAAATGACAGTGGAAATGAAAGCTTGAGGTAACACCGAATCTGGCCTGGTCAGTGGATACCTACTGTGTAAATGAGCAGGTCACTCTACTAAACATGTACATAACGCCTTATCCTCACACGTAGCAATGGTGAACAAGGGCTTGCGTGTTTCACCTGCAGATACTGTAAGTGCCAAGTGTGTCTGATATTGTCACCCAGTGTACATCATTATTATTATAAAGATTATGCGCATTCCAAATTAAAATTTTCTTCTGAAATTCAACAGCTGTACCGATAGCAGGAAGAGGCTGAGCTTAAACTGGAGTTTTTTTTAAGTGATGAATTTACACCTATAATTGAATGTTCATTCCTGTCAGTTGATTTTATTTCTTAAATTAATGAAAATTCTGTTTTCCCCTTTAAACACCTGGTTCATTCCTCTGATTTTCGGCCAAGATGGATTCACATGGACACCCCCTGGCTGTTCAAATTCTTACTTTAGCTGAGTTGTGTAAAGGAGGTGCAAATAACAGCACCGCCAATGGCACAGGAAGCAGTCATATTCCAAAGTCAAAAAGTGATTATGGGCCAAATAAAGCTATTAAATTATACAAATAATGTAAGCCAGCTCTAGCACTTCATAGATTGCTCATACTGAGGCCAGAGTTTAATTTGCTTGTACAATTGTTAGTGGTATTTGAATACCTTGCATTTTTGTAGTCGGCTTTTGGAAACATTTGCACAAATGTAAATAATATACACTCACTAGCCACTGTATTAGGTACTTACAAATAAACAAAAGTGGACTCACCATGGCATGACTGTGTCAGCTACTGTAAGACCTGCATGGAAAAAGTTACAGAGATTATAAGCACATTATTGTATTGTATTGTAGGGGCAACTATGCAGCACTGCACTAAAATGAAGATGCATTAAATGCATCCAATCTCCTGCCTTCTGTTACTTGTTCTTCCAGCATCACGCCATCCATTCTGTAGGCCACATGCTGCTGCAGTCCACCTAACTGTGCACCTGTGGCCTTCACCCCAAAGCTGCCCTCTGACACCACCAAAACATCCCCCAGTGACAGGTCACCACGGGTACCTGAACTGTTCAGTGGCCACCATGTGACAGGACCCCACAAAGACCCATAACATCGATGCACTGTCCTTGTGTGGGAGAAAGGAGGGATCCTGTGTATCTATTGGCCACTTTAATAGTTAAATGCTATTTAATTATTTCATGAAGTTAATTCTATCACTGGCAACATTCATTGGTACAGTGAGCTTAGTGAGTCATGCCCATAATATTAATATTTCAAGACAATTTAGGCGATCAGGAACAGTTTCGTTCTAAACAATGTGTGTGTGTGTGGGTGTGTGTATGTACAGATTCTGGTCCACTTATAGCAAGAGTAGGTAATTTTTCAGTCCTCACTACTTCAGACTTCTACAGAAATCTGTGAATGCAATCAAAAAAGCAAAAATGCCAAAAGTCTCGTATTTTGTTTGGTTACTTATGGCTAAGGTTAGGGCTGGGTAGGGGTTAAGGGTGTCATGATTGGGATTAAGGGTTTTCCCATAGAAATGCATGGAAGGTCCTCACTAAGTTAGCAATACAAATGTCTGTGTGTGCGTTTTGCAGGGTGACTTTGTGTCACAATTATTCATGATAAAATAAGTAAAAAAAATGAATGAATGAAAATCTAACATTGCACAAGAGAGAAAATGTATTGGTCCTCATATCCACCCCAGCTGTGGCTTACTGTCAGTTTATTACCTCTGTGTTTTTTATATTTTATAAAAAGCTGAGATCAATTTTGTCCTCATAAATCTCTTAACTTTTAACAGTATGTAACCGTATGTAATTTAAGTTTTACAGCTGCAAATTAAACAAATGTTTTTAATCTCAGAATTTTTCTAAACATTTAACATAAAATATTTGCTATGAGGATGTGATTTTGAGGCAGTGAATGATTTATAGACCAGGGCAGTTAGGACCGGCACTAATATCAGGATACATCAGGCCCCTCTGTAATCAATACAGGTCTGCTGATGTGATCAACGGCCTGTTATCAGCCTTAAATTGAGCTCATCCTTAAATACTCCAGCACAAGCAGTTTGTAATGGTCTCTATTAAAATTTTAAAATGCCATCCTTGTCATTTTTCTTTTCTAACACCCATTACCTGTATTGATTCGCTGGGATGACCCTTGATAAGACTAGAAAGACACAGAAACTGTGCCACATCTGCTTTTTTATTAAACTTAATGCATAATAATTACTTACTTATGCTGACTGGATGCTCAGTGACTCACAACAGCATTGGAGTAAATCGTTTAGGAAAAAATGGTCATTGTAATGCCTTGTGAGTAAATTATGATATTAATTAAAATGCATTTTATTTCTTTAATTGGAATTTTATAAAGAAACATACTCTAGGCCTGATGGCAAATCAGTTCTACCTGTAAAATTACCCCATTCATGTAAAAGAATCACTGATGAAGAAATGTATGAACTGGAGACCATTTTTACCCCATAACAAATCTCAGATGTGTTAATTCAATTCAATTCAATTAATTTTTATATAGCGCCTTTCACAACAGAGTTGTCCCAGGGTGACATATATCCCGCCTCGATCTTTCCTCCATGGTTGGGAGGACACATTACAATTAGGCAGCATTCACATCTAGAGCATCAGGTATAGGCAGTACAGTTCAGAGCTGCATGAGTGTGAAAACCAGCAAGTTGGCGGCTTGTCATCTTAAATTATCTGCAGCCAGTAAAGCTCTGACAACTGTGTATTTGGTCTGCACAGATCTTGCCACCTTCAGGGCCTGGTTTATGTGATTATGGCCAATTTGTCCCAAACTGTAAATGTGAAATAACCTCTCTCTGGTTTGTCATGCACATGGACAGAATCTCTGATGGCATTTTAAGGAGGCTTTCTTTGGTGTTTGTACCTTACCGTTCCAAGGGGCGTGCTGAAAGAACCAGTAACCCCCTCCTCCATTGGTGGTAAAAAGCAAGATGGACAGAGTGAGTCTGTTAAAGAAAAATACAAATTAGTCAGTGTCCTCCAAAAAATTCCTTATTTGGTATTAATTTATCTATTTCATTATTCACTTGTACATTTATTTGTTTACATACATTTTAACGTAATTTTTAGTCCTTCATATTCAGCACACCGTCATAATGCATATACGAGGGGCATTGAAAAAGTCCCTCGTATATGCTGATGGAATTAAAAAGTTGATGCTGGGAAAATTGCATCGCAGAGAAAGATGACCATGTAGAAAAGTGATGTAGCTTGTTTTTGATGTAATTTGTTTTAAAATGAATAGAGTTAAAAAAAGGGTGGAAACTTTTTGAACTTCCCTCGTATAATGCATTAATAGAACATTCATTAGCAGTGTGTAAGTATAGCTTAGTATACTTAGTAGCTTAGCAGGTTTAATGTCCATTAATAACGAACATTATAATTATATATTGTTTTTTATTAATGTGTATTAAAGCTGTTAAGGTATGTTAGGATTTTCATGAATACTTAAATGCTGCTTATGAATGTTCTACAACTGCATTATAAATACATTATGAAGGTACACTGGATGTTCTTTGAATGCATCATAAAGGCATTTCGAAGGTGCTGTTAATGCAAAGTATTGACCATTATTCTGACTACCTCATAAGGAAGTTCTCAAACCATTTTGCACCCAGGAAATGTGTTTTGTATCACGTTTCCTGCCAGTATTCAGCTTGCAGCAACACTACGGCATTGCTGGAATGCAATTACTATTATGCCCCATTTTCTGAGCTCAGCAATCCCAGCAATGACCACAACACTGGTTAAGCAAATTGAAAACCTGCATGAGCAATCCCAGCAATCACTGCAACATCAGGACAGCAAAACAAAGACCTGCATGAGCAATCCCAGCAATCACCGCAACACATGTCAGTAAATCAAAGACTTGCATGAGCAATCCAAGCAATCACCGCAACATCAGGTCAGTAAATCAAAGACCTACATGAGCAATCCCATCAATCACTGCAACACTGGACACCAAATCAAAGACCTGCATGAGCAATCCCAGCAATCACAGACATTTCTATTGACTAGCACCTTAGCTGGAATGACTAGTATAAGTATAAGTTCTAAAATCTCTGTCATCCCACAGACACAGCTGACTCTCAGCTGTTTATCTACCACCCAAACAGATCAGTGGATGATGTGGTGGCTCTGAGACTTCATTACACACTGCAACACTTGGATACAAACAGAACATATGCATGCTCGTCTTAGATTACAGTTCTGCTTTTAATGCAATCAGGCCAATGAAGCTGATTGCTAAGCTGGCAGACCTGGGAGTACCAACACCCACCTGTAACTGGATATTGGACTTCCTTATAGACAGACCACAGGTGGTGAGGATGGGAAATAAGGTTCCCATAGGCTGAGCTCACAATCAGCACAGGAACCTCTCAAGGCTGCTGCCTCAGCTCAAAACTTGTCTTGCTATACACATATGATTGTGTCTCAAATCAGGACAGCAATATAATCATTAAATATGCAGATGACACAACCATTCTTAGCCTCATCAAGAATGGGGACGAGTTGTCTTACGGGGAATTGGTGAACAAAATCATTGTCTATGGCGAGGACAACGACCTTGTATTTAATATGGATAAAACCAAGGCACTGATTCTGGACTTCAGGAGGAGGGTGTCTCCCCTGCATCCTCTTATCTTCAAGGGTACTAATGTGCAGCGGACTGACAATTATACGTTTCTAGGCCTTCACATTTCTGAAAATCTAAGTTGGGCTAAAACCACAGTGGCAACAGTGAAGAAGGCACAGCAGGCTGCTGAAGAAGGCTGGGCTCAGACATCAGCCCCTCACACAGGCCTATAGAGGACTCATTGAAAGTATCCTTACCAGCGGCATCAGTGTGTGGTAGGAAATACCACACAGGCTGAGAGGAAATCTCTTCAACAAGTTATTAAAACTGCAGAGAGGATCATAGGCTCCGGCCTCCCCTCTTTGGACACATTATATATACAGCGCTGTAGGATGAAATACTCAGTGATCAACATCACCCAGCATTCTGCCTGTTCAGGAGGAAGAACTTAGGATACAACCTAAGACACCACAGGCCAGAGAGCATCACCACCTACAAAGCACGATTCCACAATAGCTTTTCCCAGCCACAGTTAGACTGATGGCTAAGGACCTATCTATCCATCCATCCATCCATCCATCCATCCATCCATCCATCCATCCATCTAGTATTCTTACTAGCTAACAAGTATATATAACATATCAGGGCCCATAGGAACTGCATTAGGAATGTGAACTTTTAGAGGTTCAGTCATTATTTAATGACTGAAATTATCAAATTAATCAATTAAACCCATTTATGTCACTAGTTAATAATTCTAATAAATTATAAATAATTCTATTCTGAACATACAGTATGTGGATATATTTAAAATAACAAAATGTTTCTCATAATAGCTATAAATTCTGTCTGAAAATAATCTGGGTATTTGGTGTAATTTCTTAGTTAATAATGTAATAAATAAGTTTATAATGCAGTTTTACAATTGCTTAGAATGCCCAAATGAGATGGTACGTTTTCATTGTAGTGCTAGCAAATGAAAGAGAGGCAACCGGAATCACTTAGCAAATGAGCAGTTGTCCTCTGAATCTCCTCAAGCACTGAGCAAAGGATTCTGGGTAATGAATTACAGCAGCCTAACTGGTGCTGGAACTGGGATGTACAAACAGGCTGTAGTACAGGTTAGCACCATGCCGGGCAAATGCAAGTGCAGTATTTGCTTGGTTCTTCTGCAGCTTCTGGAATGACTTGAATAAAAAAAACCCAATCACATGCAAGTTCTGAAAAACAGAGAGTTAATATCATGCATTGATTAAAACATTCCACTTCAAAACCACTGTAAACAAAATGTAGTATCTGTATCTCATGCTGTTTCTTGTTTTCCTGAGCAAATCCAATTAAGAGATACAACACAAAGCATTACGTTCCTTTTAGGCATAACCTGCTGATACAAGGTTTTAATCATGCACCATCATCTCAGAAGACCTATTAAAGCTGCACAAATCCTTGAGCACATGCACACTCATCCAGACCTCTTCAAATGCATCCATTAGTCTCCATGGCAACAAAGACAAAGGTTAAGTAATTTTCCTGATGAGGCTCAGTGCAAATTATTGCAATATATCAACATATTTCCAATCTTTTTCATTAAAACCTTTTGCATTCAACTCAGTTATATTCAACTCAGTATATATATATATATATATATATATATATATATATCTTGATATATCTTGATATGTCTTGATATATATTGAAGAAAGCACTGTCTAGGGCAGATTATAATATAATTTCAGAATACTTTTTGAAAAATATTTGGATTATGCTGAATTGCCAGATACAGAGCAAACAGAACATCACAGAGGACTTTATGGTATGTTAAAATCCTAAGGAATATTTATCATTGATTAATCCCTGTAGCAGTAGCATTTTTAGAACAGCCAATGGAAATTTCCGAAAAGAGTTCAACAACAAAAAGTCACAGAATGCTGTATCTCTGTCTGATCTGATGAAGGATAATTTGACTACATCATCCTCTCAGCTAATAGCAGCAGACTGCAGGATGAAGCCTAACATTGTTCCCAGATGATAAGGGCAGCACTGGCAGGAGGGCAAAGTGGATTTGCATTGGCCAGCAGTAGCTGATTCTAGTCAATCAGAAACACAATGTCACCTGTAACAAGGACATCCTTAAGACGGGAGACATAAATCTGTCCCCAGATGCTTTCTTTGAAATATAGTTCTTGTTTATGCAGATGTCGTAGAAATTGAGGGGCAAAGAAACTACTGAAGGGTTTAGGGACAATGTTTTCATTGGCTGTGGTGTTTTCAAGTGTAAAAGTGTAAATTTTAAGGGTTTACATATTGTAAATGGACAGATCTTCAGGACCTGGCATTATCGTCTCTGAGCAGAATGGAACTGCAGCCACATGATGGGCAGATATCTCTGTTTGAGCGGAAGTCCGTCTTATTAATGGCTGAAAGTAAATGTTAGAGACAGGAACATTCATCCTTAGAACTGGGCCAGGATCTTAATGGGCAAACAGACAGTTGTATCTTGGCCAATAACACAAGAGATCTACTTAGTCAATACAACAAATTCAATTAGAAAAAGGTTTGACCATGCTTTGGATCTTGTCTATACGAAAATGTCCATCCATCCATCCATCCATCCATCCATCCATCCATCCTTTTTGTGTTGCTTATCTGGGGTTGGGTCATGGGGCAGCAGTATAAGCAGGGATGCCCAGACCTCTCTCTCACTTCCTCTAGCTCCACCAGGGGAATACCAAGGTGTTCCCAGGCCAGCTGAAAGATATAATCTCTCCAGCGTGTCCTGGGTCCGCTCTGGGGTCTCCTCCTGGTTGACCATGTCCGGAACACCTCCCCAGGGAGTCATCCAGGAGACATCCTAGATAGATGTCTGACCCACCTCAGCAGGCTCCTTTTGGTGTGGAGGAACAGCAGCTCTACTTTGAGCCCCTCCCAAATGCCTGAGTTCCTTACCCTATCTCTACAGCTGAACCCTGACACCCTGCGAAGAAAAATCATTTCAGTCTATTATAACCATGATCTCAATCTTTTGGTCTGTACCCAGAGCTTTTGACCATAGGTGAAGGTAGGAACACAGACTGACTGGTAAATCGAAAGCTTTGCCTATTTGAAAATATTTATTATCTTTTTACCTAGTTGCCTGCCTGAGCTAATGTGACCTGTAACTTGTAGTAATCAGAGGCAGAGTAACCCACCTGCTGTATGGGTTCAGGCCCAGTGATGTTTCTGTTAGATCTGGATAATTTTTCTTTGCAGTGGCAGATGCTGATCCATGAACATTTTTACACAAACAAATGACACATATTCCACAAAGACATTAATTAATAATTAATAACCATTAAAAGCTTGTCAATGTTCTCCAAAAGATAAATAGCACAGAGTGTGGCTAAATTAAGTGAATCATTCAGCCCATGGACCTGTGTGTTTACGAAAAGGTGACATATGCTCCTGAAAATGACCAAAGATCACATGGCTTGTAACCCTAATTGGAAATCAAAGCCTTAGAACATGCATTTGAGCATTACACCATCGCCAGACACCAGTACTCCATATAAATGCCTCAGGCTAGTGCCTCACACCTGCTCTGCACACCAGTGCATCACACTACTGCCTTACATCTACACTGCACACAAACTCTGCACGCTGCTGCCACACACCAGCACAGCAAACATGCCACACACTGGCACTGCACACCAGTGCTTCACACCACCTTCTCACACCAGTGCCACACACCAGCACCTTGTACAGGAATCACGTGGCTCAGGGCATGGAGGCAGCCAGGCAGCTATTTTTAGTTCACTGTTAAAAATTGAACCCAAGAGTATAAAAGACTTTATAACGTTGGAGCAATGCTAATTCTAACGGTATCTGACCCACCCACCTATTTTCTTATAGCATACAGACCACCTGGACCATATACTTCATTTCTGACTGAATTTGGGGAACTTCTTACTGACTTAGTTATTAACTAATAAAATATTATAATACATGGAGGTTTCAATATACATGTGGACATAGAGACAGATGCTTTCAGTAAAAGTTTCCTGCTGTCCCTCCTAGACTCTGTGGAATGCTATCAGCATGTAACAAGACCGATGCATGTTCACAATCATACAGACTTGGTTATCAGTCACAAAGTTCCTGTTGATCCTGTATCCATCTTTCCATTGAACAAGTCCCTTTCTAATCACCTTCATGATTCGGCCACCCTCTGTAGCTATGGTGAAGAAGATTATTTCAACACATTTCAACACAAAATTATAAAAATTCCCTATGATTTATTAATGCAGTAAGTAATGTGAACTTCATGTCTAGTACAGATGTCAATGAAGTCACACTCAATACAGTCAGATTCTAGATGAAACAGCACCTTTGAAAAATAAAGTTGTTAAAACCACCAGACACTCCCCATTGTTTAATAATCACACATGCTCTTACAAACAGGAGTGCCACAGATTCGAACGCAAATTGAAGTCTTTTTAACACAATAGCTCGTCTAACGAATAAGGCTGAACCTTTGCTAATAAGTAATATTGATAGTGAAATTTTTATGAACTTCTCTTTAATGATAAAATTGCAAACATTAGGGTTCAAGCATGTCCAACTGGCTCACAAGTGACCCAGGTGCAAACAGAATGTGAACACACCCTTAATGCTTTTTAATTAATTAATGAACAGGAGCCGATAACTATAACAGCTAAAACCAAACCGACCACTTGTCCACTGGACCCAATCCCCACCAAGCTTCTGAGAATCCCTGGGAGCTCTGGCAAAACCTATAACTGCCATAATGAATGTGTCCCTGTCATCAGGTGATGTGCCTGGCCATTTTAAAGTAGCGGCAATCAGACCAGCACTGAAGAAATCAAGGTTGGATCTACAAGAGGTCAGCAGTTGCAGACCTATCGCCACACTGTAAAATTTGATAAGTTGATCTTACTTAAAGGAATCTAGGAAACTGATTGCCTTGAAAAGGTTAAGCAAATATAAGCTATTTTCAAGTTATATTTACTTTATGTCTACTATTTAGGTTTACTTAAAAGACAGTTGTAGTCACACAATTTAATTGAGTTGTTCGTACTTTAAATAGTATTGTCATTTGTCTTTTTTTCTTTCATTTCTCTGTCTTTCATTTTCTCTGTTCTACTCTGCTTTGTTTTGCGTTATGCTTTCTGAAAGATACGGTAATGTATCCCAACACACCCACGTAAAGCGCCTTAGGACAACTTTTCATATAAATGCCAAAGCAAATGTTGTGAAAGGTGCTATATAAAAGTAAATTGAATTGAACTTTACACCTCTACTACTGCCTCACACCAGTGGCTTATACCAGCATCTCACACCACCCCCTCATGCCTGTGCCATACACCAGTACCTTTCACATCCACTGAACACAACCACAACACACCACTGGTTCACACTGGTATTGCACACCAGCGCTACATACTGCCACCAAGGACCAGTGCTTCATACTAGCACCACACACTGCCATCACACACCACTTCTTCACACCAGAGATTTATACCACTGCCGCACACCAGTACCTCACACCACCCCCTCACACTGCTGCTTCACGCCTGTGCCTCACATCAACTCTACATGCTGCTACTACACACCAGTGCTTCACAGCAGCGCTGCACACTGCTACCACACACCACTGCTTCACAGCAGCGCTGTACACTGCTACCACACACTGCTACCACACACCAGTGCTTCACAGCAGCACTGCACACTGCTACCACACACCAAAACACCACTCACTACAGCATGGTTTAGGGGGAGGGAAGGAAGTCTGACTGCTCCTTCTCACTGGAGACAAAAAAGTGATCAGAACAGTCAAACCATATTCTTATTAAAAATACACGTGAGGAGTATTTAACAGGAATGCTCTATGTTCCTAGAAAGCAGTTTCATTCTCCTGTTTTATGAATCTCCTGCTAAATGGCAGATTCGCCAGAGAAAACTCCACATGGACCAGGGAAGGTCACAGAAAGAAAGAACGTTGAAGTGTCCCAATTAAGTTAATAAACATTAGTCATACAGAGGAAGCAAGCTGCTGTGTAGGAACAGGACCTGGTCACAGTGGAAACGTGACCCTGTCACTACGGGAACACAATCTGGTCACTGTGGAAACACGGCCTGGTCCCTGAGGACACAGGACCCCAGCATTGCAGAAACATGACCCGGTCGCTATGGAAACAGGGTGTGGTCACTGCCGAAACACAACCTGGTTGTGGCGGAAACACGACTTGCAACAGAAAAATTAACCAGCTGCTGCGGGGACATGGCCTACATGCTGTTGAAACATGACCCAACCGCTGCAGAAATGCAAAATGATCACTGTGGAAAAAAGATCAGGTCGCTACAGTAACAGGAAGCGGTTGCTGTGGAAACACAACCCAGTTACTGTGGAAACACCACCTGGTCACTGCGGAAATGCGACCAAGTTGCAGTGGAAACATGACCTGTTCGCAGCTGAAACACGACCAAGCCACAGAAACAGGATAACATAAACATAACCCGCAGAAATACGAGATGGTCACTGCAGAAACACAACCTGATCGCTGCAGAAACACAGCCCGGTCCCTGCAGAAACATGACACAGTCGCTGCAGCAACAAGACCTGGTCTCTGTGGAAACATGATGCGGTTGCTGCAGAAACATGACCCAGTTCCAGCAGAAACAGGACCCTGTTGTTGCAGAAACATGACCCGGTTTCTGCTGAAACACGTCCTAGTCCCTCTGGAAACAGGACCCTATCATTGTTGAAACATGACCCGGTCCCAGTGAAAATCTGACCATGTCACTGCAGAAAAACAATCTGGTCCCGATTAACAAAACAAGCAGCGCTTAAAAACAACACTGGGGATCAAAGGCCAGCTTGGTGTTTAAGGACCAGACTACAAAATCAAACACTTTATTTACTGATTTCTACAATTCTTAATTAAATTAAAGCATTCTTTAATTATGTCACATTTTTTAAATTATACTTCTAGCAGGGATCTTATCCACATCAGGGGTCTAGGGAAGGTCCCAACACACTGAAATAGAAGCGTTAAGTGCCAGGGTGCTTCTCTGTGTATGTATGGTGAATTATCAGAGCATTCACACAGCACAGCACCAGTGCACTTCACTATGTGTCTATGGTGAATAATCAGAGCATTCACCCAGCACAGCACCAGTGCACTTCACTATGTGTCTATGGTGAATTATCAGAGCATTCACACAGCACAGCACCAGTGCACTTCACTATGTGTCTATG
>JAODKL010000062.1:15902675-15914403 GCA_026780765.1 Petrocephalus schoutedeni | reverse complement strand
CTTCACTATGTGTCTATGGTGAATTATCAGAGCATTCACACAGCACAGCACCAGTGCACTTCACTATGTGTCTATGGCGAATTATCAGGGCACTCTTTCTGCAAACACCATGCCGGTGATAGTATCTCAACTTTTTACACACAGCTGGTGATGGGCTTCAACGATGGCGCTTCTGTATCTATTACTGCTGTAAAGCAGATAAATTCATTGTATGCCGCCCTGTCAATGGACGCCAGTGCCTTGTTGTTTTATTGCATCAGCTTGTCTGCAGTAAGGGGTTTCCTGTACTGGCGGACGGGTCCCCAGCCTGAACCCTCAGGCCACAATTAAGACGAGCTGAGATGCAAGATTAAATCACACCGCTCCTGTTCAACAGGATTTCATTGTTCCATACCAGAGAGGCAAAAGATATTAGTAACGAGGCCTGAAGCCACTGAGGCACAAATGGGTCTCTAACCAGTCAGTGACCCCTGTCAGCATCCATTACACAGTGAGTATCAGCACCAATACATCTCCCTTACATCCGAGTGCCAATAACAATTCAGGAGGAAATGAGTGCTTCCCATCCAGCAAAGGACAGGCCACAAACGGTGCATTCAACACCTCAGCTGTGCAAAGCCTGAAAAACCAGGCAGAGCCTGTCAAGCCAGCAGCGGCAGCTCGGTGACTCATGCCAGATGTGCTCTCTTGGAAGATGCTGGAAACACCACGAAACTGTCCATAAGGATCACTGAACTGTTTGTACAGGTGCAACTACAAAAGTCAAGCACCAGCCAGACATATCCGCAAAGTCACACAGGCACAGAACCCCGGCAGGACCACTGTCACCAAATTAATTTCCTTCTGCATCCTCTGAAAGTGGCCAGAGACTTCCCAAATGATGGTAAGGGTTAGGGTCAGAGAGTGGCAGTATGTTGGGCTACTTACCCTCTGAAAGCATCCAGAGACTTCACACGCATTGGTAGGGGTTTGGTTTCAGCTTCTGCAGTAGAATTTTCTGAAAGTTCCTAGAAGTTAAACAGGAGGTATATTTAAATGACATTACACAGAGGTTCTCCAGACACAGCTCTGATGACACATAACCACAATCGTCTGACTTCACACACAAATACTCAATTGAATTCAATTCAATTCATTTTTATATAGCGCCTTTCACAACAGGGTTGTCCCAAGGTGCTTTACATGAGCTGCTAAATAGGCTGCTTTTCAACCCCCTGCATGACTGCACAAGGATTCAGCTATGCAGACAGTGCCTGCGCCTGATGGCTAGCTAACGAGTCCCCGGGCTCATAACGGCCACACGGCAGTGGGATGTAGGACACAGTGATACAGATGCTGCTGGAACCACACAATCAGCTTCAGCTGCTAAATCCAAGCCCATCCACCTCAGAAGTCCTGCATAAGTCTTGCAATGCTGTACTCTTTTAATTACATTTAAATGTAATCTGAAGAGGCAACATGCTCTCACACATCTAAGAAGAAAGACACATATACATATTAATATAACATTTGACTTGATTATGAGTATATTGCTAATTTTATCTAGAGTGACCACACACAAGTGGAAAGCATTTGTGAACTAAATATTGGGGTGATTACTATTGTTCTGGTTTAATGCAGATAATACTTATTGTAACTTCCTGAAACATTCTAAATTGATGTACAGATTAAATCAAATGAATAACCAAATTACTTAGGGAACCATATTGCTATTGTGAGTTTCAGCAGAACTGTCTCAAATAGTTTTCATCTCCCTTTACTAATTATACTAATATTCCTCTCTGTCTTAATTAGTCTCCTTAATAGACTTTAATAGATTTAATTCTGAGGTTTTTTTTAACCAGTGACAGTAAAGATGATTGAGAAGTCTCAGTTGTAACTTTATTAGTTATATAATTACCTGATCTGACCTTAAATAAAATACTGATACATAATATATAAAATGAACAAATTGTGACTATTTTTTTAAGTTTTCCTAATATCTGTACAACAAATCCAGCACATTAAAAATTTATTGTAGGGGGGAAAAATTAGAAGGATTCACATTGGGTCCACTGAAGAAGATGTGGTTGAGCAGAGACCAATAGGAACCAGGGAGAATAATCCCTGCGCTGAAGCAGCTGTGTGCTCGGCTAGAAGAAGCCGCAGAGATATCGCCTCCAGATGCTCTGGTGCCGCTCCATAAATCAGGAACCGTCATCAGCGCTTCACGTCTGTCTCTCTGGTACGTGAGGTGTCAGCGTGTCAGACAGTGGACCTGTCTGTCCCCCCGTCCATCCAGCCCCCGTCTGTCCATGCATCCAGACCCCAGCCATCCATTCATCCTCCCCAGTTCATCTGCCCAGCCGGCCATCTCTCTGGCTTTCCATCTTTCCCCCTGGCCAACCATCTATGCCCCCAGTCCTTCCCTCACCGTCCATCCCCCTGCCCCCAGCCACTGACCGTTCATCCCCCTGCCCCCAGCCCCTGGCCATCCATCCCCCTGCCCCCAGCCCCTGACCGTCCATCCCCTTCTGCGGCAGATCTAGGGCCGTGGCTCTGTGCTGAATTCAATTTCAGTACCAGCACAGGAAGATGGCTGCCCTAATTTCCTGTGACGGATCTGTCTGCCATTGTAAAACCATATGGGAGATGGAAATCTCCTCTGGAAACTGGAGGAACTATTCAGACTTGCCAAAGCCCTGAGAGCCTGTGCTACAATCCCATTGGAAAGAACAAAGACAACTGCATTTCACAGTTTGATCTGTCTCATGGTGGCCATGGGGCAGAGCGCGCAGCATTCAAAGGTCATTTAAAAGTAACTGGAAATTGTTAAAAAATGAATAAATAAAAAAAACTGTTAGCTCTCACAGACAGAGCTCCCCACAATGTCACAAATTAAAGTTCTCTTTTCACATAGCAAATAGCAATCACCAGCTTTTTTTTGGTAATTTGACCAGCATCATGCCCAGGGACAGCAAAATTAGCTACCAGAATGGGCTGCATTTCCGGAAGCCTCGCTACGTTATTTGTAAGTTATTCCATAACCTCAAGCTCCAAGGTAGTTCCTAAAACATCCTTAGTTAAGCATACCTTCCGTAGGATATTGTTTTGTAAGGTTGATCTGAGCCACTCCTAGCTGTCTCTTATCATTCTTATCTCATCAGCTCATACCGCTAGTGGCCGCCACTGTTCGGACCACATGCTTCTCAAATGAGCAAAATGCAATATGTACTCTAAGCATTCAAAAGCTATGGGGGGATGGGGTGCAATGTATATCATGACATCACAATGGGCACACATGCATCTATGCAACATATTGTGAAAGGATGCAACGTAAGATTTTCATATTATTTTCCAATAAAGGAAAAATTCAAAATAAGAATAACATGAATAATGTTACAGTTTCACAACTAAACATCATTGAACTAAAAAGTAACTAATCCATATGATAGAATGATATTGTCTGATATCTTTGTTAGGTTTCGTTCTTGCGCTCTGAATGCGCAGTGAATTGGCCCCATTAATGCATGGATTGATAATGAAAGATAGGGAACGCACTGTTGATTATGCATGTATGCATGTATGTATGTATGTATGCATGCATGCATGCCTGTATGTATGTATGCATCTATGCATGGATGTATTTATGTATTGATTGATTGATTGATTGGGAAAGTAGGAGGGTCCCCCTATTTCTGATGCCCCTGGAATGCACACTCTCTAATGTGCCAAAGTCACAGTTTATCAAAACTTTGGTTTATGAGGTTGATAAGAGTCAACTCTGCAGGTTCATTTACATAAGGCGAATATATTTTCCCTAAATAACACCCTGGAATAGTCCTTAGTAGTCAATAATGCAAGGCTTCACAAAGCACATTTTACATACTCTTATATTTTGACAGTGACACAAATTTTCTTTTGGCAATTGTAGCATTGCTCGTCAAAATATCAATATCAACAATTAAAAATAAAATACTATGATACTCCAATCTGGGGAGGTGGGTTTGTGCACCCACTCAGCGAAAATCATATTTACGGGTTATGATTTAGTTTGTTAATTCCGGATTCAGTTTCTTAATTTCATATTTTATTTTTAGGTTCTGCCCAATTCTGACTAATGTGATATTTTTGAAGGATTTCTGTGGTGTTAAATTTATAAAGAACACCGCTTTCTCTCACGCTGCAGTGAAGTAGTTCCTGCATGGAGGGAATAATCGATTCTCAAGAGATCATGAAACCAATCAAACACCTAGTAACATCACTGTTAAGTAGCTCTCCATTAAACAATCTCTTTAAGAGATTGTTCGGGAAACAGACGTAGAAAAGTGGACACCTTCAGTAAGGTATACCTTTCAGGTCTTTGTAAGACACTAAGAGTTGCTATTATTGGGAAATGCATCCCTGTTGTTCCCGCATTTTGGCCTCTTGGCACCACACTGAATGTGATGTTTCCAGATGGTCCTCGTTTGGACTTTGCAAAGCAGGGCAAAGGTCCCCAGCCTTCACCAACGACCCAGACCCTGCATTTGGGAAGCTTGGGTCTCATAGACATGTGGGGTAATACTACACCCTCTGTGCAAGTCCAAACCCTTAGTTATCTCATCACTGTCAGAATTCGGGTGACTCTAATGCTGCAACATGGATGCAGAACATGGATGCGATGTCCTAAGATCACTGCTATAGCTGACCATCATCTGTTACTTACACCTGCCTCTGTTCAAATAATCCATTTTGGTGAGCATTGTTCTTCCATAGAGATCATTGAAGAATAAGTCTTAAAGCTGAACGAATACTCAGGTGAAAATGACAAGGGGCTGATCAGACCAAGGCATGACTCACGCAATCTTGGGAAGGACCTGGACTTTTGCGTAACACGAAGTTCAGGCATTTCTGTGTGTAGGACCATCTGTGGAGATAATAATGACGTTATGACCTGTGGAGTACAAGGTGAAAAAACACATTTCTTATGCAGTTTTTCAATCCAGTTTTGTTAGCTTCTTCATGTTTATTAGTAATGGATTGGTCAACAGTTGCTGAGGTTTAGATCTGTGTGTGTATTATTATTATACATTCAGGTATTACTTCTAGTCAATTTCTTATTTTATCGTGAAAAGCTCCCTTAAGCAAAAAAAACTTATTTTTGTATTAATTTATTTTTGTAATGAATATAGAAATGCATAATAATATTAAAATACAAAGACACAGTCTTACTCCAGCAGACACTGGTTATGACAAGGCATTAAAGCATTAAACCAGACTTACCTGTAAACGTACGGCCAGCAGAGAATGATGATGGTCAATGAAAGCAAGACAATGGCAGCAACCAGGATGGCTGTGGAGAAGAATGGCAAGTAGATGAGGACAATGTACAATGTGCAAAAGCACAATGAAGTATTTACACCTGAAAAGGTCCTTCACACATCCAGAGTTTACTGTCGCTTTGCAATGCTTTAACACCAAAGTTGAAGTCTATGTTGCATGGCTGGTTTGACGTCACAAGATCACATGATTAGGGAGCATAACAGCTTTATATACATGTATACGTCATTTTTCATCTAAAAAAACGTACAAGAGGAATATTTCACAACAAGCCTTGTGGCACATGGAGCATATTAGGGTCTATGTTGTATAGTTGGACTGACATCATCCACTGAAATGGTTGAAGCACTTAATAGGTTTGTATTTTGAATGTCAAATGAATGTTGAATATTAACCTAACTTTACCTCGGTTTCCTGTTACGCTGCTTTACTTTGCGCTATTTCCTCTTGTGGGAATCATTGGCTGTTTGACAATATAAATGCTTACCGAAGCTCAAAGGTGAAATGCTAATACAGGCTAGCGTAGAACTTGCTAAAGCTAACCTGCTTTACTGAAGCTCTGGTTGTTTCACATTGAAAGAGTGGGTGGCGGGTAATTATTTATGTACCAGATAGATTTTGTGATGCTAATCACAGAAATACTTTCACATCACATTTGGTGGCTGAGAAACAGACAATTTTGTTATAATTATCGTACAATGTTTAAAACACAAGTATTTCGCATAACTCCGATCAAGAGAAAAACGCAAAGCATAAGGTTTAATTGTATGTCACTCAGAATCCTTGCGTGATAGGTAAATTCTGTTTAAATATTTGAATTCAGATCTTTACATGAATGACAAAGAGATCTCTCAAGGTCCAGTGACTGTGAACGTTTGTTTTTGTGTGGGTATAATTCCCTGAGTTTTTCCATACATAACGGTCTTAACACAATAGGCTCATATTACGGTTTCAAAAACATCTTTAGACCAAATTAATTTAATTAATTCATTTAGAAATTATGATTAAAATCCAAATCATAAGTCAATAAGCATAAGTATGTATTTAAAAAGTTACATAACATTACCTTTATGAGAAAAATGACAGGCATTTATGGTCTATAAACTAATTATTAATTATATCCTTAAGAGTGTTTTGTGGGTCTGATCAAGCAATTAAAAATGGTATAAGCAGGAGTTGTAGCACTGTGCAGAGAAGATTCTGGGTTCCGGTACAGCACTTGGCACAGAAGGTTCCAGGTTAAAGCATCTCCGTCATTCTGTTGTTTCATTCTTCTACTGTGCTGGTAGAAATACATAGCTGGGCAAAGTGGCAGAACTGGCAACCACATGTCATTGTTCTGTTCCGTTTCATCCAATAAAGACAGACGTGCCCAATATGGTAGAAACCAGTGTCTTCCTGCAAACATTCTAGGACACTGACCTCCAAAGACCCCAGTGGACCATTACGCATCTTCCTCAACTTCTCATTCAACCTTTGAAAGGTCATTAAACACCATACATAATGGAAGCCCATCAGACACAGTGGGCTTTATTCACACTGAACACACATCACTCTAAGATAATGGCTTCTTGGTCCTAAAAGGCTGATCTGCTGTACAACATAATCTCTCATGTTATAAGTAAAGCCACATTATGGAAGCAAGAGCTTTCAAAGTACCATTACCTCCTAACCCCCGTGGCTCTAATGTATCTTCCACAATCCCTATGCCAGCAACTTGCAAAACAAACAAAAAGCTTTTTTTGTATCGTTTCCAGGATTAAATCTGCAAATATAGTAAATATTGGCCACCCCCCTGGGAGGTCCGCAAATCACTCGCCAACATGGGTAGAAAGATATGCAACATCTTTGCTCCAAATTTGGTTTTGAACAATGTTGTTGTGAAAATGTTCAAATATCCAAAACATTGAAATCCTCAGCCCCTGTGATACATTTCTTTTTAGCAGCTGTATAAAACTAGAGCTAAGACTAGAGAAACTACAGATTGGATCACATGATCCAACAAAGCCATCATTATGCTACAATTTTAACTGCTTATATAGTTGGACATTAGCAGAGCAACTTATCTAAGTACTGTATAGGAGGGAGCTCTCTTCCTCTGTGGGGAGCCAATTCGGGTATTCGAGTAAGCATACTCCATACTCTCACTCTATATTAGAGTAACTGAAGTCTCACTCCATCATCACTCCATGCAGAATGCTTCCCGACTGGCTTCCCCTGAGAGTACGCTGACCACAAACGCCCCCATCTGGAGGGAGGACCGGAGCAGCCAGGGAATCTGTGCCACTGTAAGCTGCCACAAGTATGTCAGCAATATGCTGCTGTTTCAGCCAAGGCCTTCATTAATCATACAAATCCCATTTAGACAAGCTGCGATTTTATGTTAAATCATGAGTAACTGTGTAAAAGTGCGATACATTTTAAATGCATAATATAGTGAGATCCTTTATTCATTCGGTACAGGCTGGCAGTGTGAGACGGGGGTCCACCACAGAGCACCAGGCAGCAGCCAACCTCACACAGCCACACAATGCAGGCAGTGCTAATTTTTCCTTCATTGCATTTTGGCATATGAAGTGCTTTATGGTGAGCCATACCCCCTTGGAACTCCAGTTCATGAAAGGGCAGAAGCAGCCAAACACTGGGTGATGGTTTCCGTAGCAATCTTCTATTGTCACTGGCGCTCAATTATAAACGTGTGCGATGTCACACCGCTGGCACACCCTTACCCAGCAGGCCTTGCGGCACCTCCTCATGGCATCATCACTTTTGCACTCCAGCGAGACATGCCATAAATCAGCACACCGCCAGCTCAGTCAGGACTTAAATCAGGCTGCCTGAAAACCCAGCACGTTAATTGGTGCATTACGGCTTTGGCAGACAGCGCTCCGGACTGTTCTGGATGGATGGTCTCCATGACTCCCCCATTTACGAGTGCCAGCTTCAGCTATTGACCTGCAGTGCTCTCCCCACCCCCCGACCACCTTGACCTGGAACAGCAGTTGGAGGATGGAGGAATTTGATACTTGATACTTTTATGAAAATGTTTTAATGAAAGTGTACTATCTTTTTTATCATCCCTGTCAGAGCAGTAAAGGGTTATGGATAGGGTTACAGTCAGAGCAGTAATGGGTTAAGGTTAGGGCTACAGTCAGAGCAGTAAGGGGTTAAGGTTAGGGTTATGATCAGGGCAGTAAAGGGTTAAGGTTAGGGTTACAATCAGAGCAGTAAAGGGTTAAGGTTAGGGTTACAATCAGAGCAGTAAAGGGTTAAAGTTAGGATTATGGTCAGAGCAGTAAAGGGTTAAGGTTAGGGTTATGGTAAGAGCAGTAAAGGGTTAGGGTTATGATCAGAGCAGTAAAGGGTTAGGGTTAAGGTTACAGTCAGAGCAATAAAAGGTTAGGGTTAGGGTCAGAGGAGTGAAGGAGTTAAAATCAATATTCAGCAGTTAAAACAGTAACAGTAATTCAGAGAAATGCACATGCTGCTATCTCTGCTATTCAATAGGGAAAAACACTCACGGATATAACTGTTAATGGGTTCCTTGTCCACGGCAACAGAGCAGGTGATGTTTGAGTCGCTCCTTTGCTGCACCCACAGTGAATAATGTCCTGCTTCGCCATATAACTCAGTCCAGCTGAAACAAACAAAATAATCTCTGTCATCAGGATAACAGCCACCAGTAACAGCACCAGAAACCTGCCTGTAAAGCTCCCAACATCCACCTTCATCTGACTCCAAAAACTTAATCCAAGATGTGGTCACAGATCTAAGTATTTATCAAAACAGCACCAGGATGAAACGGGTCCTTCCACGGAACCCACCAGACTGGAACGTGTGCTATGCTTTCCGTTCAGCAATCTCGCTCTGTCCAACAGTGACACCTAGAGCCCACGTGAAAGCCATGCAACTACTCACAGCAGCCTCAACAGCTCTGGCCTCATTTTGCCAAAAGGAACATCAGGCAGCCGTATTGACTGGGCAGGGCAGACATATCATGCTATCACTTAGAGTGCTCTAAGGGTCTGATCAATAGTCGCCTGCTAAGGAACTTCAACATTGATCTGAAAAAGCCGTCCACCACATCCAGGTGGAAGGGGCAGCAGTCTCCTTGGAAATCAGATCCCGCAGAATTGGTTAAGGATGAGCGCTGAATGAAACGTCAGGCCCCAATTTCATATGCCTTGTACAGCTCCAGGAACACAACTACCGCACTGCCCTGGAGGTCCCTTTGAAAATGGTAATAGGGGTGTCTCACCATTACAGAGTGGCAGCTTTCATTAACGGCAAAAATAAATTAAATCAATAGGCAGCATAATCGTCTATGTCTTAAAAAAAATAATGACTGTGTGTGTGTGTGTTGGGGGGGGTGCCACACTACCTGCAGACGAGTGCATTTCCCACTCTCACAAACAGACTCAGCTCGTGACGTGTGCTGATGACCACTGAGGCGTTGCTGTGACCATTATCAATGACGACCAATGGCTGCTGAAGACACTAGGAGAGAATCACAGGGGACCAATTATACACCCATGTATGTGGTAACCAGTGGTGGAAGTAATCAAACTATTTACTTAAGTAAAAGTTCAAAAAACAGGCATATACTCTAGTAAAAGTTGAAGACCCCATTGGTCTTTCTATAAGTGCCTGCTTGTAAATAAATAAGAATTAAAGTAGAAGTACTTGAGTCTGTAGTCCCAGATAGAGTTGTATAACATGGCATTAAGTGTGTTTTCTGTACGTATATTTTTGTTAAATACAAAAATGATATAGTTGTATTTCCCAAACTAAACATGTAAAATGTGAAAGATATTCTATTGTGTTAAATGAAATTATTGACCAGCTATAATAGTTAATGCTGATAAGCTGAACCCGTGCGCTCAGCCACACAGCTCAACAATAGTCCTAGCACTGTCATAACTGTGTAGGGCAGGGTGATATGGCGTGACGATAGAAAAATATCTATCGTTTACTTTGCTGTGTCGCACGTCACATTCTTATGCGAGGCACTGATGCAAGCTGGGAATTCGGATGAAGGCCCTGATAGTCACTGCCCGGTCTGAGGCGACATGCGCACTAGGCTTCGCACATGCTTACACTGAGCAACATCTCACAGCACCTTCTGATCTTTGCCACACATGCCCCAGTAATTAACGGTTCTATATTTGCCTTTTTATACTTTATATATTAATGTTGTTTTACATGAGTAATTGGAAATCGCCAAGGTTCTAAATAAAAGCGAAAAAAACAATCAAATATGAGTAATTACCTATTAATTGTTGAGTAAATAATTCAAAATATAATAAGAAACAGGTCTTTTCATGTGACCATTTTATATAAACCATTTATTTATTTAATTCACTACACAATTATCGTAGTCAAAAGAATTCACTATGACGATATTATCTTGATATCTACAAAAAATGTAAACTAACATTTCCCTCACACAGAAAGGAACTTTAGATGCCCCACACATTTGATCAGTACCTTATAACAGTAATCGGAGACATAGGAGACGGTGAGTCCACTTGGCAGCTCATTGTGAACTGTAAGAAGGGCCTCATCAATGCTCGGCACAAGATCTGAACGTTCAGCGGGCTGGTCATGGTCTACAACACAAAACCAAGATCAGAATGTTTAATAGCTTGGTCGTGGTCTACACCACAAATCCAGGATCTGAACATTTAACAGCATGGACATGGTCTACAACACAAATCCAAGATCTGAACATTCAACTCTGTGGTGATGGTCTACAGCATACTGTGATATGTGGTACTGGTCATTTTGGTTTCAATCTTTTATTCAGTTAATTTAATACTCAGAGGACCCAATGATCTAGTAGATGCTACAGTAACAGTACATAGATAAGCCAGACAAGGACATGATCCCCATAAAGCTCTTACATCAGCTACCAGCCTGGCCTGTATTGATGTCAGTAAGACCTCCATTAGCTTTCATTCAATAAAAGATGCTTCTGCAGATGTCCTACCTGTGTTTGACGATCCTCCGTTGGTCCCATTTGTAAGAACAAGGAGAACAAGCGGAACGAGGAACTTCACAAGTTCAGGCTCCATTTGCAACTGAAATGGTGCCGAAGGAATATTACCTACTTAATAGCTGCACTAATGATCAAAGTTCAAAGGGTGTCCTTCTTCATCTCATAGGTATAGCATATGCTCTCTGTCACTTCACTAATATTTAACACACAGATGTGGATTTTTTTCTGGTTTTATGCATTAGAGAAAATATTAATAAATGTGTATGATCCAGAACAGTGGACAGTTAAGAGGAAAAGAACCACACCATTTGCTGGTGAAAATACCAACATTTCTAACTTTCAATGTAACGAATGTCCAACTGCTCGTTGACACAAATTACTGATCAGCCAATCACATGGTGGCAACTCAATGCATTTAGGCATGTTGAC
>JAODKL010000062.1:15877904-15902234 GCA_026780765.1 Petrocephalus schoutedeni | reverse complement strand
GATAGGGTGTCTCACTCTCCTCCTAAGCGTGTCACTCAGACAGGCTGCCTCAGTCTCCCCCTAAATGTGTTACTCTGATAGGGTGTCTCACTCTCCTCCTAAGCGTGTCACTCAGACAGGCTGCCTCAGTCTCCCCCTAAATGTGTTACTCTGATAGGGTGTCTCACTCTCCTCCTAAGCGTGTCACTCAGACAGGCTGCCTCAGTCTCCCCCTAAATGTGTTACTCTGTTAGGGTGCCTCACTCTCCTCCTAAGCGTGTCACTCAGACAGGCTGCCTCACTCTCCTACTAAGCGTGTCACTCTAACAGGGTGTCTTACTCTCCTTCTAAGCATGTCACTCTGAGAGGGTGCCTCACTCTCCCTCACTCTCCCCCTGAGCATGTCACTCTGACAGGGTGCCTCCCTTATTTACAGCTTATCAGATTATTTGCCTCCTCTTTCTCACACAATATGCAGTATTAATTCATCATTGATGTCCCTTTCATTCTTCATCCTAATTTTTCCATTTCAGTAACTAGTAATTTTCTTGTGCCTGAACTGGCTCCTCCTGAACTAAGTCCTCACTGAAAACACTGGTGAATTATTATAATTAAGTAATTTATAATTAAGTGATTTGGTTCTGGAGTCAAAGGATTGTGACAGAAATCTTTCATCCCCCAGGATCTGAGGTCTGAAATGTAGCTGCAGCTGTCCTAAAGATTGCCTGTGCAGCATTTCTTTCTCACATGCATTTTTGGTCAGGCATCTAAAGAGGCAGCTACGTGGGGCCTTGTGATCAAATCCAGCTGCTCAACAGGCTGTCGGTGCTTGTGTGACTCAGGCGGGGGCAGAGGTGTGAGCGGCTGAGCTAAGAATACATATACAAGCCGACGTGTGTTTGCAGGATGGTAAGCGCATCCACTTGCTCCCTTTTTCTTGTGAAGTTTATGGTGAAATGTTCTCAGTGTTGATGCACCTGTTGAAGAAGTGCTGTATTTCACTGCTCTTTTAACCTTAGGAATAAAATTCTGTAATTCAGTTGTCCATTCTGAAGAAACATGCAGCAACTCACAGTAATTCTCTGGCTGCTTCATCTTCCAGTGTTAGTTAGTTTTACCCTGCTATAACGGCAGGTATGAATGTTTGACATAGTCAATCATCAACATTCTAATCAAATTTGAATGCATGAATGCATATTTTGAAACCATGGTCATTCTGCTTTGTCACAGGAACATTAGTCATGCGTGTCTTGTAATGCGTGTTCAAACTGAAAAGGCACTCACCCTGGATGCTATGGGTCTGTACATTACACATGTCCATGGGCTAAATGGTGAATCAGACCATCTCCACCTTGCTGTGATGTGTGATTGCTCTGTTTAGAGCACTTTTACAGCTGTGCAGCTGGCACATCTAAAATCATATTTTTAAACATGCATCCTTATTGCTGTATTTAGTATGTATCCATCAATCTTCCATGCGCTTGAGTTTGGTGCCTTTAGTGTAATTATTATTTTGTTAAGCTACAATAATGACAGGGATGGGGTAGAGCTGGATACTGCTTTCGTTGCATGAACACGAGCTGAAGGAAGCATCCATTAAAATCAGTGGTGTGGCATGTACTGTAATTGGTAACAGACACAATCTGCTACAGCCAATCAGACCGCTTGCTTCAGAAACCTCCCCTTTGGATTGGATACAGAGACCTGCTCACCAGAACACCCTAGGCTCTCAGTAAACAAAGGGGAGCTCAAATGCTGTTAAACTGGAGCTGTAGCCACTGAGCAGAAAATGTGACGGATAGATACAGCGTCCACAGAGTGCGCAACCTACTACTAATTTATAAGCCTTTTCCACAAACAGCCCCCAGAGGTCTTCGCTGTCAATTGGTCTGATAATGTGACTATGCCAGAGGCCGTCATCTTGACCTTTGGAGTTTGCTCTCCTGTGAAATCTATCTGTGGCATTTCACCAATAAACAATGACCACTTTGTGGAAGCCAATTGATCTGGATGGTGAGGCTACAGACCCATATTTCCCTGGTGTCACCTTCGAAGCACACGTGACCTTATGGATGGTAGTGGACAAACAAAGGTTTAATTGGTTGTTTGAGCAGATAGCAGTTAGTATTTGGTATGAGGTGAGATGTGCCCCCCACCCCTAAATCCGAGCTCCGTCCATCCTTCGGAGTGGTGCTTGTGGACACTATGAATACAGTATAAGGAAGGAGACTCCTGGCTGCCTCGGTGGGGTGTCGGCTCACTGGGGATGCAGCAGCTGTTTAGGAGGGTGCTGGCTCTATCCTGTCCCAGGCCGGAAAGATCGAGACGCTGACGGAGGAGGAGAGAGGCCATCTTCTCCCACTGCTAAGGAACGCGCAGTGGGTAGAGGTGGGGGGAAGAGACGCCATTTACAAAGAGTTCATCTTCAAGGACTTCAACCAGGTACGAGGAGCCAGTGGCAGCCAGAGCAGAGCAGTACATATTTAATAATATTAAAAAATCTCATTACTTATGGAGGACGGAATGTGACATAATCATAAATAAATTATTCGAAAAAAATGTATTGCAAAGATTTATAGAAAGTTATTTTATTTTCAGAGGTTTGTAGAAAGATTTGTTTTTGAATCGTCTGTTTCATTCCAAAGATTTATTTTTTAATTCATCTGTACGTAAATGAGGTGGGCAGCCCTAAGCCTTTTTCTAAAGCACTATTGGCCAGAGGAAATTGGCTGATCTGCGCTCCATTACCTTGGTCTTGCTTGGATGAGAAGAATACTAGCTGGTGTTCATGTTTAAGTTAAGGCTACACGATTTTCCAAGTTGTCATCGCTACACCGTTAATAAGTATGGGGTTCCATTTGTGCCAAAAATGTCGGCATGCACGTGGGGTTCCCATTTGTGTCAAAAATATTTCAGTGCCTCACTGTCCATGTAAACTTGTAACAAAACATTTGTCCGTGGCTGTTCAACTTCGAACTGCACTTGACAAAATCTATTTAAACTGTAATTGTCGTTTGATTGTTGTGTTGCGCGTCCATCAGACATAATGTGTCGTTTCCCTCCGTTTAACTGCGTCGTTATGCATGTTGTCCTGATGCACCGTTTGACTCTTTTGTGAATGTCGTTTGCCTGTGTTGTTTTGCTTCTCGTCGTGCTTTATTATTATTATTCTCCCTCATGGTTCATTAGCGCTACACGGCTTTTAAAATCGTCAGGTCGCTGTGCTGTTCACGCTACACGACTTGTCTTGTAATCGGGATGAGTCTTGAAGTCGTCGTAACACATTACAAGCTACGAGTCCGTCTGCTCTCCAAACTGCGTTGTGTCATGAAAACACGCGTGTAAATAACACCGCGAAATCACAATTCGAGCGTCATCGCGCTACAAGCTGTTAAACACTGCAATAAAATGACATACATTTACACATGCTCGACATTTACAAACTTACAGCAATAATATGACTCCATATATGATATATGCCTGAACACTAACGGCAGTTTCTAAACAAACCGAACTTTTTATTTATTTATTTTTATACATTTTTAGATTGTCCTTGTGTGTTTTCGTGACAACGCAATTCGGAGAACATTACCAGCACGAACGCCAGCTAGCGATTCTTCTCATCCAAGCTAGGCCAAGGTAATGGAGCGCAGATTAGCGAAGTCCATCTGGGACTGTGCTTTAGAAAAAGGGTTAGGGCTGCCCACCTCATTTACATACAGATGAACTGGTGAAAATCTTTGGAATAGAAAAGCTATTCAAAAATCAATCTTTGGAATGAAAAAACAATTAAAAAATAAATCAGTGGAATAATTTATTTATTTTTCTATAAATCTTTGGAATACAACATAAAATCATTTTTTTCTAATGCTTTCTTTATTTATGATTACATTACGCTTTGTCTTCCTTACTTACTGAGCGGTCTGTCACTGTACTTGGTACTTTCCAAGTTCCAGTTCTCTCTGTGGACCTGAAATTAAACAGGCGCTATATATAAGCAATTTTGCTATAAAGTAATTGATCTAGTCACTAGATCCCCCAGATATATGGAACATCATTGCAACTCGGGTCTCAAGCCTGTCTACCTCTCCCCCCCCCCCCCCCCCACACCCCCCCAGGCTTTTGGCTTCATGTCCAGGGTGGCCTTGCAGGCGGAGAAGATGGACCACCACCCTGAGTGGTTTAATGTCTATAACAAGGTGACAGTGACATGGCGGGCATCAGATTGGCAGAAACATATTGAGAGCAGCCCAGGAACTCACGCTTGACTGTAAATCAGCAAAATGGGGATTATTCTGTTTAAAGCAGCATATGTTTGTTCTGAATCAAACAAACATGATAAATTGCTATACTATAACTAACTATATTGTTGTCCTTATAAAAAACATGAAGGTTTTTGGACTTCTACCATTCAAGCAAAAATAGCTTGGTTTGGAGAACAACCCAACTGGAGATTCCGTCTAGGACCTCCTGTAGAAACCTGCCTCTTAATCCAATCAATCCCATTGAAGATCATGCTGGCTGGTCTCCTGCTGAAATTCACTCCCAGTTTTTGATGCCCTGTCTCTGTTCCCTCAGGTTCAGATCACTCTGAGCACACATGAATGTGGCGGCCTCTCGCAGAGGGACATCACGCTGGCCACCTTCATTGACCAGGCATCCATAGTCTGAGCCATCTGCTGTGTCTTTGATATTGTGAGCAATCCCATCAAGCAGGAGAATCCTCAAAAGCTCAAATCCCACTGACATGTTTAAACTAAAAGATGCTTTCTGGTTAATTTTCAGGGTTTTCATACCAATAGGAAAAGTAATGGTCACCTAGGTCAAATGCTCGAACGTACAGGAAGAAGGTGCCTGCTAGGGTCAAAGGTCAAAGTTATTTTCATAAAACCAACAAATGTTACTGCACTTCACAGAAACCACCAGCAGTGGAGAGGGCTTAGACTTCGGTCTGTAGGATGTTCTCAAAGCCCCCATTGCCTTCTCTGGGGATCCCATATTGATGTATACTGTGCTGTCAGGCAGATGCCTCATAAACTTTCATCTTACTTGTAATGTGTGCAGTATTTGTGGGAAATAAAACCACACTCACATTGTGCTTCTTCATTCATTCCCGCACATCATGATCGAATCATGGTCATCCCCTGACCTTGATCTGCTTTAGCTTCACATAGGACCTAAAGCTAAGCTTCAGCCTTCCTTTTCAGCCAGTGACTGGGTATTTTAGCACCAGGCAGGACTGGTAGATAATAGATTAAGGGCCCACTCTCAGAAGACTTTTAAATTAGCTTAATACATGCCTCTAGGATGAATTGGGGCAATTTAGTATCCAAATGATCACCCAGACAAACAAAAGCAGCAGAGGGGCTCCCATTCAACCTCATGTAGTCATTTCACTGTTGAACAGAACAGTGTGAATATTGCTGGAAGGTTCACTGCTCTTTGCTTGCCACCTGTATGGTGTTCGGCCACATCATCATTTTCTTTTAATATATAAATGTTTTGTTACTCCTCTAATTACAACAGGTCATAGCACCTGCAGCAGGCATATTGTTAGAATAAGCCACACTGACACGCACGTTTATAATCACATTTTTATTCTCCCCCCAGGGACAACAATTCGTACAAAACCAACTCCTTTATGTAAGCCACGCCCATTTACAAGACCTGGCTATTCAGGATTGGCTGCCAGACTCCCTGAGGCAAAACTACCTTGTTTGCCAAACGATTAAACACTCAAGGCATATGGGTGAATGCTACTTGGTCACTAAGAGACCACAGGAAGTACCTGATATTTAATGTGTGGAGGTGATTGGAGAGTCTGTGTGTCAGTCACTCTAAAATCACAACACAATTGGATGGGCTCGCTATAATCATCAGGGGAATGTCAAGTCAAATTTTAACTTGAAACTCAGTTATGGTGTTTCAGCCTTTTGAAAACATTTCCCTATAATTTCACTAGACTGGATTTCTTGTTGCATTTTAGCTAGTTAACTTTACAACAGAGAAAAGTCTCATCAATCCATCAATTTCCTAGTTCCCTAATTTCATTAAAAAAAATTAAATTAGTCAAAGAAAAACAGTTCTTGCCATATTGTCATACATTTTCACAACAAAAAGTACATGTTGAAATAGTAGACATTAAGTATGTTAATAATCCTTGACACATAGTGGTTACACACAGGTTTCATGTTCTGGAATTACAGAGTTGCACAACAAAGCCACTTATCATGGGTGTAGGGGGTGGGGGGACGAGGACAGGGGCCATTCACCGTTTTATGAGCCAGAATTAACAACATGTAGATTATTATCTAGTACTTTTTTCAGCTTAAAGGCCAAGCGAGTCATTTAGGATTCAGGCTCATTAAAGCCCTTCTGCTGCACCCCTGCTAACCCCAAACCCCCGCCCACACTACAAATGCCTCTCCTAAGACAGAGGGACTTCCTGTTTTTCCCAGTAGTGACTGTCCTGAGGCTGCAGTGACGGTCCTCTGCCATCCTGAGTACTGATCAGCTCTAAAGCCATTTCTAAAGGCACTTCTGCAAAGACGGGACTCTAAAATGCAGCATTTTAAAATTGGATTCAATACTTGTGTACCCTTACATTTAAAATGACGTAACACATAAAAATGGCCATTTTCACATAAGCCGCGCCATCAGTTTCAAGATTCTCATTCTGCTGAGCTCCTCAATCCTTGCATTTGTGGAAGGTATTTTGCTCCAGTAAACAAAATATAGTAAATATTTTAAATGAATATTATTATATTACAATTGGGATTGAAATTGGAAAATTCATCCTCTCCAAAACTGTTAGGAACGTTATAGTACTGACAAAGCATCAACACTACTCACAAAGAAAAAAAAACAATTCTCCCAATCCTTCAAAATCTTTAAAACGCCAATATTGATTTCCCTTCATAATAGCACATTTCACGGGCATTTTAAGACAGCCAAGTTCTAGAAACAAGCGTGTGGTATGATGTTTACTGCACATTTAAGGTGCTGAACAGTTTCTGCAGAGAATATGCCTATAGACTCTTGGTTCACTTAGCTTAGCTTTGTAGTCTCACGTCTACAAGAAACTTCACTTTAGAGACCTAAAATTATCCAAACTACAAGAGAACTAGTACAAGTTGGAATAAGAGATTCGGCGCAGGGATGTTATCCTTCTCTTAACACGCAGATATGTCCAGAGCCCTGGTTTATCATTGGGAGTTCAGAGGTTGGGAACTTTAAAGAAAATGGCTACTCGCTAACAGCACTCAGAGCATGACGACCCTGTTCAGGCTGCACATTCCCGATTACGTTACACGCAAAAAAACTCCAGAATCAGGATTTAGATTTAAAGAATGCAGCCATTTCCTTTTGTCTGTGTACTATTAACATGAAAACTGTGCTCAAAAGATCAGTGCGGACGATAGTCTGGCCATCTCACCGTGTTAAAAGCCATAATGGAGCAGGCCAAACCCCGTCAATTGCTGGAGGGGACGGCTGCCAGAGAAGAAGCCTCACAGCTCTCCTCTTCAAGGCAGCCAGGTGTCTGTGACACAGTGCTGGGCTGTGCTTCAATACGTTACAGAACAGGGCAACTCTAAGGTAGGATAAGGCATCGATCAGATGAGGATTTGGGAGCGAGAGGTCAGCCTGGTGCCAGATGAAACCACTCAGTGGGTTTTGGAGACGCCGTTCAAGTGTTTCTGCTCAAAAGAAGGGTTGTTGGTGCTGTACAGACAGTCAAGGAAGCCACGGGACACCTCGGTCACCATGGACCGGTCGGGTATCGACTGGGCCATGCCGTAGATGGCACCCTGGAAGAAATACCCAGGGGTTAATCATCTAGTACACTGTTCCCATGGCAACACACATTGATTACCTGACCTATTTTTACAGATATCATGACGACCTTTGGTCCAAGTGGAAAGGAGCAGCAAATGCGGCTATATTTCATCTCAGAGCATTCTGTATGTGTGCATGCACACTGCACTGCAGGCTGAGGACTGGCTATCCCCCAGCCACCTGCTGCTGCACCATGGTAGCCATGACGGGCTGGGAGCTACTTTAAGATGATCAACCCCGACCATCCAGAACAAGAAGAAAATGTGACTTATGTCACAATACCTTCTCACTGGTGACATTTAGGACCTTGTATACATTTATGTAATAAGCTTTATTCTGTTTTTATCAGCTCAAATGAATGCAATACCACCTCCCCCCCCACCATACGCGAAGCAGCCCCACAAGACCTCAGCTCACCATGCCCGTGGTCTTCTCCTTAGGGTTCTTCATGATGATTGCCACTTCTTCTTTGATGTCTTTGACAAACTGTGTGGCCACCCCTGGTTTTGTGTGTAATAGTGTCACACAGATGTGGATACTGTAGACAGAAGTGTGGCATGGACAGAACCTCAGAGAAGTTTCAGTGGATTCAATGGTTACTCCGGTTCAATACCGATACTTCAACATTAACTCAATAATAGTAATACCGATTACTTCAACATTAACTCAATAACTAATTAATGCATTTATTCCCAGGCTGAGTTAAAGCAGGGAGAGTCCTGGAAGTTACCTGGATGGAAACTGTAGGGTGTTAAGGTTCCAACCCTTGGAGGTGAGAGCGTTGGACAACCGAAATATGTCAAAGACCTCTGAACCAAGAGCCACAACAGAGACCTCCGGCTTCCCAAAGACAAACACACCATCCACTTTCCGGACCCTATGGTAAGATAATAAACAGAGTGGGAGATGAGCCGCCGTGTCCCTCCACACATGCTGGGGTTTGGGTTAATGATAGGGTGCGTGGACAAGCCCATTCACCCCTACAGGACACTTACTCAGTCTCGATGAAGCGTGCCGTTTCAATGACCTTCTTGGTGGCTTCCACATATCCATCCTCCCCCATATGCATCATAGTGGCCCAACAGGCAGCAATAATGCCCCCCGGACGAGAGCCAGCCATTGAGGGCGAGGCATAAATGCCCCCCTGCCAGTCGGGGGCCACAAAGTACTGGTAATGTCGGTACTTCTGCTCCCTGTAGAGGATGACAGATGAGCCTTTGGGGGCATAGCCATACTGAAAAGGAAGCAGAAGAAATGGTCCATCAGCCACCGACAAAGCATTCATATTGAAACAGGAAAGAATACATGTATGATATGCACCAATGAGCCAAAACAGACGCCTTCACACCGTAGAACCTTTTACCAGAGCCAGGAACTTTTGTCGTATTCACACCTCAGGAACTCAATCCTATTGAAGTTCCTCTGAGGCAGTTCTGAGCCCTATTTTAGTACGTACTCCAGACTAGGTATCTTTTGTTTGAACGCGAACTACTGGGGAGGCAACTATTGTGCTAGCTTGCTGATTGGGTGACCATAAGTGGTGCTGCTAACTTGGAAGTTACGCAAAAGCACGGGTAAAATATATTTGTGAGGCAACGATTGAGCTAGCAGCACATATGCTTAGCTTGTGTCGCCATATTTCTGCATTGGGAGGGGGAGGGGAATCGATTAATAAACAATATATTTTTGTCTAATATTACCAATGTTACACTGTCTTTTATTCCATGAAACAGAGAAATTGTTTTATTATTAAATATGGCTGGCAGATCGAACATGTTGCAGGTCGTATGAATAAAATATAAATAAAAGGCTGTGTCCCATTTTGGGATGGAGTTGTGGTTTCAAATTATGTGTGAAGTTAAGCTCTCCCCAGCTTATTTAGCATTCAGTTCCCTGTTCTGTTGTGCAATGTGAAACTGACACATGAAAGAGGACAGGAGCATCAGACTTGTAACCAGGGACCAGGTTCTGGAAGTTCGGTGTGTAGGTGCCCCTTATAACCACCCCCATATGAAGCAAATAATCTCATAAAAATGGTACATGTCAAGGTCTGCAAATCAGTCAGAGTGCTACTGATTACCCCTGTTCACCATAAAAAGACCTACAAGGGGCACGAGAGCATTGGATCTGGACCTTGTTGCAATAAAAGAAGGTGGCCTGGTCCACGGAATCACATATTCTGTTGCATCATGTGGACAGGTACAAGTTAAGCACATGTGGGATGCATTGAACCAGCAAATCAGATGCACAGTGTAGTGACACATTACCCATGTGCCCATCATTAAAATTATCTGTAATTTGTGACACGACAGCCCTTCTGTTAGCTCATACAGCACAGGATAGCCTCCAGTCACGGCCCCCAGCACCCTGCCGGCAGATCAGTAGTCTCACTACTCCTTGTACCACTCTCATAGGTACTTACCAGAGTTAACTGTGGGCACCACCCAAGCCTTGCCATTTCGAAGGCGCTGTGACCCACTTGTCTGGCCATGACAGTACGGCCCTTGTGTCATGTGGCTCTTTATATCTGCCCATTTCCTCAACATTCAACATGTTGACTACAAGTACAAAGGCTACCATCTAATATGATAGTCACTTTATTCACGTCACATGGGGTGGTCATGTTTTGGCTCATCAGTATATAGTTTTACTATATGAAGGATATCCCCATTCAGTTTCACCTTGTGTGTGTCTGCTGATATGCTCGTGACACCTTTGACCCGGAAGTCAAAGGGAGCCAGAGGGAATTTGGCCTTGGCCATGAAGGCGATGAGGAAGCCGCCTAGGCATGCATCCACATGGAACGGGACACGGTACTTCAGAGCCAGCTGGAACAGAAATAGCATCATTGATGAGGTGTCCCAGTATAGATCCTTGAAGAACACCCATAAGGTGTGACCCACCACCCCTTACCTGCGCCACCTCTTCCACAGGGTCCATAATTCCATGCGGAAATTGAGGAGCTGAACATACCAGCATGGCTGTATTCTTCGAGATGACTCTTTTCATAGCCTGTGTGGCAAACGACATCAAGCTGAACAACCATAGTATCCCACAGTCGCCTGGCCCTCCCCAATACGGGCAGCATGGGGTGGTGGGGGGTCCAACTGAACTTTGCAGGACTGGGGAGATGAAAACATCCATTCCGTCTCCCTGAACATCCCCTGAAGTCTTAACACCATTAGCTAATCATGGGCAGTAGAGTGAGGCCCAGTCACACGAGACATTAAATAAATGAGGGGCGATGGCATTTCCTCCACACTGTCCGGGCAGGAATGAGGGCTGTGCGAAGGATTTCATCTAAACCAGAAAAACCATCCCAGCAGGAATGTGGGCTATGTGAGTGCATTCCCTCCAAACAGGAAACACCGCCCGTGCAGGCATAACCAACCTATGCGTTTGTCCTGCGGTGGTATGCACGTGCACCCACCCACACACACACACACACACACACACACACAGCACTAAATAATGAAAGCCATCTGCACACCAACACGACAATTACTCATGCAAAGGAGGAGAGGCAGGACATCAGTTATCTTAAGAAGATCATATCATACACTATATTGCCAAAAGTACTGGGACACCCCTCCAAAACACTGAATTCAGGTGTATAAAATCAAACACCTAGGCATGCAGACTAAAATGCAAAATAAAATGAGTGAAATAGAATTGCATAAAATATGGTACAATAATGGGCGTGACTGCAGTAACATAACATAACTTGCATATGCAAAGTTATAATTACTGCAGTCTATATTCGTACAATTACATGAACCGATAAGGAAAAATCATTAATCAAATATAACCCACAATAAACATTTCACCTGAAATCTTAATTTCACCTGATGCTTAACATCACTTTAGTGCACCTCTGATGTAATAATTCTCCCACGCAGCTTGATATCCTCCGCTGCAGCTCAAGTCCACACTGACAGAAACTGACAGTACACCACCGGAGAGCTGCCCTGGGATTTAAGCATATCCTACACTCACATCCAAATTGAAAAATCCCGAAACATGCATTGAAATAACCGTACAGCCATTTTTCTGCCATATGCACGCTTGATAAATGAGGGCCAGTGTGCAGAAATTGGCAACTTTCTGCAGAGTCAATAGCTACAGACCTCCAAACTTAATGTGGCTTCAGATAGGGCTGAACGATATATTGATTTCAAATCTAAATCACGATTTGAAACAACGTAATTAGCAAATCGCAAAGGTTGCGATTTAGGATATGCATTATACAGAACGTCTGACTCAGGGTTTCAAACTGTCATGAGAATAGTCGTACAAACTGTGTGACAGTGACAGTCAGTCTAACCAATGAGAAGTGCCGTGCTCCTCACGTGCCAATCATACTCACCAATGAGAAGTGGCCCAAAGTGACTGTGTATACACCCACAAACAGACAAGGAAAACGCGACACTTATAATGTACCAATAAAAATACAATCACTTTACCATGTTAGCTAACAACTGGGAATATTTTTGGCAAATAAATGACTATAAAACAATTTTAAGCCGTTTTGCCTGAAATTTATAGTAATCTGGGCTGAAAAGAGCATGGCATAATCTGGTAACAGCAATCACACCCAATCATATGATCGGTAAAAAGTTCAGATGGTTTAGAAACTGGTCTTAGTGTACATGTCATATAGCGAATACTGAACTGAGTTAAAGAAAGGAAAAAAAATAAGGTCACAAATCATATCGCAATACCTGTCAGGTAAATCACAATTAGATATTTTCTTAAAATCGTTCAGCCCTACTTTCAGATGAGCTCAAGAAAAGTGCATAGAGAGCTTCATGGAATGAGTTTCCATGGCCGAGCAGCTGCATCTAAGCCTTACATCAAGTGCAATGCAAGGTGTCGGATGCAGTGGTGTAAAGCACACCGCCCCTGGACTCTAGAGCAGTGGAGACATGTCCTCTGGAGTGATGAATCACACTTCTCTGTCTGGCAATCCAAAGGACAAGTCTGGGTTTGGCGGTTGCCAGGAGAACGGTACTTTCCTCACTGCATTATGTCAAGTGTAAAAAAAGTGCTTGGAGGGAGGATTATGGTGTGGGGTTGTTTTTCAGGGGTTTGGCTTGGCCTCTTAGTTCCAGTGACAGGAACTATTAATGCTTCAGCATCCAAAGCCATTTTGGACAATTTCATACTTTGTGGGAACAGTTCCTGTTCCAGCATGGCTGTGCACCAGTGCACAAAGCAAGGACTATAAAGACATGGATGAGCGAGTTTGGTGTGGAGGAACTTGACTGGTCTGCACAGAGCCCTGACCTCAACCTGATAGGACACCGTTGAGGTGAATTAGAGCAGAGACTGCAAGCCAGGCCTTCTGGTCCAACATCAGTGCCTGACCTCACAAATGCTCTCATAGACGAATGGTCAAAAATTCCCATAAACACACTCCTAAACCTTATGCAAAGCCTTAGCAGAGGAGTTTAAGCTGTTGTAGCTGCAAAGGGTGGGCCAACTCCATATTAAAGCCTATGTATTAAGAATGGAATGTCTTTAAGGTTCATGTAAAGGCAGGCGTCCCAGTACTTTTGGCAATAGTGTATATATCATATCATTATATATATCACACACACACACAGCAGACAATTTTCACCTCTTTGCACGATAGTTACATATGAAAATTCAGCACTTTTATAATTTATTTGCATTCGTCTTTTTGGGATCACAACCTTGTATGCATTTGTATGTAAAATCATTGTAAAGCCATTTATTTTAGATTAACACTCATGACAGGTACCATAAACACTTTCTTGGAGCCAAGGAGAGTACCAAAGAAGCGGGACCTAACATGTGACCCCAGACTTTCGTGTGGATGCAGAAATGTCCTCCAAAAAGGAAGGCAGAGTTCTAAACTCAGAGAATCTCACCTTCACATTCACCTTCATGGTCTTCGGGTCCAGCGGCACATGGATGAGCTTCATCCCAAAGTAATGAGCTGCTTTGTCGAAGGCAGCATGGACGCTCATGGGGGCAACACTGGGGTGAAGTATAGCCAGATCAAGACACATGGATACACACCTCCTTCACTACATTATATCTCTACTCCTTCTGGCAGACATACTGGGACACAAACTTATACCCCTATAACCAGGGGTTGACGTAAGTGGTACATGAGTACGCATGGGCGGGATCAATAGTAAAATAGTTTTCAGTCTTCACGGCGCAAAAGCGTACCTAATTTGAGTAACTTCATAAAGGAGCTCTAACAATTAAAGCTCCAGTATGAAATTACTCAAATTAGGTATGCGTACTCGTGTACCACTTATGTCAACCCCTGCCTATAACCCTACATCATGACTGCAGTGCTTCCACGGACCTTTAATTCAAAAACACCTGAATAAATGACTTAATCGTTTAACCAGCGAATTCTCTATCAGGGCTGGGTTTGATGAGTACTTGATATCAGCAAGTCCTATATCAGGACTGGCTTTGAAGGCTGTTATTATGAAGTGGTTCCGCCCCTTTGAACTTTATATCTTTCACCCAGTCTGTAAAACATCTCTGGAGTCTTCTGGAGGGATGCACACCTGTGCTTCTTCCCTTCATATAGTATGCAGCTAATTCAACTGTGTTCCAACACAATCTGACTTTGCCTCCTGATCTCCCAAGCAGGAACAGGATGACCTGCAGGAATCGGGACTTACATCTCAGGATGCTTTACCCCTCGCTCGTGTGCCACGTCTCTGTAGGCTTTGCAGGCCATGAGGATACTTTCAGTTCCTCCTGAAGTCACCTGATGAATGCGAGAAACACAGCATGCAGTCAGAGCGGGAACAGAGGAGCGCTTCACGCCGAGCCCCCAGCCAGCTCAGAGCGTGATGGAGCTCTGTGCATTTGCGTCAGGATAAAGGATCCCGACCATGACCGAGCTCCTGGACACTGAGCAGCCATTGTATCAGTCTGGGGAAATTAAGCATTTGTTTCATTTTTGCATATATCAGCTGGACACATTCCACAAGGTGGTCTCTGCTGATACGTGCCCCTGTAGACCCTCACTTCCCCATGTGCAAATACGTCGACGATGAGAAGAGGTACTGACTGTGCCGCAGGATTCAGGGCCACCGTGGAAGAGCGTACAGGCCATTCTGACCACCTCAGCCTCCATCTTCCTGACCCCAGGGAAGATATCTGGGTGAAGGGGGTTACTCCATGCAAAATCACCATACACCTGCAACAAAGCTCCACTGAGACTTATTCTAAAAGAAAGAAAGAAAAGAAAAAAAAAAACCCTTCTCCCTTTCTCCATTTTGTAAATTCACAATGACACAGAACTACAACTAGCGTCTGACATTGAGGAACTACTTGATTTCAGAGGAGCTGTGAGACAGCCAGGCCAGTTTTGAATCTGTCTGATTACTTTTCATCCAGGGTGGGGCAGACATACCTTCACCAGGAGTTCTGTAAGCTTCTCTTCTCCACTGTACACCGCCCCCGACACCCTGCCTTTCTCCCATTGGACCTCACCTGGAAAGAAAAAAAAAAATCGTTTGGTCTCCAGGTGGCAGTATCAAGGCCAAAGGGAGAGATCCAAGGGGAATTGGATTTTATTGAATTTAATCACCTGCCTGCTACACATTTCATTTATGAGTAGACATTGCATCACTGTGATCCAGCAAGTGGAGACTTGGCTGGATCAAGGACCTGATGTAAGCCTTACATCAGCTGCAGGTAAAAGCCCAAAGGTTGAAGTTTGAATGACAGTACAGCTGCAGTAGTGAGCTTATCCAAACAGGTATCAACATTTTGCCTCTGTGGATAAACTAAATCACAGGATCATGTTTCACAGAGCATGCCTCCTCATGAATGTGGTTAATAATTTAGTCCTGTAGTCCCATTGAGTCCCTTAAAAATCCCTGGTGAAACCCAGCAGCATGAAGGTCTTCACTCACTCAGTGAGTCATACTCCTTGATCTTCTCCAGGACCCCCTCCTGAGGTAGACCATGCTTCGGCAACACCTGCATGTAGCTCATGCCGTTCTTCAGTGAGCAGATACTGACAGACATGTCATCCAGAGCCTTATTCAGCTGGGCCTGGATCTGCCAATGCACAGAGCTACTGAACAGGATGCCACAGGAGCAGTAAAGGAACATCTCAACAAGGACGCCGCTGAAGGGCATAATAGCGACTGTGAGATACAACTGTTAGTCAGAGACACAGCTAGAGCCTGAGGGCTGGTCTACAGTTACACCGAAAACCTGTTTCTACACCCATTCCTGAGTGGTGTATGGAAATATTTTCCACAACAAGACACTCTCGCAGGGTGAGGGGAGGGGGGTTGGAGGCCATGAACACAAGCGGACCTGCGTTTAAAGACGCGGGCTGATCTTGGGCCTGCACCTCTCAGATCTGGTCTCCATAACCAATGAAAAGCTGTGTGACTCATGCTTCTCACATGACTTACAAAAAAACAACATGACTCACATGAGCAGAATAAAGAACACCCCAAACTTACCGAAGCTCCGATAAATGGGATCTTCCTTAAAATTTTAAAGAACTGTTTCTGTATTCTTGAGGCCAGACCTGCCAGGCGGGAAAAGGGAAAAAGTACAACTTTTAAAGAAACCAGTAAATACAGGCCAGGCCAGTTTGGGATAACATGAAGCTACATGTGGAAACACCCAAGGGAGGCAGTGAGTTGATTAAAAACAGTTTCTGGCCCAAGATAAATAAGGATTAATTTCAAACATCAATGTATATTATTATTTAGATTACATACTTTCATCTTATTCAGTCCCACATTGCTTACGGTAATCTTTTTCATACATTTCACAAATTGTGCATAATACTCAAATTTTCAAAGTAAGCTGAAGGTGTATTTCTATGGTTAATAATCATCCAAGGGCCTGGCCCGCACACACTGCCAAGATAGTGCCAAAGCCTGCGGGATCCTCACTCTCTCTCTGGAAAAGAATCCCAGAGATCCAGACAGCAGAGAGGGTGGACAGCATTGTCAAGGCAATTATCTGCCAGGGCTCCAAATTCTGACACCTCGAGTTCACGAACCGCCGGCCCTCTTCCACATAGAGCAGCAGCATCTCCTTGTAGACATCCAAAGTGCTCTGCGAGGAGGAAAAAAAAAAAGTTGGTTATCATCTCAATAATAACAGAGCTCAAGAATCCAAACCGCGAAGCCTTACTCATGACCTGCGCCTGTCAGTGCCTCATTTTCAAAACAGATGTCTTCTCAGACGTCTCAACATCAGCTGCAGGTAGAAGCCCAAAGGTTGAAGTCTGAATGACAGCTGCAGAAGTGATCTTATCCAGATACGAAATACATGGACGGAGCCCGTGCTCACTGAGCTAAAGCTAAACACTGTGCTGCCAGCTACACCATTATTAGCGACTCACTGCAGATATTCAGCCAAACCCTAGCAAAGACTCTGCTATATAGCAATAGGTTACAGATCTATGTGCATGTAGGGCTGGCCAATGTCATCCTCACTGGCATATGACGATGTCTCCAGTGAAACATCATGATGGACGATGACATGGACGGGAGGCTGCTGTGAGTGCACTTATGCACTCAAAATTTAAGTTTATGTACTGAAGCATGTGGCTTGAGACTCACGGTTATGCTTCAAACACAGCCTAGGCACGTCAGAGGGCTCTTGAGCAAGGCCCTTAACCCCCAGCTCCCTGGGCACCCCTTGAGGTGGCTACCCTTCATGGCCAAGCTTACCCTCATGGAAAGCGAGGTTGGGGGAGGTGAGAAGAGAAATTACCCACGGGGATCAATAAAGTATCAAATTATTTTCTTCTACTTCTACTTCTACTACTACTACTACTACTACTACTACTACTCATAATGGCCATATAATTTGTATCCTGTTTTTTCCAAATAAAAGTGCGATTGGGGACAATTATTTTGTTTTTTCAATCTATGGTAACATTTTACTTGTCATGGCTATTATTAACTAATCAGAAAAAAATCATTATTTGAAGTCACTAATGTCTGAGCAGGTATTTAGCCTAAACAAGATCTGCTTAAATTAAAATGTGAAAAAATTAACAAGGATTATGAGAGCGAGGAAGTGACAATAAAGAGTTTCCTGTAGTCATTACAGTTTTAATTATTCATGATACTGGCTCAAAATCGTGATGTTGGCGATGAACAATGGCATCACCCATTGGCCCAACCATATGCCCACATGCAGAAGTTTGTGGATTCAAATCCTGTGGCCACCGGGGTACTCAATAATTGCTGGGACATTCTGAAAGACTGATCTTCACATGTACATTGCATTGATCAAAAACATCTGCTAAATAAATATTAGGCATAAGTGCCCTGCTAATTAGACTGCTTGTGCCAATGTGCTAACAGACATACCAGATGCAGGTCACATCATCTTAATGTGATCAAATTTATTGACCACAGATGCAACTGTATGGGACATGCATGCATGGAAAGTTTCATGCGCTTTTGCTGTCCAAATGCATTTTAATTCAATTCAATTCAGTTTATTTTTATATAGCGCCCTTCACAACAGAGTTTTACCAAGTTTTACCATTTTACCAAGCTCTTGCACAAGACCATTGTATTACCACACATTATGACACTCAGCAAGACAAAAAAATACTAATTATGGTGCCAGACATCACAAGTCGTCGGCCAGTCCAGTACATCCTAAAATGAAAATTTCAGTTCTGCAAAAGAACTTCACTGCACAAGGAAGCAAATTAACCACCCGTGACCAAGCTGCAATGTGACAAGTACCTGACAGGGCCTTTGTCCCTCCAGTACATGTAGATAAAAAATGGATCGCATAATACTGTTATTTAATTAGTAGCTGATTTTGGTGAAATCCTGAAAAGCTCATAAAATAAGCCAAACAATAGCTGGGCCGCAGATCATTGATCATGGTGGCACAGAACCACTCTCTCTTATTCCAATCGCTGAGGCAGAAATGAAACCAAATAATGATAAGGACTGGCAGCAGGACCTGCACAGCCCCACGCCGTATCTCACCTTCTGTGCTCACACATCACTCAAACCCAGCCCAGCAGCCCCCGTGTAACGCTCCATGTGCCATGCGATTCAGCATCCTGCGTGGCCTGCATGATTACAGAGCTGCCAGCATGTCAAACTACCAATTTTAAAATAAATCGGCCTGCTTTGCCGAGAAGGGAACGGGTGGAAAAAGTGGATGCAGGTACTGGCCAGATGCTGTTTTAGACAAGGATCCCATTACAGGACAGAGGTGTTGATGTTGCTCGGAGCCCCGAGCCGAGATGCAGAAGTCAGCCAGCGGCCCGTGCTGTGGGCATGCTTCGTGTCTGTTCTAGCAATCATTTATCACCTTCATTGCAGCTGTAAACCCACATGCACACTGATAACACTGTGATTGCTACACGCGAATCTGATCAATGGACTGAAGAGTGTATTGGAATGGACTGAGGACTGTGGAGAGGAAGGGCAACGTAATCGCAGTAGACAGGACCGAATAGGACCGGTGCAGAGTGGCAATAGCCCTACCATATCCTTAATAAAGTCTATTTTGGTCAGCTTTAAATGTGGCAGTCAACTGACGACCTCATCCGGAAATGCAGGGGCTGGCCTAGCTCAGGACCATGGCACATCAGTCCTGAACATGGCACATCTGAACATATCTGAAGTTCAACTGCAGTTAGTACCATAGACTGAAGGTGGACATGTTGTAACAGAAATGTAACCTCCACCCTGCACTTCTACTGATAGCGGGGAGATGGGTGCGAAATGCATGTGCGGCTTCAGCTCAGGTTCCTCTCAGCTATGCGGTGGGTGTGTAAAGCGTTTGGCTCCAAAGCGTGAGGGGTCACTTGTGGCTGCTGCAAGCCAGGATCATAAAAAGCGCACTTTCTTCTCACAATTGTTGTTGGGAGGCTTTTTTTCTGTGCAGGGAGACTCATTGTCCCATGAAGGAGGGGATTTCTCATGGAAATTCAGGGAGGGAGGACCGGCTCAGAGACCGGCTCAAACAATGGCTTTGAAAACCTGCTAAGGCCAGATACCTCCTGTGTATTTTTATAAAACACCAGCAAATCACATCACCAGCTCATTGTTATACAAGGACTCCACCAATATCATTTCTCAACTTAGCTTATGGCTAAATATAGCAAGCTAAGCATTTTGATGCGGTAACCTCATCACAGCCTATGAGCAAAAAGGTTTCGACATTCAGCAAATAAAGACAGCAAGAAAGCGACACCGCCTATGCCAAACCAATTAACGAATAACGGAGTAAATGAGCTCATTAAAACAATGCAGCAATTAAAAGCGTGGATGTTTTATCATAACCCCAAGTCATCCGTTTTTTATGCGTCTGTGTTACACAACGTGGAAAGCTGGCTGCAAGCAGCGAATAGCAATTAAGTAACGAAAACAAAACAATGTCAAATATTTACGCGAAATTACATTAAGGGAGATGACAAAAAGCCTACTTCTCTCCATATAAATTCGTCCTTTACTAAAACATTCGCACGTGTCTTGTAATGACCTGATTTTTGGTTGACTTGTCACTTGATATGGTCTTGTACATAATCCCCTGAACACCACGAAGTAAAAACGAAGACAGGCGATCGGTAAAGCGTAAACTATCTCTAATAGTTATTTTAACAGGCAGTTTTACTCATTCTAAGGCTGAAAATCAGGCCGATATTTCCCGTACAATGGAATTTCCTTATATAGTTATTTTCCCCAAACTCCGTAGCCAGAGACACCCAAGAAAGCGCATGACTTCACATATTCGCCTGGAAAAACGTGTCAAGGCGGATCCAAATTATATTTTTTCTGTCGAAGAACATGGTAAGATTTTATGTGAACGTTTTAAATCAATATCCTCACAAACGTGATTAACGGTTTGCAAGCAGGCCACCAATTTCCATTTATGAAATGAAAACTTTAATAAATCATGACATGTTACAGCCATTACTCTGAATGATAGGAATGATAGTAAGATATCTAGAAACACGATACAGTATGCAAACGCGTCCCCGTGATTTACTCATGCAGCTTTAATGTGTTTCTTTCTTAATGCTCGACAATTCCGGATCGGGACCCCCGCCACTGGACCCGTTTTCAGCACAGCCCCTTTACCGGAGACGTGCCCGGACAACTTGTTTTTAATGGTGACAGTGTGAAGACGGTGGCAGGGAGTCCCCCCTACAGGGACCCAGAGCAGCTCTGCGATCAAGCAGAGCCGGTGACGTACCGGCGACCGGCGACCGGCAGCTTTTACAAGATCATAGGGCACCACTTACGTCTTTGTCCAGCAAGTCTTTGTCCTCACGGCTAATGTTGCTAACAGTTTAGCCCAATCCACGGGATTTCGTAGCAGGCTAATGAAGTTACATGCAGGAAACTTACCCAGTAGTCCATTTTCTCCCTTCAGCAGCAGAGCCAGCCTCGCGTCTGACCACTGCAGTAGTAATAAATGTGCTTAGCGGAGATGATCGCAGAGCCGCTGTGTGACTGCAGACCTTCACCCAACTCGATCATCAGGAAGTGAGAGTCGGAGGACCAGATCTGCCTCTTCTCCTGCCCCTCTGAAGGCCAGGAGCTTCACCACGTGATGAGATCAGCTGTCATAATGTATCGGCGGCCATGTTCAGTGAGGGTATCGCACTCCTAATGATTACAGTAACTTCACCACGTGATGTGATCAACTATTACATTGTATCGGTGGCCATGTTGAGTAAGGGCAACTCGCGCCCGGTGATGACACTGATTGGATACAATGTTTTTTCAGCTCGTTCCCGAAAAATGCAAAATACGTAATATATGTGGTAGAGCACGTTATTATTGTTATTATTATCCACGACGGTAATAGTAGTAATAATAATAATAATTATTATTATTAATTAATAATAAGAAGAAGAATTATTATTATAGAAGTATCCGATCCAGTTCCAGTGTCGCCGCTAGAGCAAATCTCTCGTCCGGGCCCAAGATTTTGAGGGGGGGAATTATATCGTACGGGACGGGTGGCAACTCTTGGCAGTATAGGTGTTCAAAAAATATCCTTGAATCGTTTTTAAATATTAATCTGATTCGATATCGATCTCTAAAATACAGTCGACCTTTTAGGCTATGCATTGTCTCCTCAATGTTTTAATTCTGACTAAACTTGTAAGCATTTTCTAGTACCCATCAATAGATGTCACTCTTTCGTTTTACCGGTTATGTATGTAGACTTCGTTCAGATCACCTTCAGTACACATCAGTGCTCACCATAAATAACGCCAGCTTCTTATTGTCACCTTCCCGTATGAAAGCAGACGTGTGGACCCGCTTTGGATTCCGTAATCTTGACACTGGCTCGGTTGAAAAAAGTAAAGTGATATTTAAGAGAATCGAAATAGAATCAGATCGGATGGATTCGAATCGTCAGCTTGTGAATTGGAACGCATTTGGAGATGACGGTGGGTGCAGGGGAGAGGAGTATGGGCCGTTCCGCCAGGTTCGGATTCCTTCCTTAGGCTGCCAGGACACTCAGCACTCAACCCCCCTTATCACCTGCCTGTTTCTAAGAATACCCACACCTTTGGCACTGGTCATGTTACCTTATTATTTATATATCATTTATATTTATAGGATCCAGAGGGAACCTGCAATGCCAGTGTCCGCTAGCCTCCTGATCTCCGCAGCCTTCCTTGCGCTCGCGACCTTGAGAGCTGAGGGCTTTCCCCCTTCATTGAGGATGCACCAGTAGCTGCCACCGGACCGATGGGACTTGTCCCAGAGCTCAGGAGGGGTCTGGGGTGGTAGTCACCAGGACAGGTGACCTTTGAGGAGTGGGGGGCAGTGTAGTGCTAGTGGCTATGGACGCCATTTGAATATCCCGGCATGCTTGTGAGCCATTGTAAATTGCCCCTGTGTGTACTCATTGTTAGTGTAAATATTTGTTGTGCTGTGCGTCTGACTGTCGTGTGTCCCTTTACCTGTGTTTGGACTCGGTCCTTGCCTGATCCTCAGTTTGTGAACCTTCCTGTCTATTGTGTAACCTTGCTGTGTTTCCTTACCATGTTTGTTGAAGACTTGTTTTTGTTTATGTGTGGCCTTTTAAGGGCTGTCGAAAAAGATCCAAAGCACATAGTGCTATGACACCTTTTGTTTTTCTTAGAATGATTATTATCATTCGTTTTCTTCCCTAAAACGAAATGGACAGCCTGTCCTGTAAGACCTAGACCTACCAAATTTGGTGGGACAATTTGAATTCCTACCCACTACTCAGACCATCCGACGGAAACAAGACAGTCAGCAGGGGGTGCTGATCAATAACAGTTAAAAAAAATTGACATTTGTGTACAACACGGCCACGGCCAAACTATACTGATGGCACATCCATTTCTATCAGACAGCTATCAGACATCTCATGCATGCTTCAGCCAATCCTCTCTAAATTTGAAACTGTATTATAGTAGGGGGATTTGGATAGACCCTCAAAATTTAGTGCCAGTAGGTCAATAGGAGGTGTTACAGCAACTGAACATTTGTCTCAGTCAAAAACAACTGGAATTTTCATCATCAATTTTCTTTGAACATTGTGTAGACAATCAAAGTCTTTTATACTTTTGGTTCTGTGACTCATGACAAATCAAAACATATTTATGGTTAAACAAAAGCCATGTGCATTTCCTAGTGATTTCCATAAATTCAAAAAAGGGATATTCCTACTAGTTCAACATTTACGTCCATTGCAAATAAATCTGGCATTTTTCGAATCAGCACACTGATACCATTAATTACTACTCAGGAAAATGTTTAACTTCCTGTACCGTTCGGCTACCAGCCACACCCAGGTCATATACCCCCCATTTCAATCAAACAGCTATATCTTATACATAGTTTTGCCAATCCTTCCCATATTTCACCGGCCAATAAACATCTGTAATTGGTCAATAAGGGGCGATATAACCACTGTACATATATGGCTAAGGCCCAGTTAGGCTAATTCAGCTCTAATTTCCTTATAGCTTGGAAAACTCAGGCGAGCAAAGTAACCCAGCTAGCCGCCGGACTTATATCTACTAAAAAAAAGGGATTCAAAAATCAGTGGGGGAGCCGATGTTCTGCCGAATACTACTACCTACCGATATGCGGCAGAACACCGGACCAAGTAAGAAACCATAAATGTCCTGAATTGTATTGCGCTTTAATGGTTCATGCAGTGATGCAAGGTTTGCCAGCATTTACTGTACATATGTATATTAAATATATATATAATATATAACAGAGTTAGCATTTTAATATAGGTCGATCATTTTGACCTGGTCATTTTAAAAGTAGCTCGCAAGCCGAAAAAGTGTCTGCCTTAGAAGTATTCACTTCTTTTTAAATTTTTAATAAATTGGCCAGCAGGTGAAGTCAGTGCTCCATTTCACAAATGCGATTCAATACTATTAGGTGTTTTCCTTGGATTGCTTATTACTGCATGTGATGGAGCAATTGTGCGCTGAGTAGGCACGTGCGAATCACTGTGGGGAGTCCAGTCAGAACTCTGGTATAACTG
>JAODKL010000062.1:15838161-15877804 GCA_026780765.1 Petrocephalus schoutedeni | reverse complement strand
ATGAACAAGCCCTTGGATCATGGATAAAGCAGGGTCAGCCAACCTCGGGGGCAATTGAGGTTAAGGACCTTGCGACATGCGACAGATTGAAACCCGCGCCCTTTACATCATGGGCACAGCAACACATCACTCCCAGTCACCTATTTTGGGCCAGCAATGGAGAAGGAGGATTCCAACATGGGACGATACGTTAGGAAGGGAGCAGCGCTAACGCCAAGTGCGTTTTTTAATTAATCATTTAATTCCTCCTTCCGTGCCAGACTCTATGATAATTCTCAAAATGCAGCAGCAGTTTATTTAATTACATATCATTTTATATCATTTATGGGATCATTTCAAATATCATTTTCCATCACTAAGATGTAAATACATGGCCGGTGTGTCCAAAAGTTATTTAACAGAAATTACACTATTTTTTATTGTCTGAAATGTGAATAAAAAAAATATATTTTACATTATATATATTTATTATACATTTTTATATATTATATATATTTAATTTGCCTCTTCTACAGTATATAAGTGGCGTAGATAAATTGTAATACATTAAAATATGTAAAAAGTATTCCCCTCTATATGTATGCTACTGTCAAGATGGGAGCGCAAATGGCAAACCATATCATTAAGCGCAGGCACTATGATAAATTGGGTGTTTTTGGTTTATAATTGCTCTGGTCTGATAAATTTCCTAAAGTCTGTTTAAAGTCTGTGTAAAACAACTACCAAAAACGTAAATTAAGTAGATGAATAGGCAACTGTGTTGAACACACAGCTGTGTCTACCAGTGGGTGTTCAGAATACATATAGGCAGTTCCGTAGACAATTCATTCCGGTCAGCTGTTCTATTGATATGAACATTATTTCGCAGAGCATGTGCGATGATAACCCACATTATCTTTCAAATAATAAGGCTATATTAACCTCAACAGAAAAAAATAAGAAAAAAAACAGATTGCTGTCTCGAGAGACAGTGGAAAAAACACAGGTGCTCCACTGCGTGCGCAACCATGGAGCATGGCTAAGATCCTTCGGCACACCGGGGTTTAGGGGGAGATGCTTCGCTTGTATGGCTCAGACAAAAGTTCTCTCACCTCCGCTCCTTTCAATTAAATGTCCTGAATACGTCCCGGCAGCAGCCTTTATTCGTCGTGCGCCCTGATGTCACCAAAAAGAAAAACAATTAGTAAGGAAACCTTACCAAAAGTTAAGCGCGCACTCGGTTAAAATAATTTAAAACGTGTGCTTTAATCAGTGTAATACTTAATTTCTTACAAGTTTTATCTTTGTTGTAAAGTACTGAAATCAGCCTTGACTGAGATAGTGGTATCTGAGGTTACAAAAGCTATCTTTAACACTTAAACTAAATTTGTAGTCTGGGAACAATCTGATAACCATATGCGTTCAATAAAAGAGACAAACATGCCCGCGAGATAGGGGATGCTGCCCTGCGGTTATAAAAGGGACAAAATAATACAAAGTAAATTGGATAATACCGCTTTACAAATAATCATTTGATGCCAAATCCATATTCGGGCATTTCGGACAGGTGTGCGTTTGAACCTGTCGGTGTTCCTCCTTGATTTTTATCAGTGTCATGTGTAATATCCTGCTTGTTATGCAAAGTATAGGCAAACACAGGCGACCTGTTGCTGTGGAAATTGTAGATATCGAAAGAGTTGGTCCGAAAATCATCTAACAATATTTAACAATAAACGGGTCTGGCTCGAGAGCAGGTGATACCTGCCCCAACCTCGTGATTAATACTTCCTCTACAGCTTCACTTTACAATCTGATGTAATTATTTATTAAACGAAATCTATTTATTATTGTTTTAGCAAACAGTGGTACCAGGTGGGGCTTTATTTTCGTCTTCAGCTTTTGTTTGAAGGACGTTTGAAGTGGCCAATCTAAGTCTGAAAACTCGCTGACCAGATTGTTGCCACCCATTTGTTCCAAAATGGCTGGCAATCTATTGAGGTTTTCCTCTTGTTCTGACACGTAAAAGGCTACACATAAAGGAGAAAAAGAAACTTCACATGGGAAGAAAAAACTTTAAAAACATTCATTATAGCCCAGATGCCATATGTACACCACTTGTGAAACCCAAACAATGTCGTCTTTAAAAAAAATAAAATGTGCGCTCTTGGAGACGCGCGCGCTCTTGGAGATGTGTGCGCATAGTGACCAGAATGACCCTAGACACACATTAAGAAAAGAGTAATTCAGTTTTAATGTGCTAGGGAGTTACTTTTTTATGGGACATCCATTGTGTTCTAGTGCATATGCTTTTGATGACAATGTCCACCAATTACCAATGAATAAACTAAAAAGACTCGTGGCAAAAGTGTTTTCATTGTGCTCATCGGGTCACGCAAATTAATCGCGTTATTGCTTTTGTGTTTAGCCAATTTACCCAGATACAATCTTTGGTATTGGCTTTCGAAGGAGCCCCGACTAATAAAGACTAGGACCTAACATTTGTCTCCTCGTTTCCTTTTAAGCGGGATCCGACCCGTTCAGGTTTCAGGAACCGCTTTATTCGGCTTAAAAAAAGCGCAAAAGGTAGCTTCCATTATTTTCTGTTAGAGAAAATTATTAAACAAGAACACATTAGCTGAAATTATTCAGCCTTAAGCTGTGAAGAATCAAATAACATTTCACTAAAACTAACAAACATAACTTTTTTAAAATGCATCCTTTAGCTTTACTAAACGACATGATTTTAACAGCGATGCGCACTTCATAATTAAAAATGTTCTGTCATCTTGAAAAAAAATTATAAGACACACACGTTCTGATTTTTAATTTAAACACATTAGGCCTACATGTTTTACAAGTTTAGGCCAAAATTTTAATTATTATTATTTTTTTAAACCTTCCCAATCTTGCGAGGCTCCTGTTTAGTCATAGTTAAGAGCGTCACTGTTTTTGTTGTGTCATAAAAATGCAGCTGTGAATTTGATCCCATGTGCATGTGTTTCAAATAGTTTTCAATTCAATTACAACATAATTTGGTGCCATGACTCAGCCATAAATACATTTACTATTTATTAGAAATCCGTTGCGGGAATGCGTGTTTTAAAACTGCGTCATTATGTCGTTCAAGTCGTTTTACTTTCTTGGTGAGCTTCTGGATAAGAGTAGACTGTCAAATTGGCGATCGGGTTTGGCTGCTCTGTTTACGCTCTAAATTCGCTGTTGAGCTTTTGAGGAAAGTTGGCGATGTGGTTAATTGAAACAAATACACAATTTAATGAAAATGGAAACGAATAGGTTGGCATACAATTGGCATCTACCAATGCAACCCCGACCCCCAAATAATCATAATCACGATGAATGCATGGAGACCTCAACCCCAATCCAAAGTTACTTTCTTGCCCATACGTGTATGAAAATGTATTTTACATTCTGACCAACCTTAGTTTAAAAGTAGAAGCCAAAACGTTTTTAATGAGGAAAAAAGTAGCGATACGGAATCTTTTTTTCCTGGGGCGTTGTTTTTCCTGGCCATTATGGATTTCTTTAAGGCGCATCTTTCTTTCCCACACGATGTCATTAATAGCGGCAGTCCAACTGTTTGTCTTTTTGTTGCACTTTAAGTGTCTGGGGAGCCAGGGGTCCCTGAAGTGCGCTTCCCGGGGACCGTGCGCTGATTGGCCTACTTTAAAGCGCTGATGACCCAGGCACACTCCAGGATAACAGATAAGATAAAGACGGAAATAAATGGCAAAAGCCGCATCAGTCCCCTTTGTGTTTACCTGCTATAAACGGGGCACGGGGAATCGCGTGCCACATTAACGAAAACTCCCACACCACAAATTACTAATTAGACTGATCAAGCTCTTCAATAAAAAAGCACTTTTTTCTATGTTCAAGTTTCAACACATCGAACGCAGGTAAGCTGTTAAATTGATTACTAATTCAGGTGTGTTGTTGTTTTTCCTGCATTTAATGCCTTACACACGAAGAGTAAAACGCAGATTAAAACGGCTGCGCTATAACGCGTCTGTTTCACCGCAGCATACTTTTCAGAAGAAGAATCAAGGCAGATCTTTTAGGGAGCTGTCGTTCATTGCGGGTGTCTCACTCATGATCCACTGTTGCCTTGCAGGATGTCAAGTATCAGGAGATGTTCCTCCGTAAGGAGGTGGGAGCTCTGTGTATCCGAAGGTGAAAAGTCACCCGAATTCACTTCTCATGTTTCCATAAGGATACCCGTAGCAGCCGAACCCACGGAGAAGGGCAACTTGGCAGAAAAGTCATCGGTTCCAGGCAAACTCTGTGTAAGAAGATGCAAACCAAAGAAAGAGCGATGCAGAGCAAAACCGCCGCTGAGGGTGAGCCGCCGGACGAAGGCGAACGACAGGGAGAGGAAGCGCATGCGTAACCTGAACTGCGCGCTGGACGCGCTGCGGAGCGTCCTCCCCACCTTCCCGCACGAGGAGAAACTCACCAAAATCGAAACTCTCAGGTTTGCCCACAACTATATTTGGGCCTTGACGGAAACACTAAGGATGGAAGAGCACTTTCGTCGTCAGGAGTTTAAAGCGCAGATGCAGCTGGCGAGCCGCCCTGCCGTGGATGTCGACTGGATGCTGCAGTGGGATGGTGCGGGGGATACAGGCGGGCGCTCCACCGAGCGCTCCAGGGCGGAACTCCTTTACCGCCCGGATAATAATTACGAGGCATCGCGCTGCGGCCGCTCTTTGCGCTTCACCTGGGAGAGACTCAGCGTGATCCGGTTGCCCTCATATGAACTTCACGAAGCATTTAACCCGTAATATCTCACACAATCAAGTCGACAAAGAAATGTTTGTAAATATATTTTTCTATTTCGGTATTATTTGACCGCCTTGGAAATTAAATTGCACTTTTGAATTATGAAAAAAGTCTGTTATGAAATTTTAGAATTGTCTAAAATAAAAAAAAAACGCTAAGCGAATAATTTTATGTAGGTGAAACTGGTTAGATTTCATGTTTTCATGTCGTTTTGATTGTAAAACAACAACTTTCTGTCATGTGATTTCATATTTTATTTGATGTATTGTTAAATCATCACACCAGATGGAGTCGAAAATAAACCCATCTTTAATATAAGACTACATCGGGGAGCGATGTGTCCTCAATGGTGATGAATTTTCATATATGTTTAGTAGTATTTTTACCACGTTGCCATAATACGTCCTTACACACTCACGACCCAGATAACACCCAGTTAAACACCCAGACGGAGTAGGGGCGGTTGCAACACTTTTTACATTTCCTTCAATTTCTCAGAGACTGTTTATATTGGAAAGACAAAATTTTAACAAATTAAACCTATACCTGTCTGTTACCCAGCCACACTGCTGTAACATGTATGCATATAATAATGCACATATAATTTATACTTGAATAGACAAAGTCAAATGTTGCAGCTGACCCCATAACGGGACGCTTGCAACAGTCGACAGGAGCAGTTGCAACATTCATTAAAATGTAAAAAAATCATTCATTTTACACTATTTTGCAGTTTCTTAATCTAATTTGTGCACAGACAGGGTATTCACAAAGTTAAATTGGCTATATAAAGACAAAAACTATTATATAATAGTTTATAGTATATAGTATATAGTTTTATAAAAATCTGTGAATGTGATAAAAAAGTAAAAACATCAAAAGTTTTGTATTTTGGTCAGTTACTTATGGTTAAGGTTAGGGCCGGATAGGGGGTGTCGTGATTGGGATTAGGGTATTTCCCATAGAGATGAATGGACTGTACCCATTTAGATAGGTATTCAGGTTTGTGTGTGTATTTAAGTGAATGTTGGGATATATTCATGTTGCAACTGTCCCTACACTGACAGCTGCAATAAAAGTTGCTATACTAGCTTAACACAATAGCTATGACACATGCTAGCTACGCCTGTTAGAAACTAAGAAAACACTGATTAATATGATATGACTTTACAATGCTTCACACTAAGTTCAGACAGTATTACAAGCAATCTGATCACAAAAAAAGTTTTTACCTTGAAAAATATTTTTTGCAGAATAAATCACACATGTGGTCACATGTGGCTGCTTTCCTCTAGGAAGGAAGGACTAACTGAGCATGTGCAGTATGAGTATCATTACTGTAGCTCATTCCTGATTGGAGGAATAAGCCATGCTGCATCTGCCCCATGTTGCAACCGTCCCCACTGTCCCCTAGTGGAAATGGAATGAGTCTGCACATGGTGGAAGGTCGCTGGACTGTATGACAATGATTATAATATCAGATAAAATGGGTAGCAGAGTTGGCAGTTTGGGCACACTGCTGGTTCCATGTCAGTAGGGTGTGGCTCCATGCAATGATACGGTGCGGAAGGGAGTTGTACAGCTGTTCTATCCTCTACTACAGCAAGTCGGCCCATGTCTGTTTTAACTGGATGCTTAACTGTTTTGGTCACTGCATGAATTTGCCAATATGACGTTACCTGTGAATAATTCTTTCTAATGTAAATTATTGAAAAATACAGTAAGTAAAATGCTGAAACCAACCAATAGACGTGCTAACTTTTATATAGCTCATCTCCATCCATTTTCTGAAACCACATATCCTTCCAGGTCGTGGGGGGTCCGGAGCCTACGGGCATGAGGCAGGGAGCAACCCGGAACAGGGGGTGGGGGCAGCCTGTTACATCTATGGGCAATTTAGGAACTCCAACTAGCTTCAGCACGTTTTTGGACAGTGGGAGGAAACCAGAGTACCTGGAGGAAACCCCATGACCGCACAGGGAGAACAGGCAAACTCCATACACATGACACTGGGGCGGAAACTTGAACCCTGGTCCCAGAGGTGTGAGGCAACAGTGGTAACCAGTGCACCACCATGCCACCCATATAGCTCATCTCTTAATTGCTTGATTGAAACCACAGCTTCGAGCTAGTCTTTTAACCAGTTTGTCTATGAGGGTATTATGGAATACTATCTTGTATTTTGTGTAACATTTAGTAGTATAACATCTAGAGGATGTAATCATTAGCATATTGCTAGAACGAGTATTGATTATTGTTCTATGATGTAACCCACACCAGTAATCGATTCATTATGTATTTGGGCCTCATGTTAGTCTTACAACTATTGTTGACAGTCCTATTCAGCTCTGTATGAATACCCACATTAACAAGCTCAGTAGTTTATCCATCCTGAAGGCCACGCTAATGAGCTCAGCAGCTTTATCTAGTTTATCTATCTTGAAGGCCACAGGTAGTACCAAACCAAACCAACCAGTGGCCGGTAAAATGCACGGGGTCTTCCTTTTAAGGAACAGGAAGTTGTTCCACTGTGCCAAGAAAGAACAGAAGGCCACTTTAAAACACGTGGGAAAGACTTGCACACCGCCACTATTCTTTACAGAAAGGCTGGGCAGGTTTAGGAATATGACTGGCAAAATGTATCACCAATGGGTGTGGATCAGGGAACAACAACGACAGTGAATGGCTAAAGTAACGACGATGCTTAAGTGACGAAGTCCATATTGGAAGATTAGAAAGTTAATTGTCAGGTTTAACCCTTTTCCCGTGATAATTTCCCCATGTGAAATTTGCCTACCGTTTAATGATGCTCTGGGGTCAGATTGACCCCAAACACAGGATAGGGGTTAAGTGAACCCTGACAATTAATTGGTGAGGTGAACTAGGTGTTTCTGAGAAGGGAACTCACCAAAGCATGCTGGACCACGGCCCTCCAGGACCAGAATTGCCCACCCCTGGCTTGGCCCATTGAGCCACACACTGCCCCCGGATTTCTGAAATACTCACACCAGCCTCTCTGGCACCAACAACCACGGCGTGTTCAGAGTCACTTAAATCACGTAAAAAGTGATTGTGTTCACTTTTCACATCAAAGCATTTCTGTCAGACAGGCTAGGAAATTATCATAAGTACAAACAAGATAACTGCAGTTTGTGTTAAAATATTTATTACAGTGTTTCATGTTGACAGATTATATATATACACATACAGTATATATAGAATTTTTGTAAAAAAAAAAAAAGTGACAGGCATTTTAAAGCATGGAATGTAGATATAACTGGTCCTTGCAAGTGGCAGCATGGTCACATATAAAGTACGAAAGTAATACATTCATAAAGTCAGAAGAACCTGTCCAATAATCGTACAGCCAAAGCCTAATTTTCACGTTAATATGAAAGATCCATTTTTAAGCATCATCCAGTACTTCTCACGCACTTCACTAATCATAACCAAGCTAGCTGGCGGTTTAGGAGAGATTTCCTCAGAGGACTTATGGTGCAGCCACTGATCTCTGCTAGAAAATGTCTGTCTAAAGAAAAGGAATGTGTGAAGTTCTCATAGGCTCTACAGACACGCGACCCTCTTTCCTGGTCCCTCTCAAACCCATCTCCAGACGTGCATTTACTTGGGGAAGACTGTGACGACGTCGTAGCCCTCAGGTGGGGTCACGTGCTCGCGGGCATGCTTCTCGCAGTAGATCTTGTCCTCCACAAAGAAGTGGCCTTTCTGCTTGAGGTTGACGTCACAGTCGGCACAGACATAACACTCCGGGTGCCTTAGCTTGTCCCTCAGCTTCACCACAACGCCCCTTGTCCAGGGACACACAGGTTACATTTAACTTTCATGATAACTCAATGGAGCCCCACACACACACAAACATACTCTTCAAGAAGCAGTTTTACTTTCGTTTCATTTAATGACTGAGACTGCTTAAAGATTTCACATTACTCAAAACCAGGGTTGTGCAAAATTCAGAATTTATGAATTGTGCCCCATTCCATTGATAAATTTAAATTGATCACACCATGCAGGATGTTGGAATTTGAACTGGAATAACTGGAATAATAAGAATATATTTCAATTCAAAGAAATTCAGTGCAACTACACAACACAAGGCCATTTAGTTGAGCTAAAGATAATTCAAATCGATTTACTTTCTAGATGGCAGAGGTACATACTTATTCCATAAAAATCCATTTTGTTTATGTTAGTATTCTAAATCAATTTCCACAGACACATGTTTATTGCTTTTGCACATTTAACCGTTTATATGCATTAGCATTTTTGAGGAGTCTGCAGTAGCTTTTCTTGTGAATACGGGTTGTAGGAAAGGCAGCGATGGAGCTACGTGTATGAGCTACCTGTACAGTTTGAGTCAAGTACTGATTTTTTGCCATTTATTTAACAGGACTCAAAATAATTCATATTATAATATTAATTATGTATTAATTTACCACGAATTAAGTCTTACATACTGATCGTCATTAATGAATCGTGACATTTTATCCCAAGCAGATACTATATTTGTTACTACGTTTGTTAATTATGCAAACCTTGGTGTTCTACTGAAGGAACAAGCAATGAACAACACAAGCGAAATACTGATCTCATATTTCTGCATCATTAATGAATCATGACATTTCAAGTAGCAACTATATTTGTTCATCATTTGTTTATATGTACTTCAGTAGTAAGTGAGTTATCACTAAGTATTTGTGTGCTGTCAAGTGCTACCAGTTTACTTTTAGTTACTGTGTAGGTGAATCAGTTTGGTTCAGTATCAGTTCAGCCTCAGGACTATAGCACAAATGCAAATGCAGTTGTGGTGTATTCCAAGACTCATTGTTCAATATTTAAATCAGCAAAAGACTTTTAAATGTTCTCATTTAGACCACAACACTCTGGGCTGAAAATGGTATGCTACGCGTACATTGAAGACTTTCTGAACAGATACAGAGAAAGCTGCCATAGCACGGTATTTGCAGTTGTTGTGCTATTTCAGGAGAGTCGATTTGTTTTCCTTTAGGCCTACATGATTGACTCAGGTATATAGTGACATATCGTGAAGTTTTGGTAACAGGTGAGGAAGTAGTTTGAGGTCTGATATAGAAAAATTTTGGCCATTGCAATCATTTTAGCCAGCATTGAGTTTTTGGGGGAGACACTCAGCTTTTTATTTGAGAAGATCCACCATGGTACACGAAATGACAATAAAATTATTTACTCTATAGGTAACACTTCAAATGTTGCATTCTTTCATTCTGAATAACATTTTTCTAACAATGATGCCATGTATTCTAATATGTTTATATGCAAGTTGTGTTGAAATATTAAACTGTATTGCATGTATATACATTCTTTTGAATGCAAATACATTTTAAATTTTACTTCTGTAAATTGAAATTTGAATCGCAATTCGGCATCCTGTTTTCAACTGCGATACAAATTCAATTCAAATTCAAAAAATCTATTGGAATTTCAGGGTCATTCTCAATTCAGTTCTGATTGGTGCACAGCCTTTCTGGAAATCTTCAATACCTGCAGAGGTTAATACTTGACTGTCTAGTGAGTGGTCCTTTTCCTAAACTGTTGTGCCAACCCCCACTAATGAGGGAGTCACAATTCAAGGGGCACGTTTGCCTCAACATGTTCTGAAACATTTAAACTCTTCTGAGGAATGAGGAAAAACTGGAGCACTCAGTCTCACTCTAGGAGGACCGATCTCTATTTTCAAGGCTACCCCCCCCCCCCATATTTCATGATAGTTGAAGTTATACTTACACAATTCCTGATCCACATTTATCACATACAGGTAACTTTTCTGCGTTACCAACGGAGGAGCCAATCTTGGTAGTTGGGGCTTTAACGCTTCTGAATCCAGTCGGTTTATCAGAGTCTCCTGTAGGGAGGGACAAGCCAGGTTAATGTGAGGGCTAATGCTACCAGTAAATGTAAAGAATAATCATAATGCTAATGGTAAATATAAAGGATAGCCATAATGTTAATGGTATTGGTAATGACCAAGGGTAAGAGTAATATTATTATTATTAATCATTATTATTATTAATAATAATAATAATAATAATAATAATAATAATAATAATAATAATAATGATAATAATAAGCTAAATGGTTCATTCAGACACCCGACATCCCGTTTCTCCTGTTCTGGTTACAGGTCCCTATGTAGCACCAGTGGTACCAGTTTCCAGAATCTCCTGCAGGATGTTGAAGGATGCGGACTGCCGAGGTGATTCTTTGGATTCCTGATTCTCCTGGAGCATTTTGTAAACCGCAGAATCTGTGGAGACTCCTGGCTTTCCAGCCATTGGCTTGGTAGAGTTGAGCCTGCCAGATACACATTTGTAATATAATGTGCCAATGAAATGTGCATTCATAAAATCACATGCAACATTTCTGGTCCAATTTCTTTCAAATGCAGAATTAAAATGAAGAATTTGATGCATTAACAAGGACAGATTACAGAATTCGCCACAAGAGGGCGACAGCAAAATGAACAAAGTTAAGCATAGCTCATATACAGGTACATTTTTACATTGTTGTAAAAATGGTCTTTTATATTAAACAGAATGATTATCACGTGCAAATCATAAAATACATAATGCAGTCTATGTAAAACAATTACATCAATGAATTTAAAAATAGTTTTAAGGGATTAAAAAAATAGTAAATCTGGTGATTTAGTAATTAACGATATACATGAGAGTAGGGCTGAACGATTAAGAAAAAAAATCTGCGATTTATGTGACAGTTCAGTATTTACTATATGTGCTTAAAAAACTAATTGAGCACAACTGTACACTGAAATCTGATCTGCACTATACATTAATCCATAGATAAGACTGGGAATATATTAATTGAATCTAAAATGCATTTATTCTAACAAAAATGATATAGAGCATACACCTAATAAACCATAGAACAATTCTCTAGCTACCCGAACATGGTAAAGTGATTGTATTTTTACATGCACATTTTAAGTGCCGCATTTGCGAACAGCGCTCGACTGCTCTTTTACCCTTAGTCCCACTTAAACAAGGGTCAAATTAGCAAAGAACAATAAAACTACTAGCACAAAAACTGTGACTGTGTTAAGTTAAATAATATAATGAAAATAAAACAAGTCCAGTAATAAAAACATTAGGAATCTTACGGCTAATGCTGTTTGGACCCCTAATATTAGGACTTTTCTGTGAACAATCACTGACCATTAAATAGGTAGGTAATTGACTTATGGCTCAGCAGTGGAACCAATATTTTTTGCCCTGTAAATGTAACTTTCTTCTTGGGTTTCATGTGTCTGTTTGTGGGCGTATACGCAGTCACTTTGAGATACTTTTGATTGGTAATCATGATAGACATGCAAGGAACACGGCACTTCTGATTGGTGAGAGTTACTGCCACACAAGGAGGACGGACTGAATTTGTCAAACTATTCTCACAACAGTTTTAAACACTGGGTCAGACGTGCTATATAATGTATATCCTAAAATCGCAGCCTTTGCGATTTGCTAATTGCTAATTTTCAGATGCGAAATCGATAAATCGTTCAGCCCTACATGAGAACCAACACAGAGGACAAAGATGTTCCATTACTGTGTTTCTCGGGCAGATACTGGACCTGATCTAACTTCCCCCAAAGGAGCCCAGCAATGCCTCCCCGCACATTACGTGTTCAGTTCTGGATAATAGGTCACTTCCTCTTCTGGAATGTTTCGACCTTTCTGCGATTTCCAGTCTGACTTCCAAAGCACTATTCCAGACACTCGCTCATTCCGAGGACAGGAATTCAGTCACAGCCGTATGCTGTCAAACGCCATTCCTTTCATCTCTCACATCCTCCATCTGATCCAGAGCAGCCCCATGCAGGGATCACTCGTCATTCCTGATTACAGGAAACAACGCCTCCGTTTTTTTGCTACACCAGTGAGGTACAGCAATTCGGATGGACTTGGTAAATGAACATCAAAGACAAACAGGATTGCTCACCACTGTGGAGGAATGTTCAGCCCTATCCCAGATGAGAGAGGCTAGTGTAGCAGTTTGAGGGTAGGGGTGGGGAGCAAAGTAGTCCTACTTACACATTGCTGTGCTCCACAGCCTCACTGCCGCCACTCTTCGCTCCATCCACAGCACTGTTGAAGCTCTTAATGTTGTCCGTGGAGTACAGCTTAGCTGGATTGTTGTACTGACTGGTTACCACCTTGGAGCCAGAACTAGGGGCTGAGAATGGTGAAGCACTGCGATTGTGGGCCGAGCCGATGTGAAGGACTTCCTGGGGGAGGGGGGGTGTGTCACAGACAGACAGCCTGAGATCAGGGTGGCAGCATCACTGGCTGCTTCTCTGAGCAAATCTGTACTTTTCCACACGGGAAGGCAGCTGATGGACCGGAGCCCCCCAGATGCCGTATCAACAGGCAAGGGGTGACCAGGGAGACTGTGAAGTGTCTAGGGTTACTATCCGGCCTGCACGACGTCACATCGCGATGATTTGGCAATTATATGGGGCGTACGCAAAAATGACCAGGGCCTTAGATAACAGACGAAACATTTGGCTGGCTGCCAGCCTTTCAGTACTATATGAGCATTTACTTCCGCTGCAATTTGCCAAGCAAGACTGCATTCCCCAACAGCTCCTGTTAGCGGCTTACACAGATAGACCCATTCGGCTGCATGGTCCCAACTATGCTTTGGGAAATGCACCCCAGATTAGAAGTATGCCTAAAATATCAGTGATCTGAAAGAATGCAACATATCCTTACGTTCAACAAACGCGTGGGACTTAAAACTGCAAAAAGTACCGGCACCACGCCACCGTCTCTTTGCCTTGTTTATCCACAATCTCCTCTTTTAAAAGATGACGTGGCTGTTGAGCTTCACCTTTCTTCATCACGACTTCAGTGCGTGTCGCTTCCATGATTTTAATAAGCAATTTAATAAACGTAAGGATACACAGAATTTAAACAGATCACTAACTTTTGGGCGTCACAATACGCATCTCATTAATATTTTAGGTGCACTACTAATCGGCTTAGCAAATTACGGGGGTAATTAAACGGCCGTATAGCACCGAAACGCTGGCGGCCAGCCTGGTGATTATTGCGCAAGCGCTGAGTACATCGCGATGTTATATCGCGCAGCCCTAATTTGAATGGGGTAACATGGGGTTATCCCATCCGAGTCTCTATAGGATGCCGAGACATGACAGCAAAGAAGGGCTCGGGCGTGAGTGCAGGTAAGCCACCTACAAGACACCCCTGCAGCCCTTTTTGAAATTAAGAGCCTTGCTCAAGGTCCCAACCTTGATACGATCACTCCGGCGCTCACGGGATATGAACTGGCGACCTTTCGCTAACAGGCACACAGCCTTAACCCACAGCGTCACAGTGTGCGTCTAATAAAAAAACACTCGAGGCGGCAGTAACAGCAGGCTTCCCACGGCTCTGCCCATTTAAGTGGGCCTACATTCATTCCCCATGTGGACGCCTGCGATAAGCGAAATGGGCCACATTCCAAGCATATCATTTCCAACAGGAGGCTCAGCCTCCAAAGCAAAGTCGACCTTTAACCCTTCACATACTAATAATAAGTATGACGACAGGGCATAGTTTCCAGTATGAGGTCATCGCTCGCCACCTGAATCAAAAACCCAAAACCCTGTGATTACAACCACGGGTCTGCTTATTCATTTTTGTATAACCAAACGTTTAGCTGTCTTGTAACGTATATCATATTCGAGACATCATACATTTGCACCATTAACTGCATCCTATTTGGAGCAGGACCATGAGCTGCAGCCTGGACCTCCCACTTTGCACTAAGAACTTCCCATCAGGCGTCGCACTCACACTTGAGGTGATAAAACGCCGTTGCCCTGGTTACATACTGTTTTGCTGTAAACAGTATTCACAAGCTAACACTGTTTGCACAGTGGTCAGGTGACTCAATTTGTGATGAATTGCACAGCCTTTGCCAGGTGACCTCATCACACAAGGAATGTTGAAGAGCAGAGTCTGGAAATAAGTTTCTAGGTTCCGTCCGCTTACCTGTGGTTCCGACGCCAGGTTCATCTTGTATGGATTGCTCTTCCCCTCCTCACACGCAAGTGGAGACCACATTTTAGATTCCGACCTAGTTGATGACGAAAAAGTACTGTTAACCTGTAACCCACTCTAGTGCAAGTATGTAAATGACTATGCCTTTTTTAACAGGTTCACATGATGTTTTTAATGCTCAGATACTAGGAAAACAGATGGAGACAGGGAAAAAAGCTGGCAAAACAGAGCAATAATTAAGTCAGGCATCTTCAGTGTACTACACACACACGGATTATTCATGAAGTTAGAGATTATCATAATGGCACTTTAACTTTGATAACTGTTGCAAAGTAGTGGAAGGAGGAACAGTCCGTTAGTGACACTGTCAGTAGCATGACTGGGCAAAACAAGTGTGACTGTCAGGGACTACAGAGTACTGAAGAGTACTGCACTCCTCAGGCGGTCTGGGGCAAAGGGGGGTTCAGGCATTGGTGGGCAGGAGCCTAGATGGAATGCCAGTCCTTCACAGGCATCGGACATGCTTCTGCAAACGCTGGAACTTAATTCCAAGGACAAGGAGGAATGTAAAAAGCCTGGCTACGGGCTGCAGAAATCCACCGAGACCAAAAAAGGGAAAAGGCAAAGAAAGATTGGAATCCCAATTACACAGTAAGGACACATGCAGCAGACGACCGGGACACAGCGTCCCAGCATACACCGGGGCCACTTTCTCCTGCCCCCAAACAGCGTGGCCCTTTCCCGGGGAGGCATGCTCAACACTGAGCCCTGAAAAGCAGGCGTTTGCATCCTCAAGCTCCCTGACAAAGGCCACCATCCCTACCTGCTTCACATCAGCATCATCACCCAAGAAAAGCCAGAATGACAACCATCCCATTGGACTCCACCCGGCCCAACACACCCAACCTTCCCCGCCCACCTCCCTGCCGGACATCAGATCCTCTGCGCCCTCCACCCTGCTCGGCACACCCGACCTTCCCCGCCCACCGCCCTGCCCTCTCCAGCTGACATAAACACAGCAGATGGACAGATGATACGGGGGCTGCACTGCACACTACCCTATCCCAGCTAGAGAATGACAGCGCCGATGTGAGGATACCGGTCATAGATTAAAGCACAGCATTCAACAACAAAGTGCCCTCAAAGCACAGCACAAAGCACTGCAAGTAGCGACTGAACGTCTGCAAATGGAGACTATGTCCTTGTGTTGGGCAGCATCTAATCCTTCATACCATCCCCCACGATGAAACTTGTTGAGGGGAGATGGGGGATTGCCAAAATTTCGAAAAGCCGACAGCATAGTACCACCCAAGCCTAGCTGGACCTTCTTCCAAGCAGAGTTCAGGTGGTGGGCTCAGGCCGAAACATGAAGCCTCCACACGGGAAGCCCTCCTGTGTAACACCCCTACTTCCATCATCAGCAACTTCCAGGGGGACCTGACAGTACAGTGATGGAAAATCAGCCTCACCATGGATGTCAGCAAAGCTAAGGAAATGATGGGGAATGCAGGAAAAGGGGGATAGAGCAGGCGGGGCACTGAACAGGAAACACTCAGACATACTGATACGCGCGCAGACATGCAAACACACACACAGACACACACAGTCTCACACAATCACCCGATTAAGCAAAACAGCGGAGCAGTGACTCCTGTTAAAGTAACAACAATCCACCGCCTGTCTGTTAGGCAGTTTCATCACCTGCAAGGTGATCATTTGCTCAATTTAAGTTACGATGAAAGAAGGGAAGGGAAGTCTGACAGTCCTGGCCAAGTAATCACTTTACAGTTTTAATTAGCAAGCTCTGTTATGAAGTCACCATGCTGATGTGTGGCTACAGAAAGCAGCCACGCCCAGAGAGAAAAGGCTGACGCCATCATCCCCGGAAGGAGGTGCCAGAAGCTGCTGGAATGTGCCGTTTGAAATTAAAATTGTCATTTATGATTCTGACGATGAACACGACAGCAGTGAGTATCTCGCTGTGAACAGAGGCCATTTTGTTCTGTGAAGCGAGGCTGTGCTCAAGGCCAGCCCGGTGGTGATGCTGTAGTCTCCCGATGACTGCCCTGGGCCTAAGCCTCACATGGGCGCCATGCTGGGGCAGGTCAGGTGACGTGACAGTCGTGGGTCTGTATTGGGCATGCAGCGGCCTACCTGTCGATTGCTAGGACCATCTCCTCCACGCAGCCCTTGATCTTGTTCTGAGCCTCCAAGTGGGTCATGCCCTCCGTCGCTTCCCCGTCAATCGCCAGAATCATATCGCCGATACACAAATTGGCCTGAGCAGCCTTGCTGCCGGGGGATACCTGGCAATTAGATAGAAGGGCCTTACCGCAGTGAAAGGCTGGCTGTGCTGCGGTCAGACGCCAGCGCCGACGCAGATAACGAGCAGACAGTAATAGTGCCTGGGAGAGCGATAAGGGCATTTCCTGTTGTTCATGCAAAAGTCCCACACTGATGGAGCCACTGCTGCCCCATGGCTCTGCACATGCCCTGACACTGCTGCAGTGTGCTGGGTGACAGCGGGCGGCTCTATGGCTGTTGCACCGGAAGGTCATAGATTCGAATCCCATGGCTGATAGTGTCACCCATGTTGGTCTCCTAAGCAAGGGCCTTAATCATCCCAGGGTTATGGTTAGAGACTGACTGACCCCATGTGTCGCTTTGGACACATGCATCTCCTGAATAACTGTCACGGTGACGTGGCCGTGGTGCCGCTGCCCCTTTCTAGGGGAGGCCATTTCTGCTGGCTGGAGGTGCTGCTCTGGGCGTGACCAGCTCTCTGTAGACCGCTCCTGCATTCCTGCTCTGCTCAGGCAGGGCATGCTGCTGGGAGGAGTGTTCCTTGCTACCAGATGCTGCTGATTACACGTCTTTCCTCCGAGACTGAGCTCAAAGCACTTCTCTTTTTTTAACCGTAAAACTCCCCCCCCCACCCCACTTTCTTTCACAACGTGATATGACTCGCGGGCATCTGTGCTAAAAGTTAACCCCTCAGCAGGTAGACTTCTGGCCGGTAGCCAAGGTAAGGCTCAGGTTTTACACAAACGGCTAACAGGGGAGGCAGAATTAAGCAGAAAAAATAAAAACTTAATAAAAATCCTGTTTTATGGGGTGATTTATTAACGTTTATTTTGTCCTCAGTATAGGAAAAGGAGAAGGGAAGTTGAGCTTAAAGGGTCACTAAGAGCTTGTTGAGACAGTTCCATCACAGGACCTGTTAGAGCAAGTGTGCTTAAACGCTGGAGAGATAGTCTTCCTGTGAGGATTTTAAAAGTGTTCTAAGATCTGGGCATTTTTCCTTTTATAACATGTACTTAATCACACATAAAAGAGAGCAAATTTATATTGGAGGGTTTATCCACCTCAAAGCAGTAAAACATCTTAAAAACGGTTTTACTTGTGAGAATCTGCCATGTCAAACACTGTGCAGCATGTGACCTTAAGCATCAAAGGAATCATCAGCATTGTCACTCAGCAAAGGTTAAAACAACCACATACATACATGTTTCTATTCCTCTTAGTGAGAACCATCCTTTCATTTCTATTGTAAAAACCCTAATCTCAATCACGACACCCTTACCCAAGTGAGCACCGAGCACCACCCTGAACTCACAAACCGCTGCAAAGGAGCGCTCCTGATACGGCGCGATACGGGCATCCCACGGAATTTACGCCCAAGTTATTTCAAAGCCAGCCGCAGGTGAATATAGGCAGCAATAGGGCAGATTAGCGGAGAAATGCTGCAATATCATGTTGAGCAGGGGCGCAGATGGCGGGGGACACGTCCCCCCGGCTACAGAGAGACCCCGATCGTGGCTGCATACGCTTCAAAGTTTTGCTCCTCGCTTGCCCCCCACTTTAAAAGCCTCCCCGGCGCCCCCGACGTTCGCAGAACCCGCGTGTTCTCTTAACTACCAGATTTGTTTCAGTATTACTGCATGCAGCACAGCCTCGGAGGATTAAAACAGCCGCCGTCGGCCGAAGCCGCGGTGCCCGCACCCAGTTTAACACACTTTTAACGGAGGTGAAACGCGGAGCCGTGCGGGGCGGGCGGGCGGGCAGGCAGGCAGGGGACGCCGGTGGAGCGCAGCGGCGCCCCGTCCACTCACCCTGGATATGGTAAGCGGCTGCTCGAAGTCCTTCCCCCCGACCAGGCGGAACCCCCACGGCCCCGGGCCCTTCATGGTGACTCTCAGCGGCATCTTCTCGGAGGTTTCGCTAACGTGGACGGGACTAACGTGCGCACACCGGGCTGCGTAGAGAAAGCGAAGGAGCGCAGTGCGAGAGGGCGGGCGGAGGGGGGTTTCCGCGCAGGAGCCGGGGGCGGGTCCTTGCCGGCCGTTCCCACCGCCTTCCCGGCCTGATAGCAGCCGTTTTCCTGTTCGAGCTGGGATGTCCCATGGCGTCGTCACACACGGATTTCTTCCATTTATGGCAGATCGCCTTTCCCGACTGCGGAACATGCCGCTCCCCTCGCCGGGGATCCTGGCGCTTCTCCGTGGGCGGAGGCCGGCCACTGGGTGGTGATATAAGTGCTGCCGAGTGCTGCTCAATGTTACAAAATAACAATACAGTAAAGTAACCGAGGAGCAGCGTACTGATGAAACAAAGTGACAGTGGGACAATTCTCTAATGGAGCAATAAAGTAACCGCGGAACAATTTACTATGCAGAAAACACGCACAATTTCTAGACTGCATTATAGAATTATAGATAATTTAACAAACAATTAGAATAACTTTATAAAATCTGCGCCTCGGTTCAGGAGTGACTGGCTCCTGCTTTTAGATACACTTTAAATCAGCCGTCGGCCCTGCGTCTGCCCCTTTAATAGGCAGTAGTAGTCTCTTATTAAAACAAAATTACTTATAGCTGAGCATTCCCCTTAAATAAAATCAATAGGCCTGACACAATACAAAAGCCATCCATCTACCAGCCAGCTTGCCAGGGTGTCAGGCCACCACAGGGCACAGGGAGGGGATGACAATCCCTCACAGCACATATACACTATGTGCAATTTAGAGACACATGTTAACCTAACAACATGTTTTCAGATTACAGAAGGAACCCACGCCGCCCTACAATACAACAACTATAACATATAAAGAATAAGCTATCTACTACTGTAGATACTACTGTAGTAAAATGTGAACATAATTTATCCATTTAGTTATAAAAATGTCGCTGACGTACTTGACTATAGTCCATCGCTGGTAGGCTGGAGTCTACACAGCTTTCCATTTTCCATTAGTTGCTTGAATGAAATAACACGTTATTAGCGGTCTGAAAAAGGCTGGAAAATGTACGTGCATAACAGCCCCGTCCTCACATTGGAAGCCCTGCTTAAAATTGCCTCACGTTTGGTAACTGGGATAAAAAGCAGTACTGCCATCTAGTGTCCCGATTCCGTAAGGGCAGCACCTGTGAGATCACAAAGCAGTACTGCCATCTAGTGCCCCGATTCCGTAAGGGCAGCACCTGTGACGCTGAATCGTACATGTACTGAACACAAGTAGTTGTAATAACCATAATTATTTTCAAAAAGAACTTCTCAGTAGCATAGTGAAGACAACAACACAGGTACTAGTTCAGTTATATGCTTTAATATGGTTTATTAAATATTGCATAATACTGAAATCACAGCAATTTTTCTTTTTAATTTAGTATTGTAACTGTAACAACACTGCAAATAGTAGCAAACACGTTAGCCCCCTTTCCAGGATGAGTATTACATTGTACAATTACTAGATCATAACCTTCATAACATATTAGATGCTTTATGTTATAATGTAATCCCCAAACTGGTAACTATTATTCTCCTGTCACATACTTTAAAACAAAATGAGTGACAGCTTCTAATGTGATACAGGTACATATTTAAAAATAATAAAGCAAAATGAACAGGGCTGACAGTTGAATAAAAGAGGAAACGGCATTTTAGAATCCGAAAATGAACGATAATGCACATTGCATGTAATCCCACAATGAAAGCTGACGCGGATCACATGCAACGAATGCATGTAATCCCACAATGAAAAATGATGCAGAATGAATGTAATCCCACAATGAAAAATGATGCAGAATGAATGTAATCCCACAATGAAAAATGATGCAGAATGAATGTGACCCCACAATAAAATATGATGCAGATTATGAAAGGTGATGTAGATTGCTTGTCATCCCACAATGAAAAATGCAGCATAAATATAATCTCACAGAGAGGTGATGAGCCATGCATGTAATCCCAAAATAAATTATCATAAGGCATGCATGTAATCCCAAAATAAATGATCATAAATCATACATGATGAATACCATGCATGCAACCCCCCAAAAAAGATAAGACATAAATGTAATCCCATAATGTGACAGCATGAAGCTCTGTGCTATACATGAAAGACGCTGTGCTCATTATCGCCAACAAGTTCAGTGACCTCATCTGCTGTGACCTGCTCATGTCATGTACATATATACACCAGACAGGTTAACTCACGCAGCACCACGTATGAGTACGTGTCCATATGCTTATGCATCCACTGCAAAGGGAGGCTTCCAGTCATGTGACTCATGCCATCCTGTTGATTGATTGGGTAAAGGGAAAACCAGATGTCACACATTCCACGCAGACCAGCTCTGGGGAATGAGCACCACAGGATGAACATAACAGACATTCACTTGCTGGTAAAAAAGAATAGTCTAATAACACCCCCAAGATTGGGAGAAGCCAAAGGCATAGGGAAGACAGCAGATACACACTGTGCTGAACTGATACGATTTATGTCTGGGGTAGCACAGGGGCATGGTGGGAAACCTGCCCCATGCTCTTGGACGGTAACCACAGATGCAGCCTAGTGACAATCACTGGAGGCTAAACATTATTAGATTATTTTAAATAATGTCATTACATTTTTGAAAGATTAGCAGGACACATAAGTCTATTTTCAACATCTATCATGTCCTACTTGCCTTTACTTTTAACTGTATCCATCATTTATTTTATCCGTGTTTCTATGTTAAATGACGAGATTAATAGCAAGCAAATGACCCCCCCATCAAATGTATATAGCAGAGCCATTTAAATAAGTATTTTCGGAGGCACACAGATGATAGGTAAGCAGGAGCACCACTCGCATTTGTCATTTAATCCCCAAACCGCAAATGTGCCTCAGTGAGGATTCACCACAGAAATATGCCACTGGCCTGCTTCCCGAATGGAGAATTTTGTAACAGGCAGAACTCGGGGCATATTAAGGTTTCTCATTCTTTCAGGTGAACCCTACCAAGAGGCATGCCGTAGAACTAATAAATGTTAAAAAGTAACAGAAGCTGACCATCAACCCCAGGTTAAATTGAGCTCCTGGGAATTCAGTAAATTCCTTTAAAAAGAAACATCAGAATAGTGCTCGCTGATTCCTTTCACCCTGAATTTCACACAGTCAGCTAATGAGATGTGAAGTCACAGAAGGGTGGCACCTTAAACAGTCTGGTCTAAAGCAGAGCTTGTTAGGATCCTGAGATCCTAGACAGAAGATAGACACTTTTATGCTTTCAACTGTAATTTCATGACATATCACGCAAAGTAATATGTAGAGCACATGGCTTCTTTCACCATAATGTAAATTCTTACTATAAACAAAAGTATGATGGGAAAAACAAAAAGTTTTAAACACACCACCAGTAAATCTGGTAACACTGGAAGTCTGTCTCCATATGAATTATACTTTTGACAGAATTTCTGTATAAACTTCTTAATAAAATATAATCATAGATAGTTTACTGAAAGTACTTTTTGTAAAAATATGCTTCTCTTTTCATTATGTGGAGGAAACGTTTCTAATATAATATGTACAACTCTGCACACAAATAATGTCAATCACAGTTATAACACTTTCAACCAGGACAAATACTGTAAAATAAATAACATTTTCACTCAATAAATACAAATATGGAGACAGTGTTGGATCATATTATATTAATGATAATACTAAGACAACTGTAACTACAAATATAGCGATGACCGATGCTTAACGACTTTGATAATTAACATATATTAAGAAACCATAGTGCTTATTTATTGTTTTTCAGGATATGTTATGAAATTACAGACCGTAAAACTGCAGCCTAAAACAACATTACAGTTACTGTCATATAAAATTAAACAGGCTAAAAAAATAAATAACTCACAGCAGAGGTTACCTTATTGCTAGCAACTGAATGTGAATACATACACTGAAGTCAGGAATGTGCAGTAACTGCACTAAGCTACGGGCTGACATCAGAGCGGGCAGACTCTCACTTCCGCGCACACACAGGCTCACTCGGCTGTGGCCAGACTGCACATCCGCTCATACTGAAGGCATTCCTTATGTTTGCAGGTCAATGGCATTCTAGCTTATTTTCACAGAGCACATGGGAAATATTTACGTGCAAAGTGACTTTTTAATTTGGTGCTCAGTTAGCTGCCAAGCCAATGATACTGAAGCAAATATTTACAGAGGAGCCAATCAGGGGTCACTGAGGTAAGCTGTATTGTGGGAAGGTGAAAGCAGATTGGAGTGATGTTAGTGCTTTACATGAGACACCGTGGATCACTTCTAAAATGCTGGACTTAATTAAACCAAAGTCACACTGAGAGACCTGTCTATGAAACTCCTAGAGAAACCCACTGGGATTTCTGGTGTGCTGACACCCCACACTGTGCGTGTAACTTTTACTTTATCGTATTTATATAGTGTTTTCTATGAGAAGTATTAGGCTGATCTAGCAATTAAAATAACATAATCAGACTGTGCAGTATTTACAAGTTAAAACACATGGCAAGACTTCAGATTTTCTCTTGTGAAACTGAAGTGCTTTTTTTGGGAAAGTGTGATTTTGACTGCGGCTGGTAGGCAGGTAAAACGTCCCCTCAGCATTGTGTGAAGGTCATATCTGTCAGCTGGGTAGTGACAGAACCAGGACAGCTCTGCAGTGAATCTGTGAACCTCTCTCTCCTGCTCTCTCTTTCCTTCGGGCTTTCACATAATACCACACTACAGCTCCTTCCACACAGAGCCCACTGATCACATCCCGACACCTGCTTTGACCTGGCCAAGAAACCACCTGCCAAAAAGCTCAGGCACAACAGAAAGTCATTGCTTTACAAACTCAACATACAGCCAAGTGAAAGTGAGCAACGTGGCGTAGTCATTTACAGAGTTTACAGGCTGGCAGGTTTAACATAATTCCCAGGGAAAGTGCCAAACTGCTTTGTTCGCCGGGATGTGCCTGTAAACAAAGAGGTAAACAGGACAGTGAGTAGGTGAGCCAGAGTCACGGGACACAGCATAGGGAGTCTTCGCAGTTAAACTGTTGTGGGTGGCCTGTGACGTGAGCACCGGGACGCACCTACAAACCAGCCGTCGTCACACTTCTCCATCACGTGGACCAGGTCTCCCTCTCGCAGCTCCAGCTCATCCTCATTTTGTGGCACATAGCTGTAGAGGGCCTGGAACCTGTGGGGGAACACGACTTTTCGTACCATGCTCACTCGATGTACTCATGAACTAATACTGACACTCTCTGTACTCATGAACTAATACTCAAACTACATGTATTCATGAAAAAGTACTGACACTCCATCTAACCATGAACAAATACTCACACTTTAAGTACTCATGAACAAATACTGACACTCCATGTACTCATGAATACAAGATTACTCATACTCACTCATACTCCATATGCTCACGCTGCATGTAATCATTAATTCAAACTCACACTCTTTGAGTATACTCATGAGTATAAACTCTAAGACATACTCACATGCCATAGCCCATACGGCTGGGGTCGGGACTGTTACTCTGCCGCTGAGGTTGCTGGGAAATGATGAAAGATTGTTTACTCGTGTGGGCCGCTTGTCTGTGCACAGAGTCAAAGGGGTGGGGCAGGTTGCTGCAGTAACGCACAGACCTCTCTGCAATGTCCATGATCTCGTTGCAGACTGCCTCCTAGTGGCAAACCCGTAAAGTACAGGTGCCAACGGCCCCTCCCCAGCCCCGCCCAACCCATCAGGATAGACAGTCAGATGGCAGAGGTGGGTTAGCAGACAGGGTGAGGGTCAGAGGCAGTCAGAGTCCATTCCAGTGAGTAGGGAGGTGGTAAGGAATCCATTAAAGGCAGGAAAACCAGGAAAGATGGAAGGAGGTGGGATCCGGAGGAAAGCATGGAAAAGTAAGACACGACCATAAGTGTGCCTGTGTACACTTTAATACCACACTGGTGAAGAAAAAACAGAGTTAATCAATTGACATTTTCACAGTGGTTAATATTTACGGGTTAAATTCAGACAGCACTACTGAGTAAGTGCAATACGTGTCTTTAAGAAACCTTAAGTAGACAAGACGAGTGGGCTGTTCAGTCACTGGGAGACCAGGAGACAGAACCGTTTAAACTTTTAGGTCAAAACAAGATATTCTGCATTCAACTCACTTCTAAGCTAGTTATTCAACTGTAAAGCATCTCTTTAGCATTAAGGAAGTAAGAATGCCTTTCTTAGGGCTGCCTGGCACAGGATAGGCCTGGCATCACTTCTCTTAAACACTAAAGTTCTTACATGCTGTGATGCTTTCATCCTGATACAGAGTTCACACTTCAAAGAGACGAATGCCGCTTCTTACCGCAAACGAGTTGGCATTTATAACGTTTTCCTGGGTGTCGACCGGCAGCACGGGGCTTCTGGACAATCTGCCTTGGTAATCAGCTTCACTTCTCACCGGCTGGGGACAAGAGGGCAGTTTTACTTCAAACAGCACAGGGAGTGCTCAGCAGAGAATGTACTGGATAAAATATTGGAAACACTGCTGGGAAGTCAGATATTGGAATTTCGACCCCCACATGGACGGGCATGGGGCTTGCACAGAGAACAAGCTAGATCAGCAGGCCTATTTGAATTGGAACATAAATGTACATATGGATTCATAAACGTATAGAACTGTAGACATGCGCATAAAACCTGTGACCATATACCCGGGTATTTCCAAATTTTGTTCCATACACCCCTGCTATTCCCTGATGTTAACAGAAGACAGTGTTAGGTAACATACCAGGGGAAAATGGTAAGTGATATTTCCATTAGTCATTAGGTCAAGTCAAGTCATAACGGTCGTGCCATGAAGAAGATTTCATATAGAAGTGTCAAAATTAACAATGACAGTAACCGACATGATTGAATTTGTGACCAAACTAGACCAAAACAGTGAAAGCAGTGTGCCAAACAGGTAACTGCACAAATACATAATAGATAATCATTCAAAAGCAAGTAAATGAACTTGGAGTATATCCCTTTAAAGCATAGTACAAGAACACAGATGATGGCCCTTTAATACCTAGTACCAAAAGAGTGGAAGGCCCTGCAACAGCTAGTACATGCTTTCCTGTGACGTTTTCTGGGGTCATCGCAAACAGCACTGCACACCATGCAGGTGGCCTTTCTCCATACATTCAGGAAGAACTCAGCTAAAGCCGTGCATGCTGCTGTTTGTGGGGGCTCACTCAGGCTATACTGCACTGCACACCATGCAGACAGTACCTCTGGACTATTCTGCCAGTCACCCAGAATGTTCCCTCTGTCTAGCCATGCCCCCTCCCCCAGCTGAAGACCCGCCTCCTGGTTCTCCCCGCTCAGCCGGCTCTCCAACCCCGCCTCTTCTCGATAGAGCCCCGCCCCTTCTGCTTGGAGCTCCGCCTCCAGGCTTCTTAGGGGGCTGCTCCTGCTCAGCCAACCCTCCAGACCCACACCCCCACAGGGGCTAAGGCTGCGTGAGAGGCGGGGAGAAGGTGGGCAGAGCAGGAAGTCCTCCCCCTGGGGTGGGGTGAAGGTGAGGAAGGGCGTGGCTGAGCCGGGGCGTGGCGGGGGGGGCGGAGGAGGGAGTGGGGAGGCAGATGGGGAGGCAGAAGGTGAGGCGCCGTAGGGACTACCCCCGACAGGTGGTACAGGGCTGGCGGACAGGGAGGGGGGCAGGTACTCGCCCCAGCGGTATGACACGCTGGGAGGGGGGGGCAGTGGGGGCGTGGCAGCTGCAGGAGGGCTGCAGCCCACCCCCATCGTCAAGGCGATCCACTCCGAGGAGACAGCATGCACCTCGGGAGAGACTGACCGGCGGTCGGAACGTGGGAGGGAGAGGGGAGCTGTGGCCAGACGATTACGGGGGGGCTTCGAGATGGCAAGATTGACAAACAGACGAAGAAAGGAGATACATGGGAGAAGAGAAGAGGGGCATCAACGTGAGTGGCTGGGTACAGCATGTCTGCAATGATTCGCTATGAACAGAGACACTCCTTATAAACCCGCCTCTGAGCAATGAGACGGACATCCAGATAGGCTTGCTGTAACCAGGCGTCTGATTGGCCGAAGCAGCCACATCCCGTCTCTGTCGTACCTGTGGAGATGCATTGCTGCTGCGACTGGGTGACTGACTCAGGGGGGGGTCCGGGTAATCCACGCCGTTTTTAACACGGGGGCGCTTGTGCACCTCCACATAGGTCACAGGGAAGATTCCCTGCCGGTTGGTGCCGGAGATCTTGCCTTCATACCAGTTCTCGTCCACCCTGCGGATGAGGGTGATTCGCTCCCCCTGTAGAGGGCAAAGTGAGGTCGACCTGTGGCTTCTGTAAGGAGAGGGGCCCATGTAGAACTCCCCCACTACTGGGTGTGACTTTTCAGGCGAGCGCTGACCTTTCTGAAGGACATCTCCACAGCCGTGTCCCCAGTGAAGGTGAACCTGGCCAGGGCTTCGCCATACTCCAGTACCTGGACTGGAGCCTGCTTTTTGGGCTGGGCCTTCTCTGTCGGGGGCAGGAGCTGAAAAGAACCAGCACGTGGCAAACATATTAAATACGGGAGCTGAAGCAGGTCAGCAGCTCCCTAGGTCTGCTGAGAACAAAGTCAGCAATCCTGCGCACACAGGAGAAGTGATGGCGTTTAAGGTTGGCTGCTCAACTAAACCCATTCAGAAGCAGTGAGTAAAATGATCATGGAAACATCTCACCTCCACATAACTGCGGGGGAAAATGCCCACGCGGCCGTGGTGCTCGCCTTCAACCCAGTTCTGATCGATCTGCCGACAGATGTACACAATGTCCCCCTTGTGGAAGGGAAGCTCTCTGGGGAGCAGGAGCAGAAGGGTCACTGCACTGTCACTGCGCCAGTGTCGCTAAGCAGATGTGACTATCTAACAAGGTTCAAATGCATCCTCACATAATAAAAGCCAGTCTTCACTTCATGTTTAAACACTTCAAGTTTATTTTGCATACTTGTCCGCCAAACTACCCCTGAGCAGTATACTTTTGTTTTCTTTTATAATACAGGTATAATACTGGATGAACTTTCTCCTAGCTGTACTGTAAAAACTCACTTCAGTGTTTCTGCTCTGAAGTCAAATTTCGCGAGAGCTGGAGTTCTCTGTAGGGAACAGAAATATGTCAGAGCAGGACATGGTTCCACACAGCACTTCTCATAAAGATAGCATATATACAGACAGCTATTCAACTACTGTTGTTAAAACTATTGTCTTTACCCATAATTCATAGCATTCACTCAGCACTGTACCTGTCCAATGCCACTAAAAATGTAATATTATATTTTTATGCTTCTGTAACTGCAACTTATTTCTTCTAAAGAGTGCCAAAAATAATGACTTTGGTTTACATTGTTGTTTTTCTTCATTGGGACTGTGTTTATACTGTCAGCAACACGGCAGTTAAGCTCCTTGTACCCATGCACACTTTGGTGTCAGACACTTATAATTACTGTAGCAACATGCTGTGATCATGCACCAGAAGGCAGCAGTTATGTAAACGTGCTGATGTATCTTGGTTGCGGCGTGCTGTTGTTGTACTCCTTTTCACCCGCTCGCAGTTCTTGACACATGCCAGCCAGCCACTGGACAGGATGTGGCCACCAGGAAAACCAGTCCACTTGACTGACAGTGACAGTCTTATCATTTCCTAACAAGGCTGGCTTCAGTTTCCATATCTCTGCCACATTTCCAGGTCCGTAACAACTACATCACAAAATTCCCTCGGTTTAAAAGACAAATCTCTCACTGTCAAACAAAGAAAGGCTAGAGGGACAGGCAACCAGTGCTGAAGAGTATGCAGTCACGCGGAGAAGCCTTTCATCCCCGGGTGGGTGAGGGGGCCAGGAGTGGGCCAGAGAGAAGATACCTGAGAAGCATTTCATTAACAACACAGTTTGTAACACTCAATCAAACAAAAGGGATGATATTTAGCAAGCAGTAGCTGACAAGGTACAAACCATAGCCCCAGACTTCCTCTTCTCCATGTTGGTGATGTTAAGCAGGTCCCCAAAGCGTTCATTAGTGATGAACTGATGATGTGAGAGCACCAGGCCCGTGTGCCGGCGGGACGCCGCGTCGGCCTCTTCCTGCTCTCGCTTCAGACGGCGCTGCTCCTCCAGAATTTTCTAGCAAGGACAAAGACCTTGAAAACATCTCACAAGGGGATTCGTCACTGTTTAAACCTGGGATCAATCCATTTTCCATACATACTTGTTCTCTGCAGGGTCAAGGGGACCTAGAACCTATCCCAGAAGCTTTGGGCGAAAGGCATAGGGGGCACTAACACATCACAGGGCACACTCTCACTCCCACTCCCACGATCGATCGATCGATCTATCTATCTTTCTATCTATCTTTCTATCTATCTATCTATCTATCTATCTATCTATCTATCCATCTCTCTCTCTCTCTCTCACACACACACACACACACACACACACCTATGGGGAATTTGGCAACTCCAATTCCTTCAGCATGTTTTTGGACTGCGGAGGGAAACCTTAGAACCCAGAGGAAACATCTCACACTTGATCAGTCACACCCTTATCTTGGGATCATAGGGTTTCCGAAACATCTTGCACTGAGATCAGATCAGAGTTAATTTTTCGTACTTATTCAAAAATCATTTTTAAATGGAGAACTGGTAACACTGCTATCTGAAATTGTTTGAAAGATGCCCTTCTGCTCTCTTTTCTATCAGATCAATGTGGTGAAAGGTTTGAGAGTGAAACAAAATATTACTTCTTTGTCATTGTAGCGTCTCCGAACAAGATCCTCAGAGGTGTCCAGGGCCTCCGCAGGGGCGAAATGTCGTGGAGAATCAGAATCTACTTGAGAAAGTCAAAACTGGGATTCAGTCCATCATGACAAACGTGCATTGAGTTCTTCCAGAGTTATTTCAAGTTCAGACAGAAATGCAGACATCAGCAAATCTGCTAAAGGTCTTTAACGGCTAACGGATGCAAAGGGTTTAGAGCACAGGATTGTGAGGGTATAGAGGCTGCAAATGTAGAGGAGGAGGCTGAGGTGACGTGAAGCAATGGAAAGATGGAAAAAAGGTGGCAGGGCTATGAGCAATACATATGAGGGTGGGATTACTAGAATGCATATGAAGGCGGACTAATGAGAAGTGCAGCTGAAGCTGAGCACTGTATGCATGTAGACATACCAACGGCACACATGAGTACAGAGAAACACACAAACCCATGCATGTACAGGCAAAGGTTCTTTCTATATAAAGGGAACACAGAGATAACTGCAATTGACAAGATATTTATGATCTAGCTTTATATCTACAGTATATATTTATGTACATATATTCATTAACACACAAAAGAAAATTACGGAGAATGAATGACAAAAGTCACACACACACAAAAAATAATACGAACATTATGTGTGTGAATTATCCACATTTCAGAATGTTGTAGGGCGTTGACCAAATCGCTGGACAGGTTCGATCATGAATGCTACAGTCATTCTGTCCTGTTCACTGATTTTTACTACATTTCATTGCTCTCAGATGTACAATCCAGCAGCCAGTGATGTAACAGGGCTCTTGCTAATCCAAGGCATGAATGCTTATGGGTGGTGAAAGGCACTGTCCCCTCTGTTTGAAGAAGGCAAGTAACATCAGTAGGTCTTAAAATTGGCGTCTACTGCTCAGTGTATCCTAGCGACCTACCCATGCACATTTTCACAGGGTAATATTAATTCAAAAGGAACTATGACCAATAACATAGAAGAGCAACAGATAATGCTTTAAATATAAAATTATACATTTTATAATAGGCACTTGGGCTTAATGTAAATAACTTCCTTATGACAGCCACTGTGTGTAATAATCTGTTAGAATAGATTGACTTGCATAATACCTTGGGGTTGCAACAAATATTTCATCCAATTTGAAAATGATAATTTATCGAAGAAAAATACACATTTGATTGATGTGAACTAACTTTCCCTTTTCAATCCGTATCTGTAATGCAGCATAGAAACAATAATGCGGAGAGTAAAAAATGACACAGGGAAGGAAGGAGAGCAAGCCGACAACCGAAAGAGTCACAGTCAGAGAGGCAGAGTCTGAGAGATCGAGTCTGAGATGCAGAGTCAGAGAGTCAGAGTGCCAGTAATGTGCAAAGACCTGACATAAGTAGAACGGAGGAGCTTTTGGCGTGGAAACATCCGAAGACTTCAGTGATGCTACTTAGTAAAGGTGATAGTTTGAAACACATGTGGGTAATAGTAATGTTGAACAATGTAGCACTTTTCATTAAATGCCGAGTAAATGCAGAGTAAGCAAAATTTCTCATGTCATAGCATGTTATGCATGAACTACTCTAAGGCCGTCTGCTGAAAGTAATCAGCGACAGAGCTCCGGTTCATGTAGTGTTGTGTGTGTATGTGGGGGGTGAGGGGTAGCCAAAGATACAAGGCAACAGATCGGGGGCACAGCGTCCTGACTGACTCCCGCCATAAAGGCTGGTTAATGTGGCAGGAGAGAGGGGCGACAGAGATACAACACAGAGGCCAGCCTTGAATTATCCTTACAAACAGGACTGGATGATGCCTTTAATTGAATTTTTGATCTCAAAACATGCCTGTGTATGTGTTAAAGAGCGTTACATTGCTGTTGCTACAAAAACTGAAATTATTCAATTGACTTCAAATAAGATTTTCTATATAAAAACAATACTGGCAATATACAAGCTGAGTGACCGAGAGCATTGTCACGGTCACAGAGCCGTCAGGATCGCGCAATGAGGCCAGACATGGTGGCAAGAGTGGGAAGCCCGTTCTCCATGCTGGCCATCACCACGCTGCACCTCTTCATTCATCATTGAGCTGCTGGTTGACAGGTGTCCTGGGGACCAGGTCGGAACAAAGCAGGCTAGGGAATAGACTGACGTGACTGATCTTTAAGACTACGCCCAGCGACGGTGAATTGTGACCCATCACACAGACTGAAATGAGGACCGCGGGGTCGCTCGGGGGGGACGGACGGGGAGGGAATAGGGGGAGGGATGGGTGGCCAAGTGAGATGACGAGTGAACGTGGCACAATGATGAAAATAGCCACCTCTGGGAGGCGCTGCCCTTTTCTTCAGCGAGTTTCTGTTGGAGTCTAAGTTCTCCCGACTCATCTCAAAATGGCTACCATTAAGAAGGCTGCCGCTGTCACCCGCTGGTGGTGGGGAGGTGCCCTCACCATTACTTAGCCTCTCCAATACCTCCAGGGAGGACATTCGCAGCGGAATGACAGGCCTGACACCAGGCACGGGACCTTCTATGAGGTCCAGGTTCAGGGTGCCATCCATGGCCTTGGTGGCCAAGAAGGCGGTGGTCTTTTTGGCTTGGGAGCCAGGTGGCGCCCTCCTGAGGCGGAAAGGGGCCGGGCTCATGAAGTGCAGGTTGCCGGGAAAGGCAGCCCTCGGCTCCTGGTGGCCCGATGGGTCGGGCCCTGCGGCCAGCTGCTGCCTCTCGTGCCGCCTGATGGTGGTGAAGCGGGTGTAGGAGGCAGGGCAGGTCCCCTTGCACTTATTGGGCCTGATTGTGGGAGGGAATGGTGGCGAGCCATTGGGCCTGGCCTCTGAGCAGGTGCCTGTCTCACTCTTGTGTGCACAGCAAAGGTCCACTTTGGTCTTTTCTCCAGAGCTATGGTCCACTTTGGTCTTTTCTCCAGAGCTATGGTCCACTTTGGTCTTTTCTCCAGAGTTATGGTCCACTTTGGTCTTTTCTATAGTCTTTAGCATAGAACACTGGTCCACCTCAGTCTTGGATTCAGAACAGTGGTCTACTTCGGCCTTTTCTCTGGAACTGTGGTTCACTTCAGCTTTTAGCCTGGAGCAGTGGTCCATTTTGGTCTCTTGTGCAAAGCAGTGATGTTCCTCAACTTTGTTTCCAGAGCTAAGGTCCACTTTAGTCTGATGTCCAGAGCAGTGGTCCATTGTTTTCTGGTGTTCAGAGCAATGGTCCACTTCAGTCTGTTGTCCAGAACGGTGGTCCACTTCAGTCTGTTGTCCAGAATAGTGGACTACTGCGGTCTGGTGTTCAGAGCAGTGGACCACTTTGGTCTGGTGTCCAGAGCAGTTCTCGAAGGACATCTCAGCCTGTGGGACATCTGTGGCGTCGCTTATCTTTGAGGATGCTGGCAAGTCTGACTGAAGCTGCTGGTCCTTTTTGTGGTGGTCGACAATAAGCAAGGACTCTGCAGAGGTTGCAGATGCAATTGGACAGGGGGTGTGGCCAGAGTCGGCTGCCAGGGTGGGCAAGGAGCAGGAGCGCTGGATGATCTGCTCAAATTCAGTCACCCGCAAGGACACGGCCTGCCGTGGGACGCCTCTTGGCCCCTCCCCTCCAGCCTGGCGGTCCCCCCGGGTACCGCCCTCCCCCTCAAAGAGCAAGGCCAAATTACGCACACTACCTAGGGGGCTGGAGCCCTCAGACCCAGGGCGACGGATCACATGCATGTCCCGGTACAACGATGAAAACTCAGCCGTGCCCTTCCGGCAGTGGGGTCGATCCGTGGGGCTGCTGGGACCCCTTGCCCGTTGCTCCATGCTGCTGTCCCTCAGGTCCTCACAGCTGTGGGCCTTGGGGTGTACAGTAGGCAGGACCCTCTTCTCCAGCTGCTCATTGGTTGGGGGCAGCAGCTTGGGCTTGAACTTGGAGGGCAGGATTTGTGGGATGCAAGCTTTGGCAGCAGACAGGGGCCTGTTACTTTTACAGTGTGAAGCTACATTGCTACTGGGACGAGCAGAGCGGCTAGTTACAGAGGAGGAGGAGGAGGAGGAGGGTGAAATTATGTAGCCATTCCCACCTTTATAATCCACTGGCAGGCATGCAGGACAACAGAATAAACAGAATGTTAGCGGGGGTGAACCCGGGGGGCGGGGGGGTGCAGACACACAGTGACATGCACCCCCTGCACAAGATGGCAGAGAGCGCCCTCTGTGGACAGGATTTAACCACACTCCAGTGAGGTCTGCTACAGTGACAGAACTTATTTACTTCTGGATGACTAGAAATACAGACAGTACAATCCCAGAATAAAAGAAAGTGTCCTCCTCAGACCAAATGCAATGGACTAATGTACTCTACGCAAAAACCGAAAACGAAATACTGAATTAAAGGTTCCTAGAATGACAAAAAATTTTATTAAAATCACCAAGGCACATAAATGGATTTCACGACTTACAGCACTCAGTTAAAGGGCCGACAAGTCTCATCAAAGAGGTTGTTTAAAGACACAGACATGCATTGACACTCAGGCTGTTGTTTTCCCAGTTGCTAAGGGAACAAACACATCAGGTGATCATTTCTCTGATCCATATTGTGAGGGAGATAGAGTGGGAACCCGCCTCTATGTGACAATATGTACAGCCACAGGTCTAAACAGGCTAATTAATTATAGCCCAGTAACAGGCAGCAGTGAGCTGCTTAAAAAACCAAGCTCTTCCAAAACTTACTGAATGTCCTCAAATAAGGATGTACGGTATAAGGAAATGAGGAATTAATCAATCAATTATTCAAGCTTTCAATGACATGATAAAAAAAACCCTAGTTCTAAAATTCTATACAAAAAAAACAAGTATGTTGACAGGAAAGAGAATAATAGGTACTTATCTGAAAGAATAGAGATTACGGACACATTTGTCAAGTATTACCATTAAAGAATAGAATTTAGCAAAAGTCAATGCAAAGTAAAATAGTAAAATTAAAATAAGTAAAAAAATAACTATAGATGCAGTGCCTTCAGATGTTAGCACCTAACTTAGCCAGAGCATGAGACACAGTAATGGCTGAGCCTAAAGCAGATGGCTCCTTACGGGTATGTGTACAAACATTCCACCCTCTGACCTCTGACCCACTCTGACAGGTGGCTTCCTCAGGTCAGCTCAGTCCTAGATTACGTTGCATGACACGCTTCCTGTTTACCTCCCCTCATTCCTTATTTTCCTTTCTGTGCCTGCCTCCCTGCTTACCGACCTTTGCCCTAAGCCAGTATAAATACATCTTTAGGCGTTTTCCCACCAAAGTTGGGCTGTCTCGACTGGAAACCTATTTTTTTTTACTTACTGGCCTCTTTCGTGTGTCGCTTTCCCACCCCACAACAGGAACTGTGACCTTTATTATAGATAAGCATGGGAGATGCAAAAACTTGTAGGCTAAACTTTACATGTAAATCCCCACAAAACAACACCACCACCCCAAATCAATGAAGGATGAACAAGTCATTTTGCAAGATATATGTTAGTTACTTGGGGGATCGATTGTGCGGTTCTGAAAATATGGAACATATTTATATTTATTATTTATAAGGCATCCGACATGTTTTTAATTCCTTATTAACTCGGGCAAGCAGATCAATCTCCTTTAGTTTTCCACATAAATAAAAATGATGTAACATTATTCTGCTAATAAGTGCTGGTAAGTTTCACTGCCAGCAATAGCCATATTATAAAAAAATATATCAGTTATCGATTGAATTTTCTGATGTGGAAATATGGAAATGCAACAAAAAAAAGTATTGATTAATAGATTTAATGTCATTGAGATACAAAAATAATTCCAGTTGCTCAGTTTTTGCTGCACTATTTCCCACTATCTTTTTCCCCCAGCACTTCCACATAACTTCCAAGCTAGCGCTGGGGCTTGTGGTCAACTATCGTCCCTATAAGCCCCACCCAATAGTTCCTGTTCTAGCGAAAAGCACCTACTCCTGTGAAGGGACTGAAAAGAGGTTCAGGAACTACCTCTCAGGAACTAAATTTGGGCAGTGTTCCTGCAGTGGGAAAGTGATACAGATTCCTGAAAAAAGTTCCAATGGTGGGAAAGCACCTTTTAAGCTCTTATCGCAACACTTAACAACGGACATCAAGCTGGACTGATAGCTGGACTGAAACTGAAAGCCAGGAATAAGCATAAAGGTGTGATCCATGTTACTCCCGAAACACTCGGCTCCTCATCCTCCACCATGGATCCTGCTGATTCATGCTGCTTCCAAAACACTTGATTCCTCATCCTCCACCACTAATCCCTCTGATCCATACTGTTCCCAAAACACTTAACTCCTCATCCTCCACCACTGATCACTCTGATCCATGCTGCTTCCAAAACACTAACTCCTCATCCTCTCCCACTCATCTCTCTGATCCACCCTGCTCCCAAAACACTCCTCATCCCCCATCCACAGACCTCTATGTCCAAAAGTTCAAGTAGGACCAAACTGTAAGTGTCTTAGCAAGAATATTTCACTCAGCATTATTGAGCAGCTCGTCTGCTGACTGCAGAATTGATGTTCACTGACTGGAAACATGACACTGAAGAATGTTTAACTTAACTTCAGCACGGAATTGGCAGGTTAGAACATACGAAACCTGAATAATTAGGAACACAGACAAATGGTTCAGATGGAGGCAGAAACAGAAGAAAGAGACAGAGAAGTGATGTCATGAGGATGATGTGGACAGTGCCACCCAGAGGGCTGGTGGGGGCGCTTACCTTTAGAGGAGGAGCTGGGGCTGCGCTTGTTCAGGGCACGAAGCCCCTGCAAGGGGATGTCCCCACCCTCCAGGACGCTCTTGTAAACATGGCGGTCTCCGGGCTCAGCAGCAGCTGCGACGCCCTTGCCCGCCTCATTTTGGGAGGGTTTACACGGTGAGCTGGTGGAAAGAGATGGCAACTGTCAGGAGTCAGGTGAAAATGACACAGACTGCTCTTTCTTACAGGCACTGATCACCAGCACCACAAGGCAAGCAGCCAATCAGGGGCAGTATAACATCTGTCTGCTCTACAGCTGGCACAATCATGCAGTGTCTGAATTTCTGCTAGATTTCTGATGGGGGTCTGATCATGTGAAAGGATGGCCTTGCTTGAGTGAGGTGCTTCACCTATCCCACTCCTGCTATGAAGCCATGGGTAAAGGCATCAGGCAGGTCAAGATCGGAACAGTGTGCCTTGCAAGTGGATACGTCGCGAAGAAATGCAGACACCCAGGCCGCCAACATGTGATAACGCTGATAATGCAAATATGCTAATAATACTAGCAAAGATTTCAGTGCCGGGGACTGAGGCGTCATACACATCTAACAGGAAATAACACCCACCACCAAGGGCCTGAGATGGGGAGTCCATCTCAAAGGGCTCACACAGGGAATGTGATATGAGGAGTATGACAGAGCATGCTACAATAACCCTAAGCCGCACATTAGTGGGATATAAATAGCACGGGACATTCCTACACGCCATTCAGCACGTCATGCCCCTGTCACCTCAGCGTCCGGTTAACGCCAAAACTGAGAGTGAACACTGTGTGTCTCCACATGTGCCAGCTTAGCACCAGTTAGCTCAACACCCCTCCACCCACCCATCAGCTGACAAAAAGCAGGAAACCTTAGAGGGCTGCTGGGACCTCCCTCCAGCTAATAAAACATGTTACTGGGCCTGGAGCACAGAAACTGCATTGAGAAATCTATAACAGAAAAACAGTGTTTACCATGCGGGTATTCAAGGATACCACTAGAATCTCAGTATAACCTGCCGCTGTTCTTACAGGGGAGTACGAAATAGGACAGATCAAAACTTTAATTGTACTAAAAACTTAAACTGATTCTAAAAACCTACTTATTCAGTATTTTCCACAACTCCACCCATAAAACAAGAATATTTATACCACACTGCAAAAAAGTGAAACAGCACAAAAACCCAAGATAAGGAAGTAAATAAATACAGATTTGAGTGTCAGGATGTGACACGGCTCATTTTTCACTTTATGCTGAGCTGTTACGCTCTTTCCTAAGGAGGGAAGGTGGATAAAACAGATCCGTAGCTTTAAGAATAATGACAGGATATTATAACAAAGAGGAGGCCGTGAGGAGGCCGAAGCCCACATACTCAAGGTACTTAGATTGTCTACCAGCACACGCACACACACACACACACACACTCATGTTTGTATCCATATCTTTGTGGGGACTCTCCATTCATTTCTATGGGAAAAACCCTTATCTCAACAACTTTAACCCCTACCCAGCCCGAAATAATGGTCTCCACACTGTCAAAATAACTGTTTTTTATCACACCGTGGGGACATCTGATCCCCTCAACGTAATATATACACCTTACACACTCATTCTCTCCTCACTATACACATATACAGAAATTGCCATGTCCTACACACACACACCCACGCCCACACACACACACCCCCCCGGCATTCCTCGCATTCTTTCTCAGAAACATAAACAGTGGTGATAAGCGAGCCGTGACATAAATAAAGGGTTTGCTCAGGGCTGTTACTCAGCCCCCTGGCACCCAGCAGCCCCCGCTCCCCAGCCGTGCGGCACATAACGGTCCCATCCGGAGCGCGTCTGGCGTCACGCGGGCGCTTTATCCCGGGGTGTTTGTCGGAAAGGCTCGCGCACGCTGAGCAGAGCGGATGGCACCATTAGGCTAACAAGGACTGCAGACAGGAAGCTGGGGTCTCCTCCAGCGGGAATCTCCCCGGGGTCTTTCCCTATAAACTCATACCCAGGATCAGCATAAGGGGAGACTCCGAAACGGAGGACGGGACGGGGCAGGAAAACATGGAGAAAGACAACGCAGACGGAAAGAAAAGAACAGCAGACTTACTATTGATGGAGGTCGGAGGGTGTTTCCAGGGGGCTGAAGGAGGGGGCACTCTGCAACAGGCCAAACAAAGAAGTCATTGATAAATCCTCAGGGGGACTCTCTCAAGCATGAAGAGCCCACGGACCATCTGTCGGGAAGGATCCTCTGCTCGTCCGAAGCCTAGGACTGTCTGTTCTGCTAGAGCAGGCTCTGCATGGAGGAATAACGGTGTGTTTTGGCCCACACGCAACTTGAGGAAAAGCAAGCGCGACAAGGAGGGGGAGTGTGTGTTGGCCAGGGGTGCCTGGAGGGGGCGGAGCCTCCTTGCCTCTGAGCCAATGGATGACGGTGGCCCAAAGGGCCCCATTCTTTTGTCTGGGAGTGAGTCACACTCATGACCACAAAGGAAAGCACACAGCCGGCCAGCTGGTGACCCAGGCATACACGCAGACATACGCACCTACAAGCACACAAACACACACACTGACACACCTATACGCAAAGACCACATGCGCCCCAGCTGCTTCCTATAAAGCATGTATGACGCTAACTTGTGCTAATGCCGGCTGGACAAAATTCACATTTTTAGGAGTTCTGACTTGATAGCTGACTCTGAGGCGGCTTTGAGGGGACAGGAATTCAAGAGTGTAATAAATAAGGAAGTGGGTGATTAGTGCAGTAATGAGGCCCCTCGTCACACAGGACCTCTGCCTGCTCAGCGGGTGCTAAATTTAGGCCCTGTTACTATTCATTTTCTTCCTGCTCACGTCACATGGCCCAGAAATAACAGGCGTGGTTGGGGGGGAGGGGGGGGGGGGGGGGCGGGGAAAGAGGGC
>JAODKL010000062.1:15776384-15823057 GCA_026780765.1 Petrocephalus schoutedeni | reverse complement strand
TTTCATATCAGACAGTAAGAAAAAAAAAGTTATATGTCTTTTTATACAGTGTATGTAAACTTTTGGTTTCAACTGTATATATAGATGTATATGTGACAAAATATGGTAAATACTGTGTGTGATAAATATCCGTTATCCTATTTAACTTCAAGGGCATACTGATACTTAGACATTTTATTTAGCAAATTCAAACTTGAAGGTTACCAGTCACCTATCTACAATTTTAGCAGTCTTTTCACCACGTCATACTGTGATTGGCTAGTACTCATTTGTCCAAAACTTTCTGGTTTTTGTGGTCCAATGATAGGCCACATGTGCATTAGTCACACAGGGGGCTCATGTCACACACAGAACCAGCCGCATACAGGGACTGGACAAAGAAACTGAAACACTGGTCAAAATAGTGTTGGAGGTTGCACGCCCATATATGTGTGGCCTGGTGGCCAAACTTCAGTAATTGCACTTTCCATCAGTAAAAGCAGAGTGTGAAGGTTGAATTAGCAGAGCAATAGCACAGCTTTACATAAAATATTGCAATCCACACACCATAATGTGAGACGTATCAGAGTTCAAAAGAGGACAAATTGTTGGTGCGTGTCTTGCTGACACACTGGTGTTCTGGAGATCAAGTCTTGTGGTGCATGGAGAGCTAGATATTCAGCATAATGTCGGCATACCACATGTAACATGGACCACATCTAACAGGAGAAACTGTGGACACAAGGAGGAAGCTGTCTGTAAGGAATATCTAGGTACTAATCCAAATTTATCCAAAAAAAAAAGTAAAACCACTGTTGCCCAACTCACTGCGGAATTAAGTGGGCACCTTTCCACCAAAACTGTTCATCGGGAGCTCCCCAGGTTCAATATTCATGGTTGGGCTGCTATAGCCAAACCTTTGGTCGCTTGTGTCAATGCTAAACGTTGGTTTCAATCATGCCAGCAGCACAAACCTTGGGCTGTGGACAATGTGAATCATGTATTGTTCTCTGATGGGTCCACATCCAGGTCTTTCTGACATCCCAAAGAATTACGGTGCGGAGAAGCCAAAGAGGCTTAGCACCCAGACTGTTGCATCCCTGGAGTACAGCATGGGAGTGGACCAGTGATGGTGTGGGATGTAATATCATAGCTTTGCGTAGGTCCCCTACTTCTTCTTGATGCGCATGACACTGCTACTGAACCATTCAGGAGGACCATGTTCACCCAGTGGTTCAAACATTGTACCCTGAAGGTGGTATCTTGTATCAAGATGATAACAGATGATAATAGTGAGATGATATATAGGCCCAATACAATACTAATAAATTATCGTGTATCAGTTTCATTGTCCAACCCGATATGTCCCTGGGAAAAATTGAAACAATTGAAAAGAAAATATATTAGTCCTGGCTTTGATAAAACAGAGATTCAAGAATTTGTTAGTTGAGGCACTAGGTGACAAATGGGAGCATGGACAAATGGGACTAAGTTAAAGAGAATAACAGACTGTTCATCATTTCTTTTCTTCACATATTCCGCGCCTTGTTTTAATTAGATAAGAAACAAGTTTAACTGTTAAATAAGATAAGACTCTTCTTTTGGGTCCTTTATCTGTTTTCTTTCCATGTCCTGGACCTCTAGCCCGTGTTTAAAGCTTGACAGCTGAAGCCCAAAAAAGTTTTACAATATGGTTTTGAGATATTGTATTCTATAACCATTACAGGTTACGATTGGGTTACATTCCGATAAACCAATCATAAGGCAAAATTACAAAAAATGCATTTTAATACAGTGCACCCAACTTAACAAACATCATAGCCTAGCCTAGCCTACTTGCTGAACATGCTTAGAACACTTACATTAGCCTACAGTTGGTGAAATCATTAACAAAAAGCCTATTTTATCATAAAGTGTTGAATATCTCATGTGATTTATGAAAATATACAACGAGAATACCCATTGTCGAAATATCATAACACAGACTAATGTAACCCAACATGAAGCATCATTTTGGCCATCATGCTACAGACAAATTTTGCTGTGGTTTTTGTGCGATAATTTGTCAAATATTTTTAGATTTGATGCACTTGCACTTGCACTTGACCTGTGCAATGCATAGATGTACAAAAAGGTTGATTCTTTTAGATTTGAAAACTGGTTTGGCCGATTCACTGAAGCAAACAAACTCAAAAGAACAATTCATTCATGAATCGAACATCACTATCATTCACTTGGATAGCTGTTTTTGGATGTATATAGCGTTTCTCTCTATGACCATATCACATTGAACTTCATGAAGTGCTTTTCTCTCCGACTGAAAATCATGCAAAGACAAATGCAATTCCATGCTCTTTTGGACCTGGGTACAAATATATCAACTGCATATCATGCGTTGTAACAGGACTCACTGTATTGCAATATAATTTTACAGCACATTTAGCATTTTGCAATATATTATTGGAGCAGACACTTCTGACAACAAATATATTGAAATGTCCATATATTTTAATATATTTATGTTTTGGAAGGGCTGTTTCCCTCTAAGAACTATAATATACCTACCATCATCCACGTGCACATAGTTAGCAGAGCTGTCATCTGAAAGAGAAAAGATTATCTTACTATATTTATTAACACATACTAAGAAGACATAGCCCAGAAAAAAGTCTGTGATGTATTCCTTAAAGTAACCTGGGATTCTGACACCCTGGGATTCTTACAGTCTGCACCCAACATCCGGCTCCCACGGTAACAAACTTTTAGTAACACTACTTGTTAGAAACATGGTATGAGCAGCGGAAGCGTTTGATTCAATGACCATTATTAAGGAGTGACTGAATCCTAAACAAAGTCAACCAGGAAAAGGAACAGTTCTGTGTCCCGGTCTATATATATATATATATATATATATATAGATACACACACACATACGTGAATATAATCCTTTGAGTATTTATATATAGGTATATATAGGTCTTTGCTTGGGAATCTCTTGTTATTATTTGAATCATTTAATTATGTCAGTTTCTCTTTAGCCAATAACTAATCATGGCTAATTAAGTAAAGGCATAAGTATGACAGCAGCAAGCCTGGAATAAACCATGTTAATTGGGAGCAAATGCAGACAGACACAGAGAAAGATAAAGAGACACACAGGAAGAGGAGAGCAAGGCCAGCTGTGGAAACACTGACGGTAAGATAGGCAAATGGTACTGACAGTAGGTTACCAATGTTACACATGGAGACTGGAGAATAACATTCATGCCGAGAGAAAGAGAGAGAGAGAAAGAGAGATGGCTGTGATCTCTCTACAATAATGAGCACCTGAGGTTAATTAAGGATTATAAAAACAATACTGGCAATTTTATTATTTACTAAATAAACTATGTAGAATATCACCTGTGGATCACTTCTGTCCTGTACTACTGTTTTTCTGCCATCTAGTGTCCTGAAATAAAACTGCAACTAGAAAAAGATCACTCAACCCGCCCTATACTGTGTGCGAGAGGTCGACCCATATGGGTTTTCTATAGCTGATGCCGATGTTTAGTCAGCCGATGCTTTTTTAAGGATGTTTTGTGCAACTGACTTTATTTTAAGTAAATCTTAACTTTGTGCCCCAGAATTTAAGCTGTACCGTTCTCCTAGGACTCTTATGAAAGTTCTGTCAGGGATCCTGCACAAGCGGCAGCATGGGTCAGGTGTTCCACGGCAACAATAACACAGGGCTGCCCGCAGACGTGCCTGTCCTTAAATCGGCGTACTACACTCGGACATCAGCTGGTCACATCAAAAAATGCCAAATATCAGCCCGATATATTGTCTGACCGATATATCGGTCGACCTCTACTCTGTACTAAAAGTTCAGGATAGACGCCGTGTTGCTGAAGGAAGAAGAGGGTTCAGCTGGTACCTGACAATCTCTTTTGTCTGTCATAGTTCTCAGGAAACGTGTAGGTGGGCCGGTAAGGATTTTCTTCAGGAGAGTCTGAATGAAATGAGTAGGAGACAGAAAAAAGCAGGAGACACACAGCCACACACAGATGCAGACAGACATACAGACAAAGGTACAAACACTCAGATTACTGAGGACAAGACAGGGAGTAACTGCACAACATTAATATAAACAAGAGACACTGTAGAACACCGAGACACACACTCACACCCAGCACATCATACCCAGCATTGTAGAACACAGAGGAACATTCACAACACAACAATACTCCCAGCAATTTCAAACATAAATATACACTCTCATACTCAATAAATCTCTCTCAGCAATGTAGAACAGAGATACATTATCACACCCAGCACAGCACACTCAGCAATGTAGAACAGAGATACATTATCACACCCAGCACAGCACACTCAGCAATGTAGAACATAGAGATATACTCTTACAACCATCACATCACACCCAGAAATTTATAAAACAGAGACACACTCTCAAACCCAACACATCACTCCCAGCAATGCAGAGCACAGGGATATAGTCTCACACCTAACACAGGGGTACAGGCATTACCTGGCACTTTGTGTATCTGCTTAAACATGCTCTTGTACCAGTCCCGGGACTTCTCTGTGTTCTGGAAATGAAGATGACAGGATGAGTATGGGTCATCCTGGCTAGCAGTTCACTTCACAAAAAAACATTTGACTTTGAAAAGGATGATCTGAATACCTCCCACACAGACAGCAGAGTAAAGAGTGATTTTAAAAACAGAAGCTGATGTTGCTGCTTCTGAAGGCTTGATACGATCTGGTTCAATCAACAGCTTTAGCGACCAACAAATTATAAGCAAGGGTATGTGTTTCCGCCGTATGCACGCTTGATAAATGAGGGCCATTGTGACACAGTAGCAGCTAGTTCAGCACCTGGGGAGCAGTACCTTGCTCAGGGTATTTCAGTGGTATTTGTGGGTCAGGAACTTGAACCAGCAGCCTTTCAATGACACAGTCACTCCCCTAGCCATTATAGCACCACTACCCTCCAAAAATAATGGATGAAAATGGCCTCAGCCAGTCATGAACCCATAACCATAGGCTTCATGGATTCTAAACTACACACAAAACCCCTTAAGTTACGCAGCAGCCGGGAATAGAAGTTCTATAATTACTGGATAGATTAACAGGAAATGTGAAAGCCAATAAATGTGCATTCACCTGAATGCTCCGAGTCTTACAGTGGTTGTAGTTGTGACACAAAACTCCATCTAGTTGACTAATTGTATTCCTTTGTGTATGCCTTAATATCCATGTCTGAAATGTAATTTATATTGTTTATATTTTTTATGTGTTTAACTTTATATTCTATTTACTGCTTATTTATCAGGGCAGTGGTGGCCTAATGGTTAGGGAAGTGCACATGTGATAGAAAGGTTGCTTCAAGGTTGCAAGGTACTGCTCCTCAGGTGCTAAATTAGCTGTCCAGTACTATGTCACATATGGATTAAATGTAGAGGATACATTTCATTGTTGTGTGCTGACAATTGTGGGCGTGTTGACAATTAATCGCTTTAATTTGCATTATGACCAACATTTTCTGTAATATAACAGTAAAACTGTCTTAAAATGTCACAGCTACCTAGAATGTACACACACAAACTCCAGTGTGTAAATATATATATATATATATATATATATATATATATATACACACACATATATATATATTATCCTTATATAATAAATTACATTATATACATATATATATACACACATTAAAATACATACAAATTAGAATAAAAACATTTTGGAGTCAATTAATATATTTCCATTCTTGTCTATGGATAATGTACAGCGCAGTTCAGATTTCAGTATACAGTTGTGCTAAATTAGTTTTTTGTACATGTACAGTGATTACTGAACTAAGTTAGCCATGTTAACCATCATGGAAATCTCCAGAGTTGAATAGAGTCCAGCCCCTCTCCAGGAGTTCAGTTTCAGAGCCCAAGCTGTGCATTGAGGTGATCCTGACTATGCCTAGTTGGTGTCTCTCTACCTCCTGCACCAGTTCGGGTTCCTGTCCCACCAGAGAGATTACATTCCATGTGCCAAGAGTTGTAATGGCCAACGATCAGTCTGTCGAGCCCCTGCCTTCGACTGCCACCTGATCTTGTACCTGACCCTCCATGGCTCCCCTTGCATACATACATACAAATCATATTTCAAACCATTGATAAATTTAGCTGAATTATAAATGCCGGAAGTGGTACTAAATGGAGAGCCGTCAGGGAGTCAAAAGTGCAGGCTAAAATAATCTGGCTCACAAAAACAGCCAGAATTCCCATCGCTAAAAGAGAGACTCGGTTCATTCACTGTAGGCCTAAGTTTTCAATCCCAGATTTAGTTTCCAGCCAATAGTACGCTCGCTGACAGCATGCCCTTACTTGGCCTCACTGGCCATAGCTGAGGATGGAATTAGCATTAGCAATTTCTGAGGAAAAGTGGAACAACATAGTTACCCTTGATCTAACTGTCACACCATTACCAGGTAGTTATACTGTGCATTTACACTCAACAGGATATTTGGTCAAATGTGTCCCAGCCCACCTCAATAAGAGGTTTGAGTGATCGGATGACAATATTTGTTGTGGTTATTTACACTTATTCATTTAGTGTATTAACATATTTAGCGCTGTCCACTTGTGATCCGATCGTCCAAAACCCATTTTAAAACCAAGTGTAAAGTCTTACTTTACTGTAACATAATATAGTGAAATTACAGCAAAAGAGAAGTCACAGTAGTAGTTTTTCTTTGCTTAACTTGAAGCAAATAATTCATTTGTGTTTCACATTTGTCATGCATTTGTAATTCACTGAAACCTGTTCCAAACATATTATAGCGAGCTACTGTATAAACATATCATAGATATTAATGTATCCTTACTTTACTTGAATGAGTCAATGAACTGTTATAAATGCATTATAGCACACTATAACCTTCTTCATATTTTTTGATAACGAAAAGAAGCAAGGCATTTATAATGTTTTTGGCAGAACAGGTAGACTGTCAATAGAAGATGCCATAATGCTTTATTAATTCTTATACTGACTGTACTAATGCATTATAGACGCATTATAATTAAGGTTACTTATGAATTTATCCATAATGCATTATAAAAGAGGGCTTCATAGAAAGTGTTACCAAAAGATCTTTCAGGTAATCCTAGGAGTTAAGTACCCAAAATATGCTCAGTGACAAAAAAAGTTAAGCACTCAGAAGTAATGGTCCAATTTGGATATAATTTGGTACATGTGCAGACCAGTGATGGGTATGTAAATGATTTGATTTGCAAAGAGCTGGCACATCTAGTTCACTGTCCCAAGCATAGGCTGCCATTAACACCAGCACAGAGACAGCTGTGTTAAGAGCTGTGCCGTAACTGGGAGGCATGGATTGATGATGAGTGGACTCATACCATGTATGAATCTCGGTTCTGCATTACCATGGATAATCGTCGTGAACGTATGGTGGCAGGATCTCGAGGGCCAGTTACAGCAGCTGTGGGCTGACATGATACAGGAGAGGATAGAACAGCTGTAAACTCCCTTCCACACTGTATTTCCTCATGTGCCCAGGCCTGGGGGCCCACACCCTACTGGCATGGAACCAGCAGTGAGCCTATACTGCCAACTCTGGCAGTATTGTCCATTTGATTTGATATTATAATCATTGCAATACTCCTGCGACCTTTCACCACATGTAGATTAATTTAATTTCCACCACTGCCTGGATGCTTACTTTTTTTTAAACTGAGTGTATTTTGATTAATAATTAATAGCTGTGGGTTCATTTTATGCCACATCTGTGCTTCCTAATGCAGTCAAGCCAGTGGCTGCCTCTCACTGGCCTTCTTACCCTCATGGGAGCACTACTGTCATTCAGAGGCCCGCTGCTGGGTCCCTGCAGTGAGAGTCTCATCCTTTTGCCATCCATTGGTAGGACTTCAGCGGGAGCTGGAGGGGGTGAAGTTGCCGTGCCAAGCTCACTGTGGCCCTCTGATGGTGGATCTAGGAAGTGAATAACATCAGGCTGATTCCAAGTTGGTTGTAATGGCTGATAGTACAGTAGAAACCTCATATTCATACTAACACCCTGGACAGCACTGACATTTAAGAAGTGCCTTTACAAAAGTACAACTGAATTCATTATATTAATTGAATCATTTGGTCGTAACAGATTCTCGTTTCAATTCAATCCATGTTAATTAGATGTCAGTGCTGTTCTGCTCTTACAGTGACACAGGTGCACCCTTTCAGACCATCCTTCCAGCAGCCACTACACATACAACCATGCCATCAAACCAGCAACCAGGGCTCCACAATGACAAGGACAGTGTTAACAGTCCTGATAAGGAACAGCTCATCACATTATTACATGTCGAAGGGCACGTTAAAAACCCGAATCTACTACAGCTTTATGCATGAGGCGCAGTGATCAGCAGCCGCTCTCGCTAGCTGGAACCAGAGAACCCAGTAAAAGTGCAAGATGCAGCACGTAGCCTGGCGTCATCACGGTGACTGTCATAGGACATCAGCGGAGAGCATGACGTGCTTCTGCGGCATTCCGGTCACCTCTGTCATCAACACCCGCCTTACAGAGAGGAATGGCTTTTGAGGCTTCCTGTTCTCATGTTGTGTAATTATCATTGGCATCCGTCTGCAATGTCACATCTGTGCCACTGAAAGGACATTAACTGGCAATGAGAGTGACCCCTGGGAGACTATGCCTGTCTAACTATGCCTGGGGCTCCTGTCTGCTTTTGCCTGGGCTTGGCCAAACTGATAGCACATGAGCGTTCAGTGAGTGTTCAGTGTCCCCATGTTAAATTACTAGGTGACTTATACTAAAGAAAGTAATATAAAACAACCAACTTTAACACAACCGATACAAAGCCGCCACCTTCCCAAAGAGGGAGATGACATCGGTTTGGTTTTTACATTTTCACAGTGATACACATTTAACACGAAAATGTAGATACAACAATCAAAGTAAGGTATAAACATGACTGTGGTACATATAACAGAAATAAGTATTGATAAAATGCTAAGCACCACCATTTTATAGGCAGAACTTCATGCAGACCATGCACATAAAAGATGCTGATTAACACATGAATCACAGAAAACACATTACACCACACAATCCCTAGAGCAAACACATCCTGCGTATGTTTCTTTTATATAACAGGGAGCACAAAATACTTGGTCTGGTCTGAAACACAATGGAATTACTCGGTTTGGAAAACATACTTTGAACAAACCTGTGTTTGTGCTCCAGTGGCCTGTAGGGGACAGTCTCTCTTTGGTTTTAGATACAGCAGAAAGCAGAATTTACTTTCACTCTGATTATACTGATATCCTGACTCACTGTAGTCAATAGTCATGCCAGGCCCTTTGTCCCAGCAGGGCAGCCCCACCCAGCTCCCTGACCTAAGCACAACTCGACATGATTTCAACTCTGTTAGTCAATTTTGAACAGGAAAAAATAATAAACTTCCAGTTTAATAAAAGTTAAATATCCTGACCAGAAGATGCTACCTTCTTTGTTGTATTTATTATCCCTCTTGCATCCTGAATGTATTCTGAAAAAAACATCATACTGTAGGCAGCTGGACATGTTATTTACAACACAGAATACAGTATAAATGCCTTTAAATGTGCAGCCAAAGGCTCATTCTCTCTCACACCAATGATGGATACACCCTGTCCTCGGACAGGAAACAGGTTACTGTCACCAGCTGCCCACTCCCTCACTATTTCCCTGCTTCCTGTTGGGGGACGTGAGAGACATTGTTGTGTGTGCATGTGATTTATGTGAAACAGTTACGACTCGCATTCTGCTGCTAACTGGAAATGCGACTCAGAGTTTCTCAACAGGACAAAGCAGAAGGTTGACAGAACAGCACCCAGACGCCTCAGACCGCAGAAGGCCGCTCTGTCACTGCTGGGGATTATAGCCTTTATTCTGACATTAACTGGTTTTAGTCTGAGGTTTATGCAAGCATATTAGGCATCCTGCCAGGAGAGAGAATGTGTTTGCTGAAGGCAAGCTTTGGTACAAAGGAGGTAAGCCAGTCCAGCAGGTACATGCTCAGGGAGCTGTTTACCGGACCTTCGCTGCGTACCTTCCAGAATATTTACACGCTTTTGTTGTTCTGTGGCGAGAGAAGAACAAAGGTCAAACAAGACAAAACAGAAACATGACAACAATCATGGTGATATACGGACAGCAGCATAAAAGGTGCACAGCGCAGATGGCAGCTGTAAAGGTACACGGTATAGATGGCACCTGTAAGGGTACCAGATGCAGATAGCAGCCACAAAGGTACACGACACAGATGGCAATGGTATAAGTACGTGATGCAGATGGAAACCGTAAAAGTACACGATGTAGACAGCAGTGGTAAAGGTACACAACACAGAGAGCATGATGCAGAGGACAGAGGTAAAGGTACATGATGCAGACGGCGGATGTAAAGGTATATAACACAGATGGCAGCGGTAAAGGTGCACAACACAGCAGATATACATGATGGAAACGGCAACATTAGGTATACAATGCAGACGACATCCTTAAAGGTATACAATACAGTACAATGTGATGTTACACCCTATGTTCTTTAGATCATAAATTGGTAGATTATTCAGGAATCAAACCTTTTCCTTCGGTGGATTCCAGGAAAATATCAATATTACATGGCAACACTCATTTTATACTGAGTGGAGTGTTTTCTTGTTCAGGAAGTAAACGTGATGTTTGGCAGGACCATATGGGACTGGTAACCATGTGACAGAAGACTGGCAGAACTGTTGTCATTTTGGCAACACAACGCCGTATGAGCTGTCATCACCGTCTCAGCGTATGGCGTATGCAGAGCACTTGAGCAAGCTTTTCTCTTTCTCCGATTCCAATTCCTGCCCACGATGGGCTGAAATACTTTGATGCCATGGGGCTGGTTAGCAGAAGCCGTTATCTCCTTTATTAAAATAAGTCACGCACTCGCCACAAGACGTTTATTTGTGCTCCGTATGTGGGTCTGCTTCATCAAAAACATTCCTAGCCCACTATGGTTGCGGCATGACACAGAACAGACAAGGTGGCGGCATGTTTATCATAACCACTCAGCTCTGAAGTTCATGCTTCCATCAAAAAGGCACCAGCTTTCCCCCAGACTGTCACTGCCTGCTTCCTGCACCTGTTCCTGAGGTGACTCCAAGTTTCACACCATCACTGCACTCTAATCAAGCTGAAGCTACTCAGATACAGCCTGATGCCACCCACAAAACAGGAAGATGGCATTAATTGATAAATATATACTGTACACCAGCCACAAATTCATAAGAAAATTCCACGCTCGCGTGTCTCCCATGAGTCAATTTCCATTGACCAGCCTCAGCTAGACACGGGAGCTCAGCTAAACAGATCGATAACTGCGGCCAGAGGAGAGCAAGATGGGCAGGACTGCTTCCCAGGGAGGATGTGGATGTCATTTTGCATTAATTTCTCCTTCATTTCAATACATTTTTTTGGCTTCCTGTCCCATTCTCTCAGAACACGGTACTACACTTGGGTTACGGTACCTACATGACGGACACTACCCCAAAGGGTGCCTCACCTCTGTTGTGCTGTAGAAGCACGATGGTTGGGTTGACAATGGTGGTGGATGGGTAGGCAGACGAAGTCTTTCTGCTTGGTGCTGGAACAACAAGCTGTTCAGAGGAGGCAGTCAAGGCTTGACCGCTCACAGGAGAAACCACCTGAGGACAGGAAGGACGTCAAATACAGCCCTTCTTTGGCAGAGATACCCTCCAAAGGATGAGTTTCCCTCTCTCAGGCACAGAAACAGCATTTATAGTTCACTTAGTGTGACATGTAAGTATCTGCTTATTGCAAGGGCAAACACAAAGGCTGTTTAGCAAAACGTGCTGAAACGAGAATTCTTAGGACTTTTAATGAGCCCTGTGACAGCGATGAATGTCTCTCTCTGCATATCGATCTGAATTAGAGTGTGCAGTACACTTACAGTATGAACTCTGCTCCATCTCGGCCAGTAATCAGTGCCTTGCACATCCACCTCCGATTTACGCCTCTGCTTTATACATATGTTCTCTCTGCCTTCTGAAATGTCTTATGTTTTTTTTATTTAAGCATTGTTCTGCATGTACATTACACTGTGCATGTCCCGGGTTCCTCATCTTGATGGAAACATTTTGAAAAAATTATCAGTAATTTCATTATTATTATTATTATTATTATTATTAGGAAATATGGATATATGAAAACAGAAGCAAAACATGGAACACTGCATTTTCTTCCTGTAGTAAGAGTGCCTTTCCGGTCTTACCTGCAATAAGAGTGCATTTCCAGTAGTAAGAGTGCATTCCCTGACATACCTGTAACTGTGTCTTTCCACTTCCGGCTTCATTCGGTCTCAGACTATCGGAGTATCTTCCAGCACTTTCCCCATAAGAGTCAGCAAACCAGTCATCTAAAGTAAACAGAATCAACACAGTAAACGCTCACTAGGGCTGAACGGGGCACGGATGCCTTTACAAATCTGTGAGAGTACCTCCTTCTGAAACCTGGCTAATGAATCTCTCTGATTTCCATGCCAAGCCTCTTCCAATAACAAAGAGGAGGGAAAAGTGCGTTAAGTCTTGATACAATAAGCCGATGGTGGTTCCACACGCGCAAAATGCTTCCGATGAAGTTCGCCGCTGGCTCAGTTTGCTCACTTGCCGAGAAGCAAGATTCTCTCACAATCTGTGAACTTTGCAATCAAAACAGGGCCCCTATTGAGCAGAAAGCAATGGGCATTTGTTCCCCAGCCCCTCTATTCAGCCACAGTGGCAGAAGCACAGTGCCGTCGCCCCGGAGAAGGCTGGCCCACCTCCAACTCACTGCCAATGTTCCAAATGCCACACATACGTCCATATTCAAAGCTGACTTCCAGAATAGCGCCGTGGGCCACCACAAACAAGAGGCTCTTTTCACTAACTTGCTAAACTGCCAAAGCTGCTAGTAAACTATTCAGGGGTCTGGGTAACCAGATAAGCTTGGTAATTGAAAAACATGTTTGCTGCTCCATGCTGTCAGGCTCCTGGGTAGGGCTACAGCTACATAGTCTGGCCGTGTGGCCAAAATGAGGTTTAATGTGACCAGGCTACTGCTGTAAATCCTGATACTGCCACCTGTAACTAACCGCTGGCTTGATAACTAGATGGAAAATGGGACAGTTATCCACAGACACATGACAGCCCCTAGTGAAAGAAATCAGAAAATACTGAAAGATGCATGTCTTAAATTAAGATGTAACTTAATGATGCAAAAATACTAACGATGTGAAGTATGACCATAAAAATCTCCTCTATCATACTACTATACTGCTGCTATCTTACTGCTCTCACATGACGCATACTCACCCTCAGCAGGCTGTGGCTGCCCGTCGCTGCCATCGTCATCGTCGATGTGGACAAGAGTGGCCCGCAGGGTGACAGCACCCCTTCCTTTACACACCCTGGAAGGGTCCATCCCTGCAGAGTGTGAAGCAGATTATCCCTTACTGCCCCTGGCACCCCCCTGGGAAGCTCACTTTACCCCACACTCCCCCCTTAGCAGCTCGGGTTACCCCACACTCCCCCCCCCGGCAGCTGAGGTTACCCCACACTCCCCCCCTGGTAGCTGAGGTTACCCCACACTCCCCCCTGGCAGCTCAGGTTGCTCAGCTGTCATACAGAACTCCGCATCACTAACCACTAATTCAAGTTAGTGGAGAACTGCCATCAAACAATCGCAATCATTTGAGGGACAAAATGAACTATTTTTAAAGTGAATACAGTGAAAAGGGATTATGTTGTGCCGTTACATTCAACAGCCACACCAATGATGAATTAATGAAAAGCAGAATAATGTGAACAACTGTTAAAGGATGCTGTCCAGAAAGTTGTGGTTAGCTCAAGGAGGGTCACGTTACACAGACTGGCTGCTTCACGAGTGAAGCTTAGAGCTTCAGCTCTGGGGGAGTCCCTGGCGAATCAGCTCACTGGGGACTTAGTGTGGTCACACAACACACCTGCAGCAGGCATCAGGTCCGGGCAGCTCTTCATCTCTTTCAGGGGCGTTATTTTGACAGCAGACACGCTCCGTGGGACAGTGAGAACTTTAGGGGCTGCCAGGCAAACATAAGAAGCACATCAATGGCCCTGAACCTTGCAGAAAATCCAAGAAGAGGAAGGCAGAGGCCAGAGTGCAAAAACATGTGTTACAATCCCTGCGGAGGGGATGAGATACATGACACATAAAATGCTATTAAAAGACATATAGGAAAAGAAAGTGCATGAGCTGGTAAAACACTACAGCAAATAATGGTAAACAGTGAAGGTAGCAGTGTCATTTAATGATTTTGCAAGTGACACAGATGAATGTCATGGCAAACAAAGAGGGATTCTCATTCTGAGCTGCGAGGCCGAGGGGGGGGGGGAGACTGAAGAGAAGAGCAAACAGAGGAAAGCGCAGATCATAGGAGAGGAAGGACTGAGGTGCGTGTGCAGACCACAGTGTGAGTGCTGTGTGCAGACCACAGTGTGAGTGCTGTGTGCAGACCACAGTGTGACCACTGCATACAGACTGCTGCTTGCAGACCACAGTGTGACCGCTGTGCACAGACCTATGCCCGAAGACTACAATGTGACTGCACACAGTTGGCCGATGAGCAGCACAGAGGAATGGGGGTATTTTAAAGATCTCAGCTGTGTTGTTATAGCAAAGGAAACATGATGTTTAATTCCTAAATCTGTTCAGTTTCCTCCTTTTTGAATTGTTAAATGTTAATTATCTAAAATAAGTGAGGGTGGTATCAGGAGAGGATCAGCAAGTGAGGGGGCAGGCATGCAAGAGGGCAGTGCTCGTTTACTCTCAGTAGCATGATGGAGGAATGAAGCCCCTCACTTTCAACACAGCAGACTTGTAACTTACGGGAGAGATGGTCCGACCCCACAAAGCTCTCTGCTGGAAAACCCTGCAGACAAGAACACAGAATGAGCAGAATCCTTTGATTAAATAGCCATCCAGGCCATTTTGTGCCACATTGATTGAGGCTAAAGCTCACACATGTTCCCCAGTACCACCTGGTGTGACCCTGCAATGTACTGTCACCAGGGCCCCAAAGAACGCCTCCCACTGCTACCAAGACCACAGCACCTTAAAGGGTATTGAATAGACACTCAGGGGCTTGGCAGACAGCCTCATGCACTACATCATGCTCTGGCCAAAGAAGCAGCCAGGGACTGTCTGCACCATTACTAAATGCTGCCCCTAGTGGGATCTGGCGAAACATAATGGCTTTGTTTATTCCCATAACCACCCATTTGGAATAGTTTTTAAAAAACAACACATGACTCTTGTGCTTTTACCAAAATCATACAAGCTTTTTAAATGATACTAAAAAGAAATATACAATCCATATTAACTCAATTTGTTATTATACATATATGTCCTTTATTGATATAAACTACATATACAATTAATGTATCGTCAAACACCTTAGAATCATGTACGATCCATATTACATATATGCATCATTAGTCATATGTCCTTTCTACATGTAAAACCCTTATTACATTCATGTTTAGTCAAATATATTAAGTTCTACATTGATATACAATGCATATTATATTAATGTTTTGTCCACATTAGCTTTTATGCATGGTTCTTTGACTGAACTCTGGACATGGACAATTTTTCTACACAACTAGAAAGAGTATTTTGAAAAGGAAACATCCATTTGAAGTTGATGCATTCACTTTGTGTTCCGAGAACATACTATGAATTTTCTCATGTCGAATTCAACCAACTGACTGTTGAGACATCATACACGTCTTTCATTATAATAATATAAAAGCAATATAATTTTTAAGAAACAATAAGAAATAAACGTGTATTTCCTACTAATGCCATGTTATCACGTCTGAGAAAATGTACAGTTCATGTAAAAGTTTTTGATTTTTCCTATAGGCTTTTTTTTCCCAGTGGAAATATGCCTAGTCCTTTCTGATGCCCCCTGCTGGGCAACCATGACACTGTGGCCAGTACCAAAAATCAATCAATCCACATCAAACTGAAAACAGAGAACACAGACAAACATACTGTATATCTGTACATATATGTTCATTGACTAGACAGTCCTATATGGTGTCACGCCCATGTCAAAACTAGAAGGCGATAAAACACAAAGTGAAAAATACAAACCAGCAAGTTTTAGCCTTTTGTGTGTAAATATCCCACTCGCGAGTGCAAATATGAAAGTTGAGCGCATAGAAAGAAGAATTGTGTTTCTTTTCCTTCTCAAAAGTTTATTTCCTTCTCGATTTGAGAGATGTCCTAGCGGGCCAAGTGGATGACCTTTGACTGTACTGTGTTCAAATGAATTGTTGAGTCATTCTCTAATTAGGGGTACATGTCCACAGGTTGTATTTATCAGTTTTACTAAATATTCACTTCAAGCAGTGATCAGCTTTATATTGAGGCACATTTATTTTTAATTTAATGCAAAACAGTCACCAGGTTCCATCATTTATTTTGCAGAAAATGAGTACACTATACTGGAATTTGCTTTTTTGTGCTGTCCAATTTGCAAAGGTCAAGTTGTGCTCTTAAAACGAACACTAGGATACATGTTTTTATACACTATTTTCATCATTATTTGTTCAAAATAATCACTAAAACATGAAAAAGGTATTTTATCATCATCATCATCAAGGTCCAAGATCTCAGAAATTTGTCTGAAATCAAAAGAACCACGGAAGAACAAAAAGAAACTGGAAGATAAAAGAGACTATGAATAGGAAGAATTGGAAAGGACTGTTTGTGAATGAGAATAGTTCAGTATTAACAGCATATGTTTACATTAATGAGATTGTTTGATTTTTCTATTGTTTTATGAGTTACTTGTTAAATAAAGGCTTCTATTTTTCTCCTAATGTGTCCTGCCACTTGTATTACTCCTGTCAGATGTCTTACTTTGTCTGTCAGCTGTCTTACATGTGATTTCTGTGTCATAAATCCTAAAAATGTTGGCTAAACTGGAGTCTTATGTAAGGATGTTGAATAATTCTAAATTCAGTGTAATATGGATTAATGTTAAAAAAATATTCGTCATCAATTATATGAGCCCACAGAAAGTCCATTATGAGGTTCAAACTTCATATTATCAAATCAGAGAGAATATCCCTGATGAACAGACTCAAGAGCTTTCAAAAATATATTTTTATCAAATGTGGAGTATCTCATTAATGGCTACTATGATGCAACATTTGTCTATAACACAGTTGACAAAATAATGACATTGACTGATTGCTTTCATTTAAATATTTCAAAAATCATTAGAGTTTAAGCTTGGCAACTAATGCATTTAGCACATTGACTATTTAGCAAGAAAGTACACAGATTTTTTCATTTTTTGGTTGATATGAAATATACCCCTAATTATAGAATGACTCTTTTGGACACGGGGGTGGCTTGGCAGTTTGGGGGTGGGGCTCATGGCCATTTCCAGCTGTGAATACCATTGGCTGAGGGCTCCAGGTTTTGTGATTGACTTTATATTATGACAAGCTTCTTTAGAAAAGAAAGATTGCGGATCGATAGTGATGGGAATTCCGGCTCTTTTTAGTGAGCCAGATCATTCGTTTGGCTCAGCTCAAGAAAAACAACCAGCTCTTTTGGCTTCCAAATGGCTTTTCATTTAGTATCAAGTCTGACTTTACAAATCAGACCAATTTACCCATGTAATTATACCGTGTAGATTTGCATCAAACACTATTACATGTGTATTAAATGTTGTAAGTGTGCAAAGCCCTCGTTTTATCAGCCTCCGGTTTTCCACATAGATGTGATGCCATAGTGCTTAATACAATAGTCCCTAATAAAATAATAGTCTATGAGACCCAGTATGACAGAATAAAAACAAAGCAAAATATCAAATGGTTAATTTGGCTTCAAACAGATGACTGGCTGAGAGACAGCGCCACATTCATAGACAAAGACAGGTGTTAGCGACCCGCAGTCCCACCTCTCATGAACCTCCTCCAAGTCCCACTGTTGTCTGAAGCAACAGGCAGACCCCAGGCCCAGAACCACCTGTGCGCCTTTGCTTTAGGCTGCTAATTCAGTAACATTTGCACCTATCTAAACAAGACAAAATTAAACATGCCACTGAAAACACAAATATCTAGAATCCATGACAAGGGACAACTTATGTTTCCTTTGAAACACTGTAGCCAGCAGAAAGGGTACATACGGTAGTCTCAGATTTCTAACGAGCAGGCCTCAGTGGGTAATTAGTTTATTACTGTAGATCCCAAGCCTGCTGCCTAGCAACAGTGTTCCATGAATGCATCGTCATTCAGCGAGCAAGCTCGGGCTGTAAAACAGCCGTATCTCATTGGCGTTTGAATACACAGTGAACAGCAGTGGCAGCAATCAGAGGCTTTCCCTACAATACGCTGTTAGCATGGGCTCCACCTCACACATCGAGAAAACAGGCAAGGCTCTCTGTCTGTGCTCAGAGTTAGTTGGGAACCCCGTGATCCTTATTATGCTTAGCTTTGTATGCTGGCTTTTACAGATTCCCAAAAGCCTCCAGCCTGACAGGGTGATCAACACGAGCTGAGTGGCACATACCAGGAAGAGAAGTGCCGGAATTTAATTAGAGCCTCCCTGTTGGCCATCCGACCCTGAGTAGTGAGAAGGTCCTTAGGGTGAAGGCGGTTGCGGAAGATGACGAGGGCGGTGGTGCAGGGGTCACAGTGATAAAGCATGCCTGGCATCAGCACACACTGACGCACTTCTAATCCTCTGCCTTCTGACCCTTATGCTCCACCAAGTCTCCATAATACAAAAACAACTTTTAATAGAAAAGAATGAAAAGGCGGGAGGAAGTTTATCAGGAGAATCAGCGCTTTGGAGCCCGAAAACTTTCCCATACACACAAGATGGCAGCAGCATTACAGCACAATAAACAAACAAGGATTAATGTCCATATGCTTCTTTGAGGGGTCAAGCGAAAGACACTCAGTTATTCCCACGGCGGGCCGCCGCTACAGGCTGGTCCATGAGCTCTTCTTCTTCCAGCTGATTTTCCCACAGCCATGAGGAAACGGCCAGTTGAGTGAGCCATTCCTGCTGTGTCTGAAAGGAATTTCAGTAAAAGACATGCTCCCTGTCCCCTTGGGAGGAGATTATACACTGTAAGCAGAGTGACTCCGGAAAGGCGCATTCCCCGGGCCATTACCCCGCAGCACTGGGATGCCGTAGCCCTGAAGGATGGACCGGCATCATTTCGTCACATGAGAGATCTCACTGCTGACTAAAGGGGAAGTAACGAGGTCCCACACCTGAACACCATATAGGGGCCACTCTGACTGTAAAGAGCAAAAGCTTCATGCAGAGCCCATCTTCTCCCTAACTTCTCCATGAGGAATTCTGATGACGTCAGAGCGCTCGGCACTGACTAGACAGACACGCTTCGTCACATGTCCTCAGAGAACAGCGCCATACAAGGCAAGAAATGCAGAGGTGGGTGCAGCATCAGCACACTGTCCCCACGCGCTCCGCGCCGCAGTGTACACACTCGCCAGAGATTTATTTGGTGATCGCGGGCCCTGTGTACACGACTGCTACTTAAAAGGAAATGTATGTGTAGCTGCGCTGGCAGGGGGGCTGCAGACACTCGGCAGAGTAGGCCGCCCCGTCAAGGGGGGCACCATCATGCAGCTTAGCGGTTCCGAGCCCGGGATGCGCAAGCAGTCACTCGGGAAGAGAGTGACAGCGACGACAGCCCAGTGCCTTATTCGTTTGATTAATGGCACGACACGTCCCAAAAGGCGCGGTACACTTTAACAAAGGCCAACCCAGATTGTATGAAATAAATAAATAAGACACATATAACAATGAGGTCAGCCACAACAGGAGACAATTCAGTAACAGTGCTTGGCACAACATTTAGATCAAGAAATGTGTTACTGGAAAGACAGGTTCGGCCTGAAGCACAAAACTAAATAAAAATCGATTATTTACTTGCGCATAAATTCCCGCCAAATTAAATTCCACAGACTGGCCATATCAATCAACTGGCCATTAAGATGCGGAGTAATTATATATACTACAGATATGGGTGTCACAGACATAAGCCTGCCTAGGCATGATCTCTTAAATACTGCTCGGATATTCACACACACACACAGTTGCAGTGGAGAGGTTCAGCAAATGCGCAGGCCTGGCAGGGGACCAAACATTCACACGGGCCTTAACAGGGTGGCAATGACTGTGAAATGTAATATAGAGAGGCACGAGGGGTCCTCACACACTGCAGGACTGACAACAAGCTGATAATTGACGAATCTTGGCTCACAACATATGTAGTAGTTCAGCCGGCATGCAGTGTGTATTTTTAAGCACCTGGTGATATTTAGACAATCCATGCAGTGATGCAAATGCTGATGCATGGGATGATGCATGGGGCCTAGAGGGCTGCAGGGGAATCTGCGGGAAATCCCCGTGCAAACTGCAGGAACGGAGATGATCTTTATGGTAATAAAATGAATGGAACACTGTGGTAACGGTAATGAAATTACTCATATGTGTATATTACTCATACATACACTATGGATTGGGGAATATAGGGGAATATCTGCAGATGGAACAGACCTAGAGGGTCACACATCTGCTGTCCTCTCCTACACTTTTGCACTGGGAGAGTTACCACAACAAAAACTATTAAAGTGTTCCCAAACCAGAAGCCGTGGTTCAACAGCGAGGTGCGTGCCCTGCTCAGAACACGAGATGCTGCCTTTAAGTCAGGAGACAGGTTCGGCCTGAAGCACAAAACTAAATAAAAATCAATTATTTACTTGAGCATAAATTCCCGCCAAATTAAATTCCACATTAAATTCAACAACTCCAAAGGTCTTCACAACCATCTCTCTACTGCAGTCTGTAGTTCCAACCTGCCTTAAGTCAGCCACCGCTGTTCCACTGCCCAAGAAGAGTGCAGTGAGCTGCCTGAAGGACTGCCACCCAGCTGCCCTAACTCCCATCATCACCAAGTGCTTGGAAAGACTCATCATGCCCTACATCAAGACCGATTGCAGCTGACAGCGACCCACATCAGCTTGCATACAGGGCGAACAGGTCGACAGAGGATGCCATAATAACGGCTCTCCACACAGCCCTCAAACATCTGTACAACAGCAACACCTATGTGAGGATGCTGTTTGTGGACTTCAGCTCTGACTTTAATACAGGACGACCCCATAAGCTGGTTCAAAAGCTGACCAACCTGGGCCTCAGCAGTTCACTATTCAAACTAGATAATGGACTTCCTCAGCAACAGACCCCAGAACGTCAGGATGGGAGACCACATCTCCTCCACTCTCACCCTGAACACAGGCACGCCGCAGGGGTGTGTCCTCAGTCCCCTCCTCTATTCCCTTTTCACTTTCGACTGTTCTCCCATTCGCACCAGCAACACCGTCATCAAATTTGCTGACGACACCACCATTGTAGGACTGATTGACAACAACGACAAATCTGCCTACTGGGAGGAGGTTCAGCAGCTGAGGCGATGGCGTGACAGCAATAACCTGGAACTGAATACATCCAAGACTAAGGAGATGATAGTGGACTTCAGGAGAGCCAAGCAGGCTGAGCGCTCTGCCCTCTTTATTGACGGAGTAGAGAGGGTGGAGAGCTCCAAGTCCCTAGAGGTCCACATCACTGCCGACCTCACCTGGTCCGCAGACATCTCTCACCAGGTGGGGAAGGCACAACAAAGAATGTACTTCCTCAGGAAGATGCGTCAGGCCCACCTCCCCCAACAGCTGCTGACCAAATTTTACCGCTCTGACATCGAGAGCCTCCTCACCTGCTGCTGCACAGTGTGGTTCAGTAGCTGCACTGAGGAAGACAGGAATAACCTGCAGCGGGTGGTAAGGGCGGAAGAGCAGGTAATCGGAACGGCACTACCCCCCCCAAGGATATTTACACTGGCATACTCCACCGGAGAGCCAGTAACATCATCAAAGACTCCTCACACCCTGGACACTACCTTTTCTCCCCCCTCCCCTCTGGCAGATGCTATACAGGTCAATCAGAGCAAGAACCAAGAGACTGAACAAAAGCTTTTACCCACAGGCAGTCAGATGTGCCCATTCCCCACCCCCTGTATGACTGTTTCCGCGAAACGATCCTCCCCCCGAATGTCTTTTACGCATTACTATGCTTAGGGCAGATCATTAAGCACACACTACTGTACCTCATACTGTACACATTGTACTCACCCATTTCTTTCTTTTTGTGTGTTGTTCTTTATTATTATTATCTTAACTTTATTATCATTATCTTAACTATTTATTATCTCAACTTAAAAATGCTGCTAAACAGTTAAAATGTTTTTCACTGTCACTGTAATAGTGACAATAAAGATCTCTCTCTATCTATCTCTATTTTATAGGGCTGCTATGTTAATTATAAGTCCTTTCGTTCTTTTAAATTTTTTGTTGTCAGCCAAGTGGTGGCAGTGCAACTTAGACTACAGGGCAGATGAAGAACAATTTGTCTAAATACACAAGAAACGTGCTACTATGCACAGAGCTCAAACAGAGAAAAGACGTAAACAAGTTTTTCTTTTGGGAATTGTTTTGGTGCATGCTGGGATGGGGTGGGGATGGTTCCAGTGCATGCAGGGATGGGGCGGGGGTGGTTCCGGTGCATGCAGGGATGGGGCGGGGGTGGTTCCGGTACATGCAGGGATGGGACGGGGATGGTTTCAGTGAATGTGGGCATGGGGTGGGGACCGTTTTTGCGAACGTGGGGATGAAGTGGGGACGATTTAGATGTCCGTGGGGACAGATGGGGATGGGGATAGATATCATCACCGGGCAGTACTCTAATGGGGGCAAAACATACAGTGATACAAGGGAAAATGCATGCAGTGATGCTTGGGATTTTTGGATGCGACAATGACAAAAGCCAGGCCTCCATCAGGGGGCCATGCTCTCGTCTGTACTAGAGTGGATGATAACAGGCCTGTGCGAGGCACTCGGCTTCAGCACGTTTCCCATGAGGCCTTTGGCAGTTCAGTAGACACACAACAACAACAGTCTCTGACACAGTTTGGTACAGATCATACTGTATATTAAAGAACAGGGTCCAACTTTAGTGTGCCACCATGGTCCACCGCAATCCCGACTGTCCAATCATGCAGAACCCCACAAGCTTAACAGTAAATGCTCTCATTTATAGCACAGCACGCGTACCCCTACAAACGAGCCCCCTTGTGCTTGTTACCCTGGCACTGGTAAGATGCAAGTTGACCAAACAAAGACATCTCTTTGTTGGTTGTGATAGTTTCAAAGATGTAGTTTGTTTAAGCCCTAACTGCCTGCCCTCCCCCCTTTCCCTTCTCACCACATACTCCCCTATCAGCTGGGAACGGTAGCTCTTTGGAATAAAACTTAATCCTGTGCTATTATTCATCACAGTATGAAGTGTCTGTTCCTAAGCAGGTTCTGCATTTGTCCAATGAACTGGACCTCTGAGAAAAAGCAAAAACACAAGAAGCTACAAGAATATACCTACCACAACCTCAGCCATGTTACTGATACACTTCCTCAAAGTACCATGCCTGGTTGGCTTTGGGTGCATGAAGGTTAGTGTTTGACTGCCCTTCACTGAAGTCTTATAGAATAAACTATCAGTATTGACTGAATAAAAGCCACTAATCAAACTGTGCATTGTGTTTCAGTTCAAGGGCCACGTGAGTGCTGCTTTTTTTAGGCCCTGACTAACTGAGTTATGTGAGAGGAGTCTGATTATTTAGTCACAACACGGATAGCTTTCCATTAATAAGAACAGCCACATCACTCCATTATCTTAGGTTCTCCTCTGATATGAAAGCTATCAATCAACAACACGGTCCCAGTCTTCTGTGCTAGGTACGAGTCTTTGTGCCACATCCCCCCCAAACAGAGATAAGCAGAGAAAAGCAGGTTTAGGGTAGCATGCGATCAGTGAGTGTTTGCTATGCTGTGTGATAGAGACCTCCTATCTGACTCAAGGAGCTCAATCGGGACTGAGCAGGTTGCTCTGCAGGATCTCATTAGTGTAGAAGGTGGTGAACAGTTATGACCATTTTGTGTGGTAACGAGTATGGCTGTGCGATAGGGCCTAAAATTCACATTGCGGTATAATTTGAACCACAGACGGAAGATGGTGCATATTGCGGTATATAATTTGGTATGTAAATTTCAAGATAACTGTTTTTGAACGGGTAACATACGCCCATAGCAAATGCACTGCAGCAGGAAGTTGTATTCTAAACAGTTAACACATTGCAAAGTAGTGGTGAATGTTACTTTAAGAATATTTATTGTGCAAAACTGCAATTATAGAAAAAATACGGAAAATCTTTCGAGTAACTTTTCCCTGGTTTTATCGCCAAAATGTCTTATATTAAAAATACAGGTTGATTTTGTAAACCAACAAATAATTAAGACAATTATAATAATTATTATTAAAATAACAAGAAAATAATTAAGACACAGAACCAAAAGCTATAAAACTATAAACTATAAACTACAAAAGCTATAAAATTTGACAAATTGCATGACTTTGACATTGTTTATATTTAGCTTGATAGTGCAAGCGACGTTTCATTACATCATTAATGTATACTTAGATCCATAACGAACAGTTATATCGATTATAATACATTTTATTAGATTAATCATGTATATTACATTCGATTTTATTACATTATTGATGCATATTCAGGTCTTTACCGATGTTTTCTTAACTGTCAGGGCTTGATTGATTATCATATCGACATTGCACATTCACGTGAACAGGCGAACTTCAACTGTATGGCTACTGCTTCAGTCGGTGCCGGAAAATGTAAATTACATGATATCTAACTAGCCCTGCAGTTAAATGCATATATCGGTAAAGTAAAAATCCTAAAATTGTTGGATTTCTCAAAGTAATAATTATTTAGTTAATACCGGTTCAGCAAACACTTTGCTATGGAGCTAACGTAATTCGTATACGTATTTTATATACGTTATAACCAATAAAACTTGTCGCTTTCAAGCTAAATATACGGTTATAATCAACATGACATGTCGCTACCGAGCTAAATATACATCAATAATCTCATAAAACGTGTCGGTTATAATGGATAAAACACATTGCTGCAGAGCTAAATACACATTATCTAATGAAACACGTCGATTGTGCTATCAAGATAAATGTGAATGATTTCTTAATAATAATTAAAGGAAACACTTAAAAAACATTTCTGAAGGTTTTTAATTGAGGTTCGATTTCTTAGTGATAATTAATAAAAAGGCACTTATTAGAAAACATCTGTATTTTATTGGCGTGAACACTAGCTGCGGCCGTAATTATGGATGAAGTTGAAACTTCCGGGGTACATTGAAGCTGCGTCATCACGTCGGAGCGCAGAGCGGTTTTTATTTTAACTCCGATACGGCTCACACTGCGAGTCTGATGCCTAAATCGGAACGTGCGTGGGGCGATTTGACTGGAGCGGGATGAATTTTAATGCATCGCGGAGCCAACACCCTAGGAGCGGAAATTCTCACCGCTCCACTCACATGCTCTGGTCATTAACAACTAACTACTACCGCGGTAGGCCGGTATAATCAAAATCTCTCTCATTGGCCAAATTTATACCGTATACCGTTTATACCGCACACCCCTAGTAACGAGTAATGTAACTAATTACCTTTTCAAATTAAATAATGCAATTAAATGTACTGAAAATTAAATTGGCATGTTAGTTTTGTCTTTTGTGAAAATATTATGATAACTTCATCTGACCTTATGGGGCAATTAATGAATTGGTGATATTAGGTAGTGTTAAATAAAATTTGACAGTTGCATAGTTTTGCACAGCAGCAACACAAAAATAACTACTCAGACAGCACACATGACTTGGCATGATGTCTCCGTGATGCTTGAAAATTCATCGGCATAGTATCTCTATGTTGCAGCGACATGGCTGCTGAATATTGATTCAACAGTTCTACTAGACTATTTTTCCAAATTAGGCTATATTTTCCACAATAGGTTTATACTACATATATTTATACACACTATATGGCAGATTTGTTCTGTTTACTCCACATGTAAACATACTACGTCTAAATGGAATGCAATCATTAAACAATGTTATGAGCTGTTCGGGTATGTAATACTGTATTAATAAGAGAACTGAAGTAATGTGAAAGTTACTTTCCCTAGTAACTATTTACTTTTATATGCAGTGATTGGTAATGAAATTGAGTTACATTTGAATGGAGAATGAATGACCTTCTAATAAAATGTCAGCAAGACGCGCTGAGCACACTGGCACATTGTTTACAGCTCCTTGTTGTGTGTTGTTGTTACTGTTAATACTTGTCTTCCTGATTGTTGAGTGTGTGTTTGCCCGTGTCTTGTGTTAACCTTGTTTGACCCGCGCGTGTTATTGTATAAGTTACCCACTGTCTGTGTACCTTACTGTCTGGCATCTAACCTCTCTGCTTTTCCCTGGAATATTTGCTTCCAGTGTCTGTTCAGTATTTTTGGTAATTTTTATAAGGACTGAAGAAAAGGGTGTCATTTCCTCTTTAAAAAAGCCCCCTTCAATCTTCAGTAATTTGCACCTCACTGGTGGCGAATGTGGACCTGAAGGCACATTTCAGTCACAAACCCTCCTACTTATGAAGATGCATTGCAAACAATTATCAGAGTCATTTGGGATTTTTATTAGGAGGTCCAATCCCTGTGGAACAAGTAATTACCTACACAGGCACATTAGAATGTTGGATATTTATATCAGAAGGTTACACACAACATACAGACTGGGGACTAAAAGTGTAGCTACTGCTTGCAGTGTAACTCTGTACCTTAGGAGGCTGCTGCACTCTGTCGGATAGGAGATGAGGCCTAGCTGAAGTGCCCCAGGTGGGTGTATCCAAATAACAGGTGCTTTCACACCAAAGTCCCAGATCCTGGTCCCTAGTTATAAGTTCCTGGGCTCTCTCCACCTGGCCACTTTCGTGTGTCGCTTTGACACCGCACAACAGATCTGGGACCTACAGTACATTAGCATGGAAAACACTGAAAGTTCGTAGGTCAAAGTTCACATATGATTTCATATGAAACGTCTTTCAGTTTCACAAAATAAAAAAACGGTGTGACATATTCCACAAATAAGCACTGACAAGATTCACCGCAGATACTGGAGATATTAAACAAAAAAACATTTGTCAATTGAATTTTCCAATGAAGAAATATCGAAACACAAGCAATAAATGTGTTCATTATATGTAACTGAAATACAAAAATAATTCCGTCTGCTTAATTTTTTCTCTAATAGTTTTCCACACACTTCCGCATTAAAAGCTGATTTACACATCTGCATCAAATCAGCGTGATCAACTGTGATTGGCCTGCTTGGTAACATTCGTTTCTTTATGGGTGTGAAGAAAGCGTACATAGCAGGGGTATGTTGAAGTGAAGCGCTATTTATGGCCCAATCCCAAACTAGTCCCTACACACTCCCCCTCACCACTACGCCTTCCGTTTGTGCATTCCCAAGACTCGTTGCCATATTCAAGGGCACAGTAGTCCATTATGCCCTCATGAAGCAAGTCAGCAGTAATGAAGGCCACTGCCACTTCAATATTCCACAATGTTTTACACATAGGAAACAGAAGAACACAAAAATATATAGAGAATGGTATCTATATTCGTAATTTCAGTTATCCCTGGTTTACCTTGTCCAGAAAAAAACTGGAAGATTCCAGAAAAAAAAGGTCCATGAGTGTTAAAACTGTGCACCAAGCAGGTACAGGCAGTAACATGATGAAATCTGGCAGCCCAGTTGTACCCAGTCCACCCCCCTTCGTCCCAAACCTAGGCTTCCTCGCAGAACTCTATTCCCGTCTTCCTCTAGCTTTTCGCTGATCGCATTCATGCCGCATTATCACAGTGTCAATGAAAATTTATAAATAGCATGATTTTCATTGCTGTGTCATCCCTTAATACCTTATATTTTTCATTGCTCCATCATATTTTGAGATTTAGGCTAAAATGTCAGAATCCCTTTCAATCAAGTGTGAGTAGAGCTGGGGCGTGCAGGTCAGAACAGATAATGATAAAATAAAAATATATATGAATATTTGTCTACTGCTCTGTGCTATAAATGTAATTTTTGTATGACTCCAATCATTTAAACCAATGTTTAAATCACTGTTTTCCCATTCAGATAAAGAGGAGCCCCATTTCCCAGCTCACAACTCCTCACTAACTGCTCTGTGCACATGCCTTTTACTTTCTCACTGTTTGTCACCAGAGTAATGTTTGTACTGTACACACCTATATTATATGTCCTCACTTTCCATAGAATAGGTAATGTATTTCACATATGTATATAACAAATTTACTCTTGCTGATCTGATATAAAACCTCTGCCTCACTGAAATGGGCGCGAACTTGACAAATGTTTCTGATTCTGGAAAAAGGTTCTGGTTCTGGAAAAAAGTTCCTACGATGTGAAAGCAGCTAATCACACACGTTTCCACAGAAATCTACTGACATACATGCTGATAGACAGTAGGTGGTCCCACTGATTAAAATGCACTGATGTTTACAATTAATAAAGGAGCAGAAAGAAATAAAGAGCGGAAAGTACAGGCTGGCTCTGGGATAGAGAACATTAAGGAGTGGAAAGGATGGGCTGGCTCTGGGATTGAGAACATTAAGGAGCGGAAAGAACGGGCTGGCTCTGGGATAGAGAACATTAAGGAGTGGAAAGGATGGGCTGGCTCTGGGATTGAGAACATTAAGGAGCAGAAAGAACGGGCTGGCTCTGGGATAGAGAACATTAAAGAGCAGAAAGGACAGGACAGCACTGGGTTAGAAAGCATTAACCTGTTCAATCCCAAATTTTTCCCTGCAAAATAAGTACATGCATTTCACTCCTTAGACCTCCCTAACACATAATATATATGATTTTTTTTTTCATTTTGTGTTGGTTATGTTAGCAATAATTGTTGCTGGTGGGGTTAAATGGGTTAAGGGCTCCCTGGCAGTATAATACCGCAGCCCAAAGTCACAAAGCAAAAGGAAAAGAATTACAGCAATTGTAAACATGGGCACAAATCCAGTGACCTATGTGACTGGTAGTCAGGGGAGCCACAGTAATGGTTCTGATGCAAATTTTTCTGATTAGCACTAAGCATGCAGCTTGCTTCTCATTAGTAAGGGACATGAATATTGAAGAAGCTCGATGTAAAGTGGTCTGAGTACCACTCTCCTGCGAGAAACAGCAGCACCCCAGAAAGACTTCATCAGACTTGATATCAATGATGCATGGCTCCCCTCTTACACACGTCGGTCTCATTTTCTTTAATGTTCAGGCTCATTTCATTCTGGATACCCAACTACTTTTATCTGGACAAAAAGCCTATGATCCATAACTTCGGTAGCAAGGACAGTGCCTATGTGAATATATACAGCTAGCAGCTGGTGACATCTCCAATGGATCAATGCAGCCCTATTGAAACAGAGATAAACGCTGTTTTTTCAAAGTAAGGTACAAAAAATACAAGGGACAGTGAGTTTCAGCAGAAAGTGAAAGGTCAGTATGATATTACAGCAGGACATGGGGACAGATCACACAGTCCATTACATCATATGCATATGCAGCTGATATAATGCTGATGGGAAGTGATATGGAGATAATTACCCGCCTGACTCTGCATGGGGTGCAGTGTAGGAGACTCATAAGCACTCACAGAGACGTCAAGCATGAATCAGATCGAAAGTACAAACATTACAAATTGCTGCATTAGCTTCTTATTGCATGATATACAGATGCGTTCCCCACTTCTATAAAAGGATGAATTCCTATCCTAGTATCAGCAAATGTGACCTAGATAGACAGGCATATGAACTGCCATAAAAGACGGTAACATTTTTGGGAGAATGTTGTACATTTCCGGACACATCTGAGATGAAAGCCTTCATTCTGATAGTCATACTAAATTTAAGTTGTTCACTGAAATCTAAATAATATTATAAAGGAATGCTCGTTTTGGCCTGTGAAACTGTTGCCTAGTTTTCCAGGGACTCGGTAATGTGATATCACACGCACAATTTGAAATATTTACTGCACCTCACTAATTATTCATGAACGGCCTTGGCAGAACCTCATGCCGTCTGCTGCGCCAGCCTGACCCAGGCTGGACACCTCTGAGCTTATCTGTGTGTATCGAGTACCCATCCTACAAAACCACCCCCAATGACAGTGTCCGTTTCCGGCCTGGGGGGCCACGGGGACCAAGTGTCGCTGTGAGCCAGGAGCTGGCGCAGATGGGCTGTGCCTCTCCTGCAATGCTATAAGTAAATTGGGGTTATGGGATTGATTAACTTTGTATGGTATAGATAAATTACATTTATAACTAATTGGTGATTTAATGAAGCTGCAGCCTCACACCTGAGCCTCGCCCAGCATCACTCTGATCAAAAGCTCTGGAATCCCTTCTTGTTTTTCAGCTTATTGTACCTTTACTGGTCAATCCTAAATTTTACCTTTGTACCTTTAAAGTCAATCCTAAAAACAAAGCTGATAAGATGCCTGCCAATTTAAGAGTTCCGTCTGCCAGGATAAACAGAATGCTCCATGACAGCAGTCCCGTTCAAGGCAGATACACTTAATCACGAGAGAGAGGTCCCATTTGAAGCAGGCACAATTAATAATCACGAGAGAGAGATCCCATTTGAAGCAGGCACAATTAATAATCACGAGAGAGAGATCCCATTTGAGGCAGGTACACTTAATAATCACGAGAGAGAGATCTCGTTTGAGGCAGGTACACTTAATAGTCACGAGAGAGAGATCTCGTTTGAGGCAGGTACACTTAATAATCACGAGAGAGAGATCCCGTTTGAGGCAGGTACACTTAATAGTCACGAGAGAGAGATCCCGTTTGAAGCAGGTACACTTAATAGTCACGAGAGAGAGATCCCATTTGAGGCAGGTACACTTAATAATCACGAGAGAGAGATCCCATTTGAGGCAGGTACTGTACACTTAATAGTCACAAGAGAGAGATCCCATTTGAGGCAGGTACACTTCATAATCACGAGAGTGGTCCTGTTAGAGGCAGGTGTGATGGATTTTGTCCATCTCTGTGGTTTTGGGGAATGTGCCCCCTTAGGTCTGTGGAGCAGGAAGGATGGCACGGCTCTTACTTTGGCTCTTTCTTTACTCCAGCTGGCATTAAAAATCAGCATTACACAGTCACCACAGAGTGCAACTACAACATTCATATCTCCAGCTTAAAAGTACTTTGCTTTGCTGAGGCACGAACGGCACTCATGGAGGAATCCTATCTGTGTGGTTGCACTGTTAAATCACAAAGTGGCTCTAAAACTACATATACATGATATAAGCAGATCAGACCCCTGCCTCTGCCTCATGAAAGTGCAGCACTGGCTGCCTTATAGTGGACGGCCTCACTCATGTGGTGCAGATTCCAATACACTCCTGGCACAATACCAGACGGACCTGTAAGAGTGACATCACGGTGCGGATGGGGGCCCACAGACTGTACTAATCAAAAGGGGTTTAAACCCATTTCTCTTTTTATCCTGTTTTACTTTTTACTTTGATCCCTCCTTAGATTGTCCATATCAGGAAATGTAAGGTTAAGTAAGACTAGTTATATTTTTTGAGTAAGTTTTACTTTTGACCACCAGGGTGCTTAAGTGTTCCAGGTTTTCAATAAAACCCAAGACTAGACATGTCATGCGACCCCCCCTAACCTTCCCTATGGTGTTTTCATCATAAAGGGTCTTTACCTCCGGAGCAGGTCTGACCCAAACCTTAACCCAGCAATGAGTTTCACATATATTTCATGTGGGACATACAAGGACTATGACATAACTCTGTCATATACAAAGTATTTCAGAGTTTAACTCGCCGACCCCACACCCAGGCACAGCTACCATGTGTGAAGAAGTCAAACATCAGTACATAAAGCCCACGCTTTTGCATTGTCTATCGAATATTTCTTATTTCACTTAAAGTTGGTAATATCACACAAAATCTACAGAATATGTAAAATATTACGTAAGATATACAGTATAGGTAATATACTGTATATTACATGATATTATCCTCACAATATGTAAATCAGAGTATCTTACTCCCTGGCACCACAGGATCTGAGTCAGCCATAGATTTGAGTCGCACATGCATCAGTGTTGAAAGCCAAATACAAAAGCAACTAGTAACGAACTAAAAATTATTAATACTGAAAAGAAACTAAAAGTAAGCAAAAAAAAAAAAGGTCCAATTCCAGCAAGGGGCTTTGCCTATGTCAGCGCAGACATTTAAAATAATCAGCCATTTTATGAAAATTCATGCAAATGCATGATAGGCCTTAACTTTCAATACTGTAACTGTAAAGGTGCAGGTTTGGCAGATGGTCTAAAGTGCTTTATTACTTGAAAAGATTAATGCTTTAACAGTTTAACACGGTTGATGCATGTGCAACTCAAATCCATGGCGGATCCTGTAGTGACATTGCACACAGCTGTGGCCAGCACCGGGCTGGCCATCTTACATACTGGGCATTTTCCCAGTGGGCTGATGGGTAAAACTTATCATTGCTACCCTCTGCAAAATTTATCATTCTAAAGTTATCGTGGGGGATCCTCCCCTCCCATATAAACATAAATGCTGCACGAAGAAGACCATCGGTGAGGAACGGGCCCAGTGCTTTCGTAGATCATGTTGCCTCTTGCCAGGTCTATGCCATGAATGACCTGCAGCAAAAGCGGCTCTTATCATACAACAAGAGTGGCCAAGCTTTCAGTGTTTGTGCACATGGACCGTGCTGCCTCCTTCTCAGCAGCTAGTGGCCAATGTCTCACACCCAGCTTACAGCTCTATGGAAATAGCAAGTCCGACTCTGCCATTAAGCAAATGTGTAGCACCTGTGAAAACTACTCACAGACACACATGCACACACGTCAGACCTGTGTACTACTTAATCAGTCCAGTTAATTATCAAGTTTCACACACCTTGTACCTTCAAGCACACTCTCAGTGTATAAGCTTGGATAAGGTGTACTATAGAAATTTAACTAGTGTGACTGAAAAGTTTCAGTCCTCATTTGTATTTTTGCTGCAAAATGTCAGGGAATTGATAACTGTGTCAGAGTTTGCACTGTGCCACACACCGCATGCACCTTCACACTGAGACACTGGCAAATAAATGCAGATTGGCTCCCAGCTGGACTCCTCGTCTAAGGGCCTGTAGGATCATTAACATCTAGCACCAGAACAATGACGATTCCATAGCCTAAACTTCACATTGTGTTTTTACTATCACAAAGCACATAATACTTAATGCCACGCAAAGCATTAAATATATTTTCTGGGACACAGTTTTTTTGGTTTTATTCAGTTCACCTAAAAACTTGTTCTGATTCATTCATCAACTTGTTTAGTGGCACTTCCTGTTTGCATAACAGATCTGAAACACGTGTTCCGATTTGTCAAAAAACAGCCTGTTATTTAGGTTAAACAGTACTAAAGAGTAAGGTAAATACAACTAATAAGTCATGTGAGAAAAATAACATTTGTTATTGAATTATAGTCTAAATCTGTCAACACTGTACCTTGGCTACTGATGTTTGTTAAAAAAAACAAACCCAACAGCTCATCACACAGGAAGCTAACAAGTTCAAATGTTAAGAAACCTTGGCTAAAACTGAGAAAATGTCACATTGCTAAAATCCAACTGCAGCGTATGGGAAGTCACTGGGGCAGCATGGTGGAGCAGTGGTTAACACTGTTGCCTCACACCTCCGGGACCAGGGTCGGAGTCTCTGCCAAGGCTTCATTGGTGTAGAATTTCCATGTTGTCCCCATGCTGTTGTGGGGCTTCTTCTGGGTACTCTGGTTTACCCCCACAGTCCAAAAATTAATTGGTTAATTGGAGTTGCCACATTGCCCTAGGTGCGAATGGTGTGTGAGTACACCCTGTGATGGGTTGATGCCCCAACTTGGGTTCATCGCTGTCTAGTACCCATAGGCCCTGGATGCCCCAAGACCCTGAATAAAATAAGCAGTTTCATAGAATAGATGGAAGTGAAGTCAGTGCACATGTAGGCTATATACTACACCAGTAGTTGGTGTATTTCACTCATGACAAAAGTATGACTATTGTTCAGTAGCCTATCTGAGTCTCATTCACTGAGTCGTTCACCAACTTGTTCACTCTTTTGGGTCTCTTCTTCAGAACTGGAATGAGAGATCCAAAGGAGTGGAGAGACTCTTTTTCATTGACTCATTCACCAACTCGATTGCGCCTTCAGAGCTCTCGTTTGGGAGTACGGTTCCCAAAAGGTGCCACTAGCAACTTACAAAGCTGGACCCATTCAGTTTCATGGTAAAAATGTTTAAATACAGTGAATAATTTAAGTGATATACATACACATATACCAATCACAGGTCAAAACATTGATTAATTTGGCTGAATAGTAAACACAGAAGTAGTACTAAAGGGAGCGCCGTTTGGAAGTTGAAAGATTTGGCTCTTATTTCTGAGCTGAACCAAATGATCTTGTTTGCTGAAAAATTCCATTCACTAAACGAGAGACTCACGGTCACTCGTTCACTGTAGACATATATGTTCAGTCCCGGGCTTATTTCCCAGCCAATCATATTCTCCCTCACAGCATGCCCTTACATGCTTCATTGGTTCTCACTGGCCGTAGTGCATTCACATAATATTTATGAGGACAAGCGGATGGATGAAAAGAACTAATCTTTGCAGGGAAATGAACACGAGTGCATAGTTCCTGTAACGGACTTCCCCGCGAATGAATTGTTCGCAAACAGCACACCATTACTGACCATTACAGAGCAGCATAGCCGGGGTAATCCAGTAATCATCCAGCACCTGACCACCCTCTCATTATGATCATGTCACAAGACATATGAAGTCATATGAAGACTAAAACTCCCTCCAAATAAACTGGCAGGACTTAATCATCTGACGGCTTGCTTTCTTTTAATGAAAGCCTCACTACTGTTCCTTAGTAGGCCTATCAGCTAAACTCAACCATGATATCATAGCTCTAATTGCACTTATTGAAGTCCATCTTGAAATAGATATTGAAGCAAGCAATATACGGTTAATTATTGTAAACATTATTTCTTTCATGTTTGAGAAACACATGCAGTTACCTAAAAACAGAAGAGAGCATTATGTCAGTCATTTAATTATCTTTGCATGTAAGGATTTCATACTGCTGTGGTTTCTCCGTAATGCAGTCATGCCGTTATGCATATTAATATCCCACATAAAATATGTGGCCTAATGTGAAGAAGTCCCAGTGTCTCAGGTGTGCTTGAAGCCATTCCTGCATGACACAAGGCAGAATCCCACTTTAGTTTTGCAGGCAAAAACCAGCATTCTGGCAGAAGAAATGCTGAATTCCGCATCAGCTTCAATTCCCAGGAAGATGCACCATGAAATTTCATAGTAAAACTGGAAATTTGTTAGCCAATTTTGCCATGCAGTTTCACAGCTCTATCGTGAATTTTTACAGTGAATTACCAACTTTTCATGGCTCCACTGTGAAATCAACAGTCAAACGGTAAACTTCACTGTCAGAATTATTAAACACAAGAAGAGGTGACCATGAACTTCAAAGTAAAACAAGAGATTGCAGTTCTACTATGAAACTTTCATAGTCAAACTGTAAACTTTGCAGTAGAACTATGAACAACTAAGGTGTAACAGTAGACACCACAGTTTTACCTTGAACTTTCACAGTGCATTTTATTCCCGGGTTTAAATGGCTGAATATTTCAATTGTGGTCACATTTTATTAATTATATCTCCACTATGAGCTAAAAAGCGTCCATCTGACATGGAGCGGCCGTAACTTAGAGCTGGTTAATGTTTAACGGTGATATCAGTGCAAAGACACGCACTTTGACTGTTTAATACAGCGGACATTGCGGTATGTATAACTGGGGCCAGCCGGCGGGAATCGCGACTTTCAGGGTCATTTACACTACACTGGGCTCAGACCTTACAGCAGCCTAATAATAGTAACTTATACCTATATGCATCCAAAGTAAAACAGTTTACATGGACATCCGTCCAAAGAAAAAATACCTTGTACCTATATCAGTCCGAAGTGAAACAGTTAGTACTTGGATCAGTTCAAATTAAAACAGGTTCAACCTGAATCCAACAAAAATTAAACAGTTTATACCAGTATCCACTCAAAGTTAAACAGTTTATACCAATATCCATCCATTGTTTATACCTAGGCCTATATCTGTCCAAAAAGTGATAGTTAGTCCAACCTAGATCAGACCAAAGTGAAACAAACTGTACTTACGCCAGCATAAAGTAAAACAGGTTTTACCTATATCCACCCAAAGTAAAAAAAAAAAAAAAGTGGTACCGTAGATCAGTCCAGGTTAAAGCAGTTTTATACCTATACGACTCCAAAAAAAATAAACATTTGTACATACACCATTCCAAAGAAAACCAGTTTATACCTTTAAAAAAGCACGTTTAGGCTACCGAATTCATCACAAATAATGCAGTTACTTGTCCGTCCAAAGTATAGGAGTTTGTATCTAGACCAGCCTATAGTGATGCAGTTTGTACCTGTCCATGACAACATACGTGGCCACATCAGCATTATGTAAATTTGATTAATCCAACCATGACTTTCATCATGGCGCAATAAAAACCAACGCAAATATGGGACGTTCTCATCCAAGGAGATACCGTAAAGCCCGCATGAATAAATAACAGTACCAGAACAGTCATGATAAATAAAACTCCCGACGAGCGATACATGTTAATACGCCGCCAGCCGGCCGTCGCTCTGGACGGCGCGTTTTTTTTCTCGTTTTATTCCCAGTGTTGATCGGTCATCATGGCTCTGACTTTCACATGCATTTTCTACGGTGATATAAAAGTAGCCCTAATTCTCTCTGCTTTCCCCCAAATCACACACTGCGTTGCTTCAGTTTGCATTTGGGATTTCCTCACTGCGGTAATGTACACCAGTAATGCACACCAGCTCCAAGCGTACGGCTGTAAATGTATGAGCCGAAATGACGCTTACATTCAAAGCCGCACCATGACACCCCGGCCAGACGTAACACTTCCCAGCGACGGGGAAGCTGCTGATCGATCGTAGTTGCACCATGCCCGCAGGGATATAGCGGTAGACGGAAAACGTTTCAAAGAAACCACATCCCGTCCGTGATGAGAGCGCCGGTGATGCAGGTCTTACCTCGGGATATGGACACGCCAGCTTCCTTCCAGCACGTCGCAGACGGGATGTGTGGTTGCGTTGCCGCGGCAGTCAGCAGTCCCCATCCGGCAGGTCCTGCCCACCGCCTCCCCTCTCATTATAATATGCCAAAGGGGATGCAGCAGAGGGATTCCGGCCGAGAAAAGCCGCGATCGGGGAATTAAACCCGAATCCGGGCATAGCGGCCGCCACCACAGCTCCGCAAGTTCAAACTGACCGGTGTAGCATTACATTTAACGGGACACTTTTATTATTAGAAAGGAGGCGGCCTTTCACTTGTGAAAGTTTCACAAGCTGAATGTATCATAGCCTCTGAAAACACATTTACAAAAAAACTCGTACTCCGGGTCCTGAGCACGGACACACAGGCATTATGCACAATGAATAAAAACGCATTTATAACTGAAAGATACAGCTCACTTTTCATAAATAGATGGATGATGCACTATTATTCATTACAGTTCAGCTTATGTTTTGCCAATAGAAGTGATATTCAATACCCCAGATGCAACCTACACCACATGGTTAAAAATTTTAGGACACCTGGCCATTATATCTACAGTATAACTTTTTATGACATCCCATTCTAAATCCATAGGCATCAATATGGAGTTGTCCCCAACCCCCCACCTTTGCAGTTACAATACCTGCCACTCTCCTGGGAAGGCTTTCCACAAGATTCTGGAGTGTGGATCGTCCATTCTAGTCAGGGGCGCCTTTAAGCAAGGGAAAGTTATGATAGTTCCTAGGGCCTCTGCCTGATTAGGGCTGTAAAAAATTTGGAACATAATTATACTAATCGGGGCTGGGGGTCCAAAATCTTTAGCGGCACCCCTACTTCAAGGTGTTTGATAGGGTTGAGGGCAGGGCTCTGCGCAGGTCAGTTAAGCTGTTCCACACTAAACTCACACAAACATGTCTTGATGGACCTTGCTTTGTGCACTGGAGCACATACAGGAACAGAAAATGGCCTTCCCCAAACTGTTCCCATAGAAAAGCATAGAATTGCCCAAAATGTCATGGTATGCTAAAGCATTAAGAGTCCCATTCACAGTAACTAAGGGGCCTACAGTAGCAATGGTTCAAATTAAGGAAGGGAAGTTAAGGGAAGTTCGGCTCCCCGGAAAAGGACACAAGCTCCCTTGAAAGCCTGCCCTTAGACGTTTAGGGGGAGCGCTAAAAAATTGCCCACTTTTGTGTTATAGTTTATATTTCATTTTCCATACATTAAGGTTCCTGAATTAAAAAAAAAAATAGCATAAATATGTGAATGCTGTGTTTATTTGCTCATTATATTCCATTTTCGGAACATCTGTCTCCACCAATTAACACAATTTTGTGTCTATTCCAGCTGTGGCCATCCTTGCGGGGCAGCACTGCACGCGGATTGCTAGATTTACACAGCTACCTGAATTCCCCTGCCACAGCAATCAATATATCAAACAGAAGATATACATAAAAATACATCTCACCAGGGGAATGTGTTTTAGCTGAAACAGAGTGCCATAGTTTTTCTCACCACTGTGAAGACTTAGTGCACGTATTGATCCCCTATAAGGATCAGTAATGGATACAGCATTTCATTTTCCCTGTATGGACTATCCCGCATTATAATGAATGGCGACCATAGGACCTTACTGCTTAAAAATTATAGCGAAGCAAATTTCTACTACTACTACTACTAATAATAATAATGTTAATAATAATAATAATAAATGGTTATGGCGGCTATGGCACCTCTATCATAACCAAAGTCGCTTTACAAGGATAAGAATGAAAAATAAATAAATGTAAAAGATGAATGAAAAATAAGTATAGTCATAAAATGGATCAGGTAATGGCATATAACATGTATGGTAAATCAAATTAAATGTTTTTATTATCAAGGGCCAAGGCAAAGTTTTTTTAAGTATGATTAAAATTGTATCGTTGGTACAGACTACTTCATGAATAATTTACAAAGTTCTGAAGCGTCACTTATTCTGTAGCAATCTTGCAGGGGGAGTGGTCTTTGCGATATACCCGGCCAATAACAGGTGGCGCCCCTATAACCAACCCCCCAAAGACACCAATGACTGCAAAACAAACCGCTTTCCAATTTTCCTTTCGCAAGGGTTAGGGCCACAGGCCCCCATGATCCAGAAAGAGTCACAAAAAAAGTTTTTGTACCCCTTCATCCCCTTGGCAAGCAAAGCGACACTCAGTTCATTTCATAGAACTGCCAGATTCTGCATCACGAGATCACCACCTCTCACGAGTCTCAAGAACCAGTCACTGAGCAGCAGTGACACAGCAGCCAGGTTCTGCCTCATGAAAACCTATCACCACCTCTCACGAGACTTGAGAACCTAGCACAAGCCCCATCTCACAAGCACCAGTGCTTAACACCATGTCTCACAGGGCTGGAAGGTTCTGCCCCATGAAAATCTATCACCACCTCTCACGAGACTTGAGAACCTATCACAAGCCCCGTCTCACAAGCACCAGTGCTTAACACCATGTCTCACAGGGCTGGAAGGTTCTGCCCCATGAAAACCTACAGTATCACCACCTCCCACAGGGATACCAGGTCCTGCCTAAAAATGCAGGAGAACCAATCACTATGGTTCACAGACTAGCATGAATGGTATTGCTCAGATCACTGGACAGACTGGTGTCGTGGGAGTTTACCTACACCATCCAGGAATAACATATGGAGAGCTGATGAGGAAACAGGCTAAGCTTGTTTCTTCCATTCACATATGTCAAATTTCCATTGATTCCCCAACAATCTCTTTGATCATTTTTACTAGCACCATATGTGAATTCATGGACATTTCGGGCTTCAGAATAAATGCTGCTACACAAAATCGCTACATAACTGACAAATGCCAGAAGATGCTATAATAAATGCAACCACTATGTGGACCCAAAAACCTGTCTTCAAGCAATAACCTGCACTGCATTCTGTGAGGTCCCAAGACGTTTTCTGCATAACCTCATATTCCCTCTCCCGTGCCTTTCCATGCAAGCCACACTACTGGGTATACTTGCCTGACTGTCCCATAACATCTCAGCATGCTGTTCCCCTACCACTAACCTCCCGTTGCCCCTCAAGTCAACCCCCAACCCTGAGAGCTTTCCCATAGCCCGATGTAACCCTTTACAACCTGTATGGCCAAAATGTGCTGTCTTTCTTTAGACAAAACCTTCTGAAGAGCTTGGACACTGTGGGGAGTGTACAGTATGATACTTATTTCTCGCTCTTCAGACTCAGACCATAGAACTACATTGGTGTCCATTCAGCCCCAAACTTTCCCTAACCTTTCCTACAGAGACTGAGTGCCTGTTTACATGTTGTGGTAGAAGCTGTAATTAGGCCTCTGCATTACATACATATTCAATCCAATCCATTGACAGTTTCCTGAAACAAGCATTTGTTTAGTTAATTGATGCAGTAAACACCATCTCAGCTTTCTAAGATACAGAGAACAAACTGCTGTTGCATTAATTTCAGAAATTGTGGTGCCTTTAAGGAGGGCTAAAGGATATCAAATGTTATCAATAAATAATCACTAAACGAAGAGCCATTAAATCATAAATCATGTTTATTTTCTGACCGGAGGGTAAATCAGACAGGTAAAAGCATCTCTATTCCACTATTTTGGAAACTTGGTTACCTGTATGTAACCTGGATTATAATAGTATTCAATGAACCTGTTTCATATTATGTGTAATTTTTTGATAGTCTTATCCAAAATACACATTTTCCAATAATTTACCAACAATTTACCAATAATTTACCAATAACTACTGTAGGCGAGTGATCTTTATGTAAACTGAGAAATCACAGGTAGGACTCAGAAATTTCAAGTTGAAATTTGGCATCTAAAACAGAACCCAAAGGACATTACACCTGTTCTGGCCCTAATTATCTCAGCCCTTTGGCTCTTAGGGGTTACTGAGGCATCCAACTTTACTTTAAACAGACTTAAGAGCAAAGAGATTGACAAGAACACAGAAAGCTCAGCAGTCTGAAGAACCCCTGTCAAATTCAAAAGAAAAAAAGTGTCCAGTGGCTTTCCACTTGCTGCTTGTGTGAATCTATTTGAAAGATACAGTTTCACCACCTGTGACATGTGTAACACAGTCCAGCTGCTTTCAGAATAAAATTTGCAAGTTTTTGGGAAGTAGAACATGGAAATGAATAGTGTGCCTTTGGACTTTCCCGTGTATGAATTTATTAAATGAATGCACATAGCTTGTGAAATTACATTTTAAACATTAACATAGATAAATAGCTTAATTTATGCATATAATCACTGGCTCCATGCTGAGCAGTTATGGAAGATGGATGGATGGCAGACAGATGGATATTTTTAGATCACATGCAGAACTGCATATCATCTTCAGACTTAACTTATGAATATGAATAAATGCAGGTGAGCAGGCCTGTGTGACTGGCCTCAAATCTCCACTTAATGCAATGCCTGAAGGAGAGCTGAGCTTGTCTTTCTTATTATTATTATTATTAATAATAATAATAATAATAGTTATTATTATTATTATTATTATTGTCAGCATTATCTAAAACAACAACAACAATAATACTAATAATAATATATGTATTGTTCATATATGTTCAATCTGAGGGCTCAGTCCTGAAAGATACAGTTTCTCATGCTGTGACAAAAAGATTCGATTGAAAATCGCAATAACACGATACTCATTTCTCTCATCTGAAGGCAGCTCTACCCTAAGTGATGGCACCAGTGCCTTGAACATGTTTCACTGCCTCCTTTTTCACTGGATTCTTGCAGTGACACATGCTTTCCTCCCCTCATCCCTCTGCCTCTGTCAATCCGTGCCCACTTGAGCTGGACTCCAACCAGAGCTGCTCCGCACTCCACAACTCAAACGCGAGAAGGTCCCCTCCTTACCTGTTCATGGGCACGATGCTGTCCAGCAGAGCCGGAGAAGAAGGGATGCTGGCAAATCATACAGAAGGGAGAGAAGAATGGGAAAAGGACCTGGGTAGCATTCCACATATTATCAGTTCTGCTGAGGACAAGCCTTCACTTTTGGCGGATTCAAAAAACCATCAGTATGGCGCAATGGTGAGATCTGCCTGTTGTTAATCCAGCCTCTCAGCTGTCTTACATCTAATGTTGTGCTGATGGAAGATGTTGCATTTTATTTTCATAATGCTTTTTCATCATTCGCACATGCAGATGGGGGAACGGCATCAGCTCCAATGGTGGAAACCCAGAGACGGCTTAATGGAGGGTGAGTGACCTTTCCCCGGGGTTGGCGGACTCGCCATCACATTTCTAGGGATTCCCTACTCCTTATATGACATTTCTGAAAACTGACTATACTTATGCTCATTAGCGAGGAAAACCGCAGTGGGGGGTCCGCTGACAGTGGCACCGTGCCCGGGCTGTCAGTACATGCTGCTCCAGGACCTGAACATCAGTTTCCAGGCTGCCGCAGGCCGAAGGGTATGTTACCTTTCCCCTTATGAAATGTAATCATTAACATAATTAACAGACTGGACTTAATTAACAATAAGGTATGTTACTCAAACATTTACTCCTGAGTAAGAACATTGCATTTGTTAGCAGTTCAAAAATTGTAAAATATTGTAAAAATAAGTATTAAAGAATTTCATAAATGTTAGAATTAGAATTTTTTTTTCTAATTCTAATTCTAAGTCTTTCTACAATAATAGTGGTATTGCAGTGGACCGACTAACTGTAATTGTACAGGTTTTCATGCACTTTTTTGAGACCACAACAACAATGCTGAGAAAAACCACCACAGAAGTCATCCGTGTATCTTCTGCCTTTTGGTGGGGGTGGGCAGACACCATGGACTGAATACCAGTCTATCACAGGGTGTCAAATATTAAGTGATTAAATAACTCAATTAAATATTTTAGTGATGATAGCTTTACAAAGCCCTGTTATATTACAGTTAATTTTCTCTCTCTCTCTCTCTCTCTCTCTCTCTCTCTCTCTCTCTGTTCATGCAGGTGTGTGCTCATAAAATACCTCCCATTCAGTCTAGCAGCATCTCTGCAGAAATCCACCCCCTTCACACACAGCTCCTCTCGCCACTGATCACCTGCAGCAAGGGCATCCGTCTGTGTGAGAGCCCATCAAAACACCTGTCCCCCAGCCCAGGTGAGCCTGCCTGCTGTTTACTGTACAGTATGTTCCCCTGAAACGCGATAGTTGCATTCCTCCTTGCGTTAAGCAAATCCACACTACATGGATTGAGGGATTAGGGACAAAACACTCAAAGACTCATGCACAAAGACAGGAACCTGAAAAGAACGATAGCACAATACTATGATACATAGCTAAACCTTACAATAAAAATGTATTGTGCGTATATATGCCTTATCCTGTGTGTTTTTATTTTCAGAACCACACACACACAAACACTCATACAAGAGTTTTGGAGAACATTCTCTATGCCCTCTCATTGGATGCACCACAGCGTCCACACCCTTCTGACCAGCCAGTGGTAGTGGCCCATGTCAGACATCTGCAGAACAGTGCAGGTTGATGGTATGAATTGTTGGCATGCACGAGGTTATTTCGCTTGTTGACCTGTTGATCCCTGCTTTACAATAGGTGTCACCTTTCGTCAATCTATCCAAAACGTTGCGTACAGCTCTTGTGAGGTTCTGTAAAGAGATGCATTTTTTTCTGTTTCGTTTTGTTTGGTAAGTTCAGGATTTTGTAAAAAAAACTTAGATAAATGAGGCCCTTGAACTTTGCAAGTGGAAGTGGTTGTCTGAAGGTTGCAACTATCACAATCATTTAGAAAAGCCGATTATTCCTTTATTCCCCTTTTTTAACAGGTTGCTTAACCATGCTTAGTCTTGGGGCATTAAATTGTCACTTTTGTTTCACTAAAAAGCTACCAAAAGCAAGGAACAACAAAATAAACACCTGTAGGATAGCTCAAAGTGAACCGATGCAGTAACAGAGTGCTTCAGGTGTGTGCCTCCCATGTATTCCTACGCACATCTGTCCAGCTGAGTGCGGTTTTTCAGAGATAATGTAACTGTTCCCTAATGTATCAAATCTGCCTTTTCAAAACACGTTATAGGCGAGCATAATGAAAAAGAGCTTGACCTTTAATTCAGCCTTATAATAAAGAGTGCGGAGCTCCTGTTAGTCGATTTGTCAGAGTCACTGATGACTGGAGAGCAGGAAACATGCCGCTTTCCCACTGTCTCACCTACAGGAGGTCTCAAGCCCCCACCTGTTGCTGGCCAAACCTTCCTTTGCTACCTGCTGCCTCTGACTGTGGGTTTGACCCCCCATCCACTGGCGTGGCTCAAAGCACAGTAAGCACCTCAACGTTTCTCTGTGGGAAATAATGGGGAATGTCTTCATATGTCCAGAATGGTACCTCCGTCACTGGACTGTCTGTCTGGCCCACATGTTTTATTTCAAATCTCAATTAGCACAACCTCATTTGCGCTAATGGCTCTAATTATGTGTTTATTCAAATAAACCCAGTTTCAGCCCAGACAGCTGTGGTCTTTGACCAAGTCCAGTTCTTTTATGAAACTTGGTAGTTCATGAAGAGTTTAGCTCATTTGTTTAACCGGGAAGAGGCACTTTGTCCTTTCACTGGTTTAACTGGGAAGAGGCACTTTGCCCTTTTACTGTTTTAACTGGGAAGAGGCACTTTGTCCTTTTACTGGTTTAAATGGGCAGAGGCACTTTGTCCTTTTACTGGTTTAACCGGGAAGAGGCACTTTGTCCTTTCACTGGTTTAACTGGGCAGAGGCACTTTATCTTTGTAGTGGTTTAACTGTGGAGAGGCACTGTACCTATACACTGGTTTAACTAGGCAGAGGCACTGTATCTTTGGACTGGTTTAATTTGGGAGAGGCACTTTATTTTTGTACTGGGGTAACTGGTGAAAGGAAATCTTTAAATCTTTCTCCAAGACAGGGACAGCAGCTTCTCTCAGTCCTGGGAGCAGAACTGAGTGTTCCCCCAGTATTCCCCACTGGACCCGGTATGCCTAGGTGAGATGACCTGGGCCAGTATTCACTAGCATCATCATCACCAAACTTTGCTGTTGCTTCTCTCCTTAAATGACCCATGCAGTGCATTCTGCACCAGGAACATAATATTTAAGAACTAGCTCTGTTATTATCAATGGCTGGTTTTGTCTAGGAGCCATAACTTTTACATTAAGCTTCTGACACTGAACATCTGTGTCCCTCACAGCTTTGTGTCCCAGGGGACACCCTCCCTGGAGACCCTGCATCACTTCCTGAAATCACCTCAGCTTAAACAGGGCTGCTGGGAGGTAGATTTGAGCACTGCTGACAGTGTGTGAGTCTCTGGCCAACATAACATCACATGGCACCTCGACTATGAAGCGATCATTAGACGTTTTTAGATAAACATTCGCCTGGTTTATTTATTGGATCTGTCTATCCTGCTGTTCGCAGGAAACACCAGGAAGACAGAAAAATGAAATGGATCAAAAAGCCCCTGAACGCATTCATGCTGTACATGAAGGAGACACGAGCCGCTGTGGTGAAGGAGGGCATGCTAAAGGACAGCACAGCTGTGAACCAGGTCCTGGGTCACAGGGTAACCGGCACCGCAGTGTTAAATTTAACTAGCCTGGCCATCTTGGCTCAGAGTGAACTGCGGACTCTTTGTTTTTCGCAGTGGCATGCGTTATCCAGAAATGAGCAGGCAAAATACTACGAGCTGGCGAAGAACGAGAAGCTGCAGCACATGGCGCGCCATCCTGGCTGGTCAGCCAGGGACAACTACGTAAGCGATTTGCTCGCAGGGGGTTGAGGAGTGACGTAGAGGGAAGGGAGACAGGATCAGATGCGGGACAGATGCAGGGGAGACAGGGTCAGATGCAGGACAGAGTGATGAGAGCTAGGATCAGATGTGAGACAGAGGGAGGAGAGACAGGGTCAGACACGGGACAGAGTGACGGGAGGGAGGGTCAGATGTGAGACAGAGAGAGGGGAGACAGGGTCAGACGCGGGACAGAGTGACGGGAGCTAGGATCAGATGTGAGACAGAGGGAGGGGAGACAGGGTCAGACCCGGGACAGTGTGACGGGAGCTAGGATCAGATGTGAGACAGAGAGAGGGGAGACAGGGTCAGGCGCAGGACAGATGCAGGGGAGACATAGTCAGATGCAGGACAGAGTGATGAGAGCTAGGATCAGATGTGAGACAGAGGGAGGAGAGACAGGGTCAGACACGGGA
>JAODKL010000062.1:15763816-15776284 GCA_026780765.1 Petrocephalus schoutedeni | reverse complement strand
GACAGGGTCAGACGCGGGACAGAGTGACGGGAGCTAGGATCAGATGTGAGACAGAGGGAGGGGAGACAGGGTCAGACGCGGGACAGTGTGACGGGAGCTAGGATCAGATGTGAGACAGAGGGAGGGGAGACAGGGTCAGACGCGGGACAGAGTGACGGGAGCTATGATCAGATGTGAGACAGAGGGAGGGGAGACAGGGTCAGGCATGGGACAGAGTGACGGGAGGGAGGGTCAGATTTGAGACAGAGAGAGGGGAGACAGGGTCAGATGCGGGACAGAGTGACGGGAGCTAGGATCAGATGTGAGACAGAGGGAGGGGAAACAGGGTCAGACCCGGGACAGTGTGACGGGAGGGAGGGTCAGACATAAGACATCCTCAGTCTGTCTAAGTGAATCTTGGTGTGTGACCTACAGGGGAAGAAAAAGAAGAGGAAGATGGAGAAAGTGACTGTTAGCTTGCAAGTAAGTGAGCGAGCAGCATGCTGCCCTGCCGTGACGTGCAGAACAAAGCTGGCTGTCACTGGCCATTCATGGCATGCCTGTCCCCCTGCTGGATTATTCACGGTACTTCAGGGTCCTGGTGGCTTGTTCCTCTTTCTCAGGGCCCGCCAGGTATGCAGGCATCACACAGCTTCAGCCCATTGCAGGTACTGTGTAATGTCCATGTATAAAACAGCACTGGTATACATACATGGGCCAGCCTATTGTACCTCTGTGTGAGTTTGCTTTGGTTATGCTTGCTTGTTACCTCTCATATTGATTTTATACCGCCACCTACGGGATGCTAGAGTCAGCTAGTGTGTGCTCTGTAAGGATACCTATCTCACCATGTTATTCACACTCATCTTTAAGACTCACTATATCTGTGCCACAGGATGGGAAGGGGGCTGCTTCAACTGGTTCCTGGCCCCCCCATCTGTGCGTGCGAGCTTGCCTCGCTGCCCCAGCGCGGGATCGCTGTCGGCCCGCCTCTCCATCGACAATTATTTAATCTCTTTTGCAGCTCTTTAATTGCTTTTACACAACCAATGAGATGTCAACAGGCGGTTTATCGCAGACTCAAACGATGTGTTGCAGTTTGATAACAAAATGCTCGTTAATAGATACAAGCCATGCCAGGCTATGATCTGGTAGTTAGCCACGCGACTATGACCCGTTTGGGAAAATGGGTCGTAGTGCAACTGAGAAATGCGCTTCGCTTTTTTGCTAAAGAACATTTTCTAAGTGAAGTGGCCGAAAGCAAAACTATCTCAGCCCGCTTTGTAACGCAATTTAACCGAGGTGGCAACAGAAATTAGAAATTTGGCTGCTCTTTACATATTTTCAAAGGGGAGAAGAGGTCACCATAATAAAGGATGACTAATACCACAACTACGGGATGCTAAGCATAATTAGACTGTTTTGGACTTGAAGAGAACATTTTTGGATTTCTCCGCAGATGTCACCGGCTTCTAACTCATCTGTCATCTGTCACATGCCCGTCATTGTTCTTGTTTCTTTTTTTATATGTGAGAAAATCTAATGTTAATGGGTTATAAAGCATCTCAGGTAGATGAGAAAAGTAGTGTTTTTCACTAAGTAACAGACATAACACTTGATAACCAATGTTGGATTGAGCGTTTGGGATTTCCTAACATGAGATAAGACAGGATGCAGTTAGATAAGCTAGGATTCCTAAAGTTAGTATTTGCTTCTGTAATACCATTTTGGGAAACAATCTTATACTTTTCCTAAAGACTAAAGATAGAAAGTTTCTGTAATATTGACCCAGAAGCACTTACAAAGTGAGCCCCTGCTGGGATTGGATGTGGGTACTGAGCCCATCACAGTAGCTCTCACTGGGCATTAGACAAGATTAGCAAGCGGCATTTCTCAGTAATCGCTTGGTTAAAGGCGCCAGTTAGCGGCAGTCTCAACTCCTTCAAGCACAGGAGAGGAAGTGGGGAGGCTGCACAATCGTTATGCGTCCCGGCAGAACAGGGCTGCTCCACACCGGCCATAAAAACCAAATTCGGGAGCAAATGAGCACAAACTTAAAGCGCTTAGACGTGTTAATGAGCCCCAACGCATGTTCAGCATAGAACAGCGCTGTGTTTAAAAAAAGCAGCATGAGTAATGGATCACTTTGAAAGGGCCATGTCTGCCTGCTTGGTATTTGGGATAAAAACATATTGAGCAGAGACGTGTGTGAGACAGGGAGCAGTGGTCTCTCTCTGAGCTTTTACTGATTCCTTAAGTTTGTGGTCCGCGTGACTCTTTTCTGATTTTCTGTCCTATCCCAAGGGTGCCAAATAAATTTACCATTCCATTTCTCCAGAATTCCGTGTCCTGTGGATCTGTCCACCACTCAGAATTTAACACATCCTAGGGGAAGCGTTCATGTGCTTTTCTGAAAAGGCGAAAGAAGAAACAGGAGGATCACTGGCCAGCAGATTCCTAGTCCCAGAAGTTAAAGATGAAAGAAAGAAAAGAAACTGACGAAAATTACTTTAAAAAAGAAGCCCTTAATTTTCCTGGCTAACACAAGGAAATGTTCCTCATGGTTAGTCAGACACCAGACAACTGTGAGAGCCGTGAGAAGCCAGGCAGCTGTGACTGTGCTGTGAGGCTGCTGGAGAGTACAGACCTTTATGCGGTGTTACGGCGATACGGCTGCTGGACAGACAGCAGCTGCCCTCACAGGCTTAATAATTAGAATAAATCTGAGCAGAAGTGAATGGCCAGATGGAGACAGCAGTTGCCACGTTCAGCCTCCAAGGTGTTCAGTAGGTGTAGGGGAGGTTATTAGCTACTAAAGAACAGTGTGTGTTCACCCTAAAAAGCTTAATGAAGTGTCACCCTGTGTTAACTAGTAAGAAAAGCAGGCCTGCCCTGGGGGTGACATGTAGGACAGAAAAGGCCTTTCACACCCACAGTGAGGTCCACCATGCTCCATACAAGCCCATCAGCTCCTCACCTTTTGCAAACAGGACAATCACAGGATTTTGACAATCGGTCTTTCACAGGTTTCCTCATGGTTATGCTCCTGTTCTCCCCTTAATGATCCAAAGTCATCATGGGTGAATGAAAGCCGACTCCTGCTTCTCACACCAGAGACTTCCATGTCAGAGGACACAGGTGGCCTGCTAGGGTTACAGTGAGGTATGTTTCCTTATTGTAACCCTAGCAAAGACTGAACCCACTTTACTACATCACTGACTCACACTGCCCTCTAGTGGTAGGAAAAGTACAGTGAGACCAGAACCTACAAACTGAGCAGTACATTGCGTATGAACATTTAAAGATAACACTTTACAGACAAATACTTTAATTAAATACCGAAAACCACTCGCTGAGTCAGAAGTTTCTTTTAAAATTAAACCTACGAACAGCAGAGACACTCGTCTGCCTGGCACCATCTGCTGGGACAAACATCATCCTGCAGCACCACATTTAACATGACCAAAAGGATGAAGAACTGACCGTTTCAACTACAGAAATATTACAAGATTATCTATAAATATCAACCTTAGATACATTATAAGAGAGAAACTGGAAAAATGACAGCAAATTATTTTTCAAAACTTTTATTGCACGTGTAAAATGGCACGATTGGCCAGTTTCTCCTGGAATGTAGCATTGGGACACAGAGCTTTGACTAATACTAATGCTAATACTACGGTAAAGCAGTTTCAGACAAGGACCACCTGGTCCTTACTGATAAACTTCATGCTATCCTGAGATAGTCCCTCTGAATTCAACCTGTGGAACTTCAGATTAAATAGTGGAATACAGACTGGCAACAGACCAAAATTCCATCTTAATGACACCTGCTTCTTAAAGTGTGCTGCCTTCAAAGCTCTTACAGATTGACAGCTGGCCGGGGAGGGGTGAAATTACACGTGTAAACCTTCGTAATTTGGGAGGTTCAAGCTTACAGCTTTTATTATAATACTCCCATTTCTTCCCCTTAACAGGTACGGCGATTAGCTGTCGAAGAAGCCATTGGAAGAGCCAGCAAATTCGGGCAGAGGTCTGAAATCAGGAAGCACTAAATCCAGGAATGCCAAAACTCCTGCTGGGCACGGGGATGTCTTCATGAAGGTACTTCATAGAGCCCTGCTCGGAGAAGTCGGCCACTGTATGGCCATCACCCCGCAGCACCCACTTGGTAGTGAGGAGCCCATCCAGGCCCACGGGCCCCCGGGCATGAATCCGAGACGTGCTGATGCCCACCTCAGCACCTGGAGGAGACAAGCCCATATTGCACCACGGAGTGACCCTGATCTAATCTAACCAATAGCAACAGAGTAACGGAAGTAAACCTTGAGCTCCAACCAATGGCAGCAGAGCAAGAGCAGTAAACTCTGATGCTGGGAGCGGCGACAGTGAAACAGTGGTCCTACCCAGACCGAAGCGGTATCCATCGGAGAAGCGGGAACTGGCGTTCCAGAAGACACAGGCGCTGTCCAGCTGCTGCAGGAAGCGTTCAGCTGTCTCCTCTGGGCGGAGGGAAGGGCCGGCTGTTATGGCGCGCGGAAAGGAGGGCTAGAAGAAGCCGGTTTATCCCAAGCCGCTGACGCTCACCGTTCTCGGTCACAATGACATCTGTGTGCGAGCTGCCATATTTGTGGATGTGCTCCATGGCCTCCTGCATGCCGTCCACCACCTCCATGCAGCACTCCAGGTCACCGTATTCCGTGCGTAAGGACTTCACCTCCGAAGGGCTGAAGGTCAGGTAGGAAGCGAATCGGGGCCCGGCGTGGATCTTCACCTGAAACATGGGTGGTATGCAAGGAACAGCGAGTCTCTTGGAACCATGTGAAGAGTTCCTCTTCATTTGCATTTACCTTCTCCACCCGCAGCATGTCGATAATCTGGTCGAAGAGTGGTGTCCTCAGCAGATCCCTGTGCACCAGCAGTGTCTCCATGGCATTACATGCCGCAGGGTAGTCGCATTTGGAGTCTCTGACTAGATCACGTCAGTAACATCAGAGAGCTAAGTATGAGCAGGCAAGTATGTGTGTGGATGTATGTATGAGTTACTGGGGAGCGAACGTCACCCACTGATGCTGATGGCCTTGTCAATGCTGGCCTCTGCATCCACGTAGACGTGGCAGATTCCCTCGCTGTGGCCCAGCACAGGGATGCCCTTGGCTGCCCGCTGGATGTCCCGCACCAGCTGGGAAGAGCCTCGCGGGATGATCAGGTCGATCATCTTGTCCAGGCGGCACAGGTCCTCCACCTCCTCACGTGTGCTCACCTGCGAGAGGCAAAGCAGGTGACGAGGGATGCCCAAGCAGCCACGTGACCCCGGCCCAAACCTCACCCCCACTACTTACCAGCTGCACCACGTCCCGAACCCCATGGATGGAGAGCGCCTCCTGGGTCAGCTGGTGGAGGATGTAGTTGGTGTTGGCCGCCTCCCTCCCTCCTTTAAGGAGCAGGGCGTTGCCACTGGCGATGGCGAGAGCAGATACCTGCATCCAGAACGTTGCCGGCATGCGGAGAGAGGACTGATCAACTACCCGTCAACCCATCAGACCTAGTAAGAGTCCGGTGCTGGCATGTGAAGGTAGGACTTGTCAACAACCTGCTGACCCATCAGAACCGGCGAATGCCCGGCACCGGTGGCAGCCCCACCTGCGGCAGGCAGTCGGGTCGTGACTCGAAGATGACGAGCAGCACGCCGATGGGCACTGTGATCTGCTCCAGCTCCAGACCATTGGCCACACGTGTCCGCCGCACCACGCGACCCACACTGCCCTGTGACGCCACCGCAATCTGTCTCAACCCGATGGCCAGGCTGTTCAGCTTTGCCGGTGACAAGCTAAGCCGCTTCAGCAGGGGTTGCGAGAGCCGGCCTGGGGGAAGAGGAACCGGAATCTTCCTCAGAAGCGTCTCGGGTGACCCTGTAACACACATCCAACCTGGGGCATGGAGGTTGGGGGGGGATACCTGAACTCACAGCCAGATCCATGTCCTTCTTATTGGCAGCAAGAATGTCGTCCTTTTTCTCCGTCAGCAGGTCAGCCAGGTGACAGATTATCTCACTCCTCTGCAAACACACACCAGCTCCATTAGTGCCCAGGGGCCTCATTTATAAAGCATTCTTACGTGATTTGGTGACGCCAAACGTCAGATTTATAAAAATAATCTTTGACACGGAAAGGTGCCTATACTTATATCAGGTTCAGACTAGACAAACGCACTTCATGGCAGTGTTGGGGTACTGCAGGTAGGCACAAAGAAGCCCAGCCCTGAATAATTACCTTGTGGAGCCCCTGGAGTTTTGCTGAAAAGGGGGAGTTAAGATGCACATTTAATTCGGTGGTAATTTGGGCAGCTGAGGTTTTCTGTTTATTTGGATACAATCCTAGTTAGCACATTCCTTTCTGACAGCTCTCTCTTGCGTCTAGTTATTCCTGCTGGATGTGGTCTGTCTTTCATGGTGGTATTCTGACATTACCCTGGTTACCTTGGTCCACCACAAAGACTTGCTGTCCTGGTCACAGATATGCCAGCAATATGCTCACCAACAATGTGTCCTTTTTTGAACTATGATGCATCTCCCATTATGTTGTACGCATTGCAAGATTTTAAGTACAGCTGTGCTATTGCTCTGCTGATTCAACCTTCACACTCTGCCCTTACGGAGTGAATCTGCAATTAGTGAAGATCACCAGGCTGCACGTATATAGGTGAGAAATCACAAATACTATTGACCTGGTGATTCAGTTTCATTGTCCAACCCGTGTACATATTATAGCTCTACACATGTAAACCGTTTTGGTCAATCCTTAAGCTATGAAAGATACAGAAATGCTGTGATGTGCAAGAGGAGGAATGCCCAGTACGCAATAAAAAGGGGACGTGTTATTGGAGACTGGACAGACTTCTTTGCTCAAGATGACGAATGGCTGATAAGCAGGTACCGTTTGCTGAAAGCGATGATAGTAGAGCTTTGTGGCCAGATGGCCCCAGTTTTAGAGTACAGATGTCATGAAAACTGATACCTTAGTACCAATTCGATGCCAAAATTCTGAAAGCATGACTGTGCCCATCTTTCTATAATGCAGTAGGTATCGGGAATGCAATTCTTCCAGACCAGATGAGAGCAGCACACAGCAAGCGCTGTAGTTCCCTGAAGCCCCCCCCCCCCCCATTTAAAAATGTATATATAAAATAAGGAAGTGCCTGAACTAAAATTCTCATTATTCTTGAAGCACTGAAACGTGGTCTCGTAAAAATCCTGACAGTTACGAAATTTCTGAAAGTGGTAATTATATGAGGGGGGAAAAAGGCAGTAAAGGTTTTTCAAAATTACTGACCTTCATTACATTTGTTTTTAAGCTTGGGATCAGTAACGCATTTGCTTCGATCCCTTTGATTTTGCCACGGCCCATTATATAAACTGTAAATAAATGCATTACTGGTGTTTGAGCTTTTCTCTTCTGCTTTTTATTTTGGGCTTAATATCCTTCTTTTTGAAAGTAATTCCACGCACATGTGTTGTGCACCGTCCTCGTGATTTATATTTTGTCGTTTCATCTCTTCGAATTTATTTGTTATGTCTATTATTTATGTTTATTTTTTCATCTCAGCCAGGTACTGCAATTGTAATGATGTGACTTAAAAAGTTAATTGATTGTAATTTAAGCACCGTTTTAAATACTGTGGCTACATGACAGTTTTTGAAATGTTAATAGTCATTTAGTTTTATTACTTGAAGTCAATACGTCACTGCTGTTGTACTTTGTAATGTTGATATGTTTTTGATAAAGGGGTCCAGGTTGAAGTGTCTATCATTTTTTCATTTTCGATTGTAGAATTGAATTGGGTACTACAATATACAGTGGGAATATCACTGGTATTGGCACTGACTGCTAAATTTCCCAAGTAATACAATCATTGGAAAGGCTCCCGAACAGCATCCCTTTCAATCAGCCAATAAGAGTGTGTCCCCAGCACTGGAGCTGAGAACCAATGCCTTATTATTGGCCCCACACTGGGCCTCCATGGATCAGGTTCCCCACCCCTGCTCTACAGGCTTTGATTCAAGCTCATTATATGCCATGATATTACTTAACGGGTCTTTCCAAGATGATCTAAAATCACAATCATTTACATTTTATAGATTGCACATCTGGTAGAGTGGCGTTACCATATTTTTTTTTTGTTTTCTCTGAATCACACTTTTCAGAAATAATCTTTGAAACGGATGGTTTCTATGCAACGTTCTTTATAAACGAGACCCCAGGCGCGTGAGGAATGAAGCTTACCTGTTCTGGGAGGAGAGCTGCCAGGACTCTGCCCCCCTGGCGCGCCATGTCAGTCTGCTGCTCCACAGTGGGTCCTGGAAGGCAACAGCATGCCCTGAACAGTGCACCCCTCTAGGCCGCAGCTATGGAGGAGGATCTCCAGGCCTGATAGTTGCTCACCTGCTGGCTTCACCTCTGAGAAGAAGGTCCCCACCTTCTTCCCCTCCACGATGTCAGTGATGACGTGCCCTGTGACCTTCGGGTGTGTTCCATTGGCGATCACGACCGCGGTGCCTCCCTGCAGCGCCCACAAGGCAGCCTTCACCTGCAACCCCCAGTAAGATGGTCACATGACCAACCGTTGACTCAATTCATGAATACGATCAGAACAATAATTTTCCGTGTGGTGCACAATAGTGCCAACTGCTGCCTTATACCAGTGCCAGTCAGACCGCCTGCCTTCATGTTCCCCACCCTGTTAGCTTCTGCCTCCATAACCCCCCACCACTGCTGACCATGACGTTCATGTCCCCCCTGCCCCCCCTGACCTTGGCTTCCATGCCCCCACTTCCCACTCTTGACTTGGTGCCATAGGTGATGGACTGCTGATCTCCAGGGTAGAAAATATCAATGAGCTTGGCGTCATCTGTTCCTGGGGGGCTGTCGTATAAACCTGCCAGACAGAGGGGACCATTAGACACAGGCTGTCCTTATTAAAAGGCAGCAGCTATGAAGCATTGCAGTGCTGTCTCCAATGACAGTCCTCACTATACATGGCAAATCCAGTGGTGCCATTACCTTCCACATCGGACAGCGCGATGAGGAGGTTGGCCTTCATCTCCACGGCCAGCCGGGCTGCCAGGCTGTCATTGTCCTTAATGCTGATAACCTGAAACAGCAAGTTCATCACACCCTGAGTGGCCACACCCTATCATGAGATGAACCGCAGCTCCCAGCATGCACTGGGCTGCTCACAGCCTTCCCCATCATGCCTCAAGTGGTACGCACATTGACACCTTGCAGGTCGCTGTTGGGCACCGGGGGGGGCACCACAGCGTCATTGGTGTTGATTATGGGCACGATGTTCATCCTCAGCAGCTCATGCAAAGTGCTGTTTAGGTTCCGCCGCTTCTGCTCATCATGGAAGTCCAGGTTGGTCACCAAGATCTGCCAAGAACAACCGTGTAAGGCGAGGCAGAGCCTGAAGATGGGCCGTCTGGTGGCGGATGCCATACCTGGGCTGTGCAGATGCTGTATTGGGTGAACATGGCCTCATACAGGGCCATCAAGCCACTCTGGCCCGCGGCTGCACATGCCCGCGCCTCCAGAACTGGAACTGACTGGAAAGGAAGTCTGTGGTCAACCTATCGGACTAAATGGACACCAGGACCACAGGGACCCCAGCGCCTTCTGCTCTCTGTGACTCAGTAAGCGTTCTCACCATGTCTTTGAGTTGGTTCTGACCCGAATGCAGGGCCTGCCGGACACTCTGAGACAGCAGGATCTCGTGCCTGAGCCTTTGCTTTCCGAAGGCCACGGCGCCACTGGTCACGATGAGCATCTCCCTGCCTTGGTTCTGCAGCATGGCCACCTTAGAGAGTGAACCAAGCCAACATCAAGCCCCGAGAAACCCCCGTACATGGTGTTCTGTAGCAGTGACTCTAACCAAAAGGTTATTGGACAGACTGATTCAACCTACGCCGGATCACAATGAAACAGTAGGGTGTCACCTGCTCGACAATGGACGCCAGCCTCCCCAGAGCCAAGCCACACTCATCTCCACGTGTGACCACGGCACTGCCCAGCTTTACCACAATGCGCTTGGCATGCTTCAGCTCGCTGCGATGGGGCAGAGAGCGCCCCTGTGAGCGCGGAAGAGGAACTGCAAGGAGGAGACAGCAGACTGGCTTGTGATCACTGCACACCTGACTCCATACCCTGAGCTAAGGTCCAGCTCAACACAGTGTGTGACCTGAAAGTGACCATCACTGAGCTCAGTATCTGTACAGACACACAAACCCGAGTGTTAATCTTGGGCTGTGATCACTGCTGCTGGACCCGCTCAAGGTTCTTTCAGGTTCAGCTTAATACGGCACTGTGAAATATAACTTATTGTTTTTTTTTTTTTTTTTTACAGGAAGTGTGGGGAGAGAGCCTCCACCCTGGGACTCACACTTGACTTGTGACAATGCTCTAGTGATCTGTGGGTATGGAGTTAGTATTAGGGTTGGGACTCACACTTGGCTTGTGAAACGGCTCTGCAGATCCGTGGGCAGATGTCAGTCCATGATCTACGTGTCAGGCCCCTCGGGGGGGAGCACAGGAGTAGGCGCTGAAGCATGGTTATGGGGTTCTCTCAGCTGAAAGAAAAACAGAACAAACCTAATCACTGAAAAGTCCCACTAAACAGGACAGCACAGGAGCCACGAAATACCGGCTTCATGAAGGAAATGTGGCTGCTCACATAGCAACTAGGAAATCAATACAAACAGGTTACTCCTACAGTCACGAGTAAATTATCAGAGTCCGCTCTGCGTAATCTGGACTCGTTGTTTGCGATGTGTTTTAAAGGAGAAGACATAAGTACCACACAAAACACTTCGACGGCTTGTAAATATATTTCAACATCTCCATCATAGCCGCTAAAACAACAGGAGACGCTATTGATAAATAAAAGTACTAAAAACAGAAAAAGGCTTAGGTGGGGGTCCAATGGGCACAGGTGCAGACTCACCGGCGAAGCGGGCAGAGCTGCCTCGGTGCTACGTGTCCGTCTCCGCTTCTCGTCTTTTTGCTGCTGCTGCTGCTGCTACGCTCATTCCTCAACGCCAGTTACGCTAAAGCGCGCAGCGTTACGTCGCCTCGCTCCTACGCTTATTCTTCAACGATAGATGCGCCGAAACGCGGCGGTCCGCCGCACATACACACGATACGCCAACTCACTCCTACGCTATCTATGGCGTCACAAACGCTGAAACACTGCGAGCTCCCGCTCCTACGCGCGCTAGACTACTCCGCAATATAACTTACGAAGAAACGCGGAAATCACTCGCTCTTACGCGTATTAGTTGTAGATTGTTTTGGTTTTATAGGCTGTGCAGATTATTTGTCCCTCTAGCTTCGTTATTCAGAAAAATAAAATGTTATTTCATTAGTTGGCACTGGGTGTCACCGTTGAATAAATCTTGATTGGTCTCTTTATGGGTTGAAACTTCGTTTGGAATAACTGAAAGAACAAACAACAATGTTCATGCTTTCCAACCATTTATGTTCCTTTCTTCAATTGTAAAAAGTGTGGAAGTTAAGTGGCGTTCCGCTGTTAGAGAGACCTTGCTGGTAGAGCAAACTCTAGTGGATGTGGACTCTAGTGTTGTTTTCGAGTTCACCTTAGTCGAGTCAATACCGTATCCGATATGAGACAGAGTCCATTACTAGTGCTGGGCAATCCGATTCTGGAAAAAACACTACTTATTTTCAGTTATTAAATGATTTGTCAAGTCAAGACGGTTTATTGTCATGTATGCAAAAGTACAGTGTACAGAGGACAATGAAATTCTTACTTGAATGTCCTTTTAGCAGTCTAGGCAACTACAAAAGCGCAAAATTACACAATATAAGTTCGATCTACTCTAACATATACTCTTAACAAAGTGACCAGAAAGTATAAAGTACAAGTGTAAAGTTGGTGTTGATAGTTTTAAGCATATGTATTGTGTATTAATAGTATCGCACGTATTAAACGCAGAATGTATATATTTCATGCATTGCGTTTTTTAAAATATGTATTATCGCACATTGTAAACAGTATCTGCATGTTACATTGGTGTGTTAAGAAGGTACAAAAACAGCTACACTGCCTCCTGCAGTAATTATTAATTTCATTGTATCATGCTGAACGCATTTAAAGTTAAAAAAAGTTTTTTATCCAACAAAGTTTTTATTAAACATTTTGTGATTTTCGTAAAAGTACACAACGTGCTTTACATATTGCTTAAAAAATAATTGAAAATACAAAGCTGTTGAATAAAACCTGCAAAAAATAAAAGAAAAGTAAATAACATAAAATAAAACAAAAAATACAAATTAAGACAACACAGTGACCATTTTCACTGCTGGTTAAAAGCTAAATAAAAGAAGTGAGTTTTAAGTTGTGCCTTAAAAACAGCCAGACTGGGTGTTAGCCTGATGAGGGGGGGGGGGGGGGGCAGGTCATTCCACAGCGGGGGGG
>JAODKL010000062.1:15737114-15747806 GCA_026780765.1 Petrocephalus schoutedeni | reverse complement strand
AACTGGGCCAGATTCGAACCCTGGTCCCAGAGGTGTGAGGCGACAGTGCTACCCACTGCACCACCGTGCCGCCCCCGTAATTTAATCTAGCTAAATAAAATTACATAATAGATTTACTTCCACCCCTCCTAGAGCCGACACTTTATTGTGGTGGAGGGGTATGCGTGTTCCAGTGATCCCAGGAGCTAAGTTGCTCGGGGCTTTATGCCCCTGGTAGGGTCACCCAAGGCAAACAGGTCCAGGCCTGAAGCCAGGCCTGGGGGTGGGGCTCGATGGCGAGCGCCTGATGGCCAGCCCTGCACCCATGGGGCCTGGCCGGGCATAGCCTGAAGAAAAAACGTGGGTCCCACCTCCAATGGGCTCACCAGTGGGGCCAAGGGGGTCAGGTGCAGTGTGAGCTGGGCGGTGGCCGAAGGCGGGGACCCTGGTGGTCTGATCCTCGGCTGCAGAAGCTAGCTCTAGGGACATGGAATGTCACCTCTCTAGTGGGGAAGGAGCCTGAGCTGGTGCGCGAGGTTGGGAGGTTCCAACTAGATATAGTCGGACTCACCAAAACGCATGGCTTGGGCTCTGGAACCAGTCTCCTTGAAGGGGGATGGACCATTTTCCTCTCCGGAGTTGCTCGCGGGGGGACGTGCCGAGCAGGGGTGGGCATACTTATTGAGAGGGTCGCCTCCCTTCGCTTTTGGGTGGGGGGACGGGTTCTGACTGTTGTTTGTGCTTATGCACTAAACAGCAGTTCAGAATACCCACCCTTTTTGGATTCCTCCGAAGGGGTGTTGGAGAGCACTCCTCCCAGGGACTCTCTTGTTCTGCTGGGGAACTTCAATGCTCACGTGGGCAATGACAGTGAGACCTGGAGTGGCATGTTTGGGAGGAACGGCCACCCCAATCTGAACCCGAGCGGTATTTTGTTATTGGACTTCTGTGCTCGTCATGGATTGTCCGCAATGAACACCATGTTCAGACATAAGGGTGTCCATATGTGCACTTGACACCAGGACACCCTAGGTTGCAGTTCGATGATCGACTTTGTGGTTGTGTCATCGGACTTGCGGCCACATGAATTGGACACTCAGGTGAAGAGAGGGGTGGAGCTGTCAACCGATCACCACCTGGTGGTGGGTTGGCTCCGCTGGTGGGGAAGAAAGCCGGTCAGACCTGGCAGGCCCAAGCGCATCGTGAGGGTCTGGCAGAATCCCCTGTCAGAAGGAGCTTCAACTCCTACCTCCGGCAGAACTTCGCTCATGTCTCGGGGGAGGCAGGGGACATTAAGTCAGAATGGGCCATATTCCACACCTTCATTGTGGAGGTGGCTGACTGGAGCAGTGGCCATAAGGTGGTCGGTGCCTGTCGTGGCGGTGGCCCTCGAATCTGCTGGTGGACACCGGCGGTGAGGGATGCCATCAAGCTGAAGAAGTCCTATTGGGCCTTTTTGGCTTGTGGGACTCCAGAGGCAGCTGATGGGTACCGTCGGGCGAAGCAGAATGCGACTTCGGCGGTTGCTGAGGCAAAAACTCGGGTGCGGAAGGCACTGGAGTTTGGGAGAGGCCATGGAGAACGACTTCCGGATGGCTTCGAGGAGATTCGGGTCCACCATCCGGCAGCTCAGGGTGGGTAAGCAGTGCAGCATCATTGTTTATGGTGCGGATGGGGCGTGGCTGACCTCAACCAGGGACGTTGTGGGTTGGCGGAAGGAATACTTTGAAGACCTCCTCAATCCCACCGACACGCCTTCCAATGAGGAAGCTGAGTCTGGGGACCTGGGGGTGGACTCCTCTATCTCTGGGGCAGAGGTCACTGAGGTGGTTAAAAAGCTCCTTAGTGGCCGGGCCCCGGGAGTGGATGAGATCAGCCCGGAGTACCTTAAGGCTCTGGATGTTGTAGGGCTGTCTTGGCTGACACGCATCTGCAGCATCGTGTGGACATTGGGGGCAGTGCCTCTGGATTGGCAGACCGGGGTGGTGGTCCCCCTCTTTAAGAAGGGGGATCGGAGGGTGTGTTCTAACTATAGGGGGATCACACTCCTTAGCCTCCCTGGTAGGGTCTATTCGGGGGTTCTGGAGAGGAGGGTCTGTCGGATTGTCGAACCTCGGATTCAGGAAGAGCAGTGTGGTTTTCGCCCTGGCCGTGGAACAGTGGACCAGCTCTGTACTCTCAGCCGGGTCCTGGAGGGTGCATGGGAGTTTGCCCAACCAGTCCACATGTGTTTTGTGGACTTGGAAAAGGCATTCAACCGTGTCCCTCGGGGTATCCTGTGGGGAGTGCTGGGCCCCCTTATAAGGGCGGTTCGGTCCCTGTACAACCGGTGCCAGAGCTTGACCCAGACCATATAAGACCTTTTCCATGTGCATATATTTATTGTTTTTGCATATTTAACTTTTTGTGTGTTATCATTTGTGAGGAGTCTGCCATAGTTTTTCTGTTAAGTATCGATAGATTGTACAGATGCACAGATTTTTCAGTCAGGTGGTCCAATAGGGGGGCATCGCGAATGGGTACTTTTTACTTCCGTAAATATTCATGATCGTGGGGGGGATGTCAGTGTATGCTGTTTATGTAACTGTGCTGTGTAATCCATTTGAAATATTAAGTTGTATTGTTACAGCTGCACTTACACTATGTATGTGAAATGACTCCCATTTTAATTCTACTTCCTTATATTCAAATTCTACTTGCGATTCTGCAACGTTTTTTCAACCAATTTTATGAATTGCATTTCATTTTCATGGTCATTCTCAAGTCAATTCTGAATGGTGCACAACCCTGTTATGTACTGAAAATGCACACAGGAGTTACAACAACGAGAGCCTTTGGCGCTAATTTATAGTCTACATTATAGTTTTATAATTGTCTTAACTGTACATTTACATTACTAATTTTGACCGCTTATTATATCGTCGGCATTATTGCGTTGTCCAAGGAAGACCGCCAGTGTGTTTTTGTGATGTATTTTGGCCGATCTCTGCATCTCTGTGACAGGACAGCAGGCAAAAGTTCAAAAAACAAACTACTTAGAAAATAACAAGTGGGTCGGATTGTTCGTAAATCTACGAGCAAAATAACAAACTACTTGGCTATGAAGGGTTTTGGGAGAGGCTTGTTAAATAACGATCAATCTTAACTGCTCAATAACGAACTACTTTGTACTACGATGCTCTTGGGAAGGCCACCGCAGAATCTTATATACCTGGATCATGTCCTCCCTCAGTCTCCTTTGCTCGAGGCTGAACAAATTCAGCCCAGCTAACCTTGCATTCCTTTAAGCCCAGGGATCATTTGGTTTTTCCACTCCATTCGTTCTCTCCTTCCCTTAGCCTCTCTCTTACCATCAGGGACCCTGACCAAGGCAGGTTGTAATAGTAAATGGAGGGGTAGATTTTAGATTTTATTTTACCATTTTATTTACAAACTAATAGAATTAAAATGTTATGCCTTGCATGCAGAAAACATGCATCACGTACTTAATCATCAAAGCAGCCGTGACAATAGAAGTCTTGAACCCCCTATAAGCACGACACATTTAGGTGTGGAGACATCAAATCATCATCAAGTCATGTCCACTACAATACTTACACATTTTAGAAATTAGTCATACTCTATAAGCACTTGCCAAATTCATTTTTATTTTAATTTTACAACCAAAGTGCAGTAATGATGAGGTTAGGCCAATAAATACCTAGTCATCTTTTCTGTTGCAGTTGCACAAGAGGTCACCGCAAAGCCCACTTCATTATTCATGACTAGACCATGTTCCCTTTAAATACTTATTCTTGTTTAATTTTTTCTTTTCAGTGGCATCCATTTTCGTTTTCTGGTAAAATCAGTTGAGTCTTCGCTTACCTGAGGAAACAAGGGTGACAAATTCAGGACAAATAGTCTGTTACAATAGCAGGATGGTCAATAAGGTAAACCATGTGGAAAGTTACGTACTAACTGGTATGGAGTCAGCTGCTCTGCTTCCAGAGAACTGGTTACTTCAAAGATGTTCACTAAGTCATCACTATCCATCTGCAGAAATCACCATGTGTGAGAAGACACAGCAGACCCAGCACATGGGGGATATATACAGCACAGATACTGTAACATTACATCTTTTTAGATTGCTGAGTTTTTTTGTGAGAGATGCATTTAAAAAGCTTGGCACAGCACTGAGAAAAATGGTGATCATGTGATCTCCTATGAGAAGACATACCTTTATCGATGCTTCAGCATCACCCACACTCCGCTTGCCCCCCGGCAGCCAGCCATATGACCAGTGTTGAGCCATACCAAGATGCAGGATCCATACCAGCACGAGCAGGTGAACCAAACCCCCCCTGAAGATCTCCATGGAAACTAGAGGAACAGGGATTTAGAAGAGTGTTCAGTCAGACGTCATCTAAATATCATTCGGATGTGTTTACCGGAGGCCTCTTTGCCAGAAGGTAAAGAAAAACACTGTAATAATATATACTTCATTAGGAAAAAAGGCAGATGAGCAGAGAAGATCACGTACTGTATAAGCAGTGCCTGTGTGTGACTTCAGCACTAGGTTTTGGTACTTTTATAGGCTCAAAAAGAGCATGTCTTCTAAGCACCAGCTGGATAATCCCCACTTTGAAGGTGCTGATGTCTCCTGACAGATACACTTTACATTTTAACGGCTTATAGACAAAAAATAATAAAAACAAATCCAGAGACAGCAGGTATAAGCTCTTGATTGCACAAATGGAGGCCCAGACTTTAACTTTAAAATATAAACACAAAACACCCATTACAATCCTGTCAGCCCATTATAGGCTCATATGCCCAAGAAAATGGATTTAGTTTGAGTGTGACTGGTTTCCTGTTGTTTTAGGAAAAGAAAAAACTAAGGTTTTGTTTATTTTCTAAAGCTGAATTCTGAAACCACAGAAACAGGTAAAACTAATGGGTGGGTGAAAGTCATTTCACTAAATCAGAATTCACTCTATTGGCCAGGTACAGCTGCATGTACTAGGAATTTCTTCTGGAAGTATTGATGCATACATTCATAGACAACATAGAAAATAAGTTAAGAAAAATAGTAGAAATTATATAATAGTGCAAGTGCAAGGCTAAAAAACACTGGCGGAGCAGGCTGAACTTCTTCAGCTGACATAGGAAGTACATCTAATATTGGGCTTTTTTTATGAAGGAGCTGATGTTCAGGTCCCACCTTAGGTCCTAGGAGATGCTTAGGAAGCAGAAGGACTCCACTGTGTTGACTGGGGAGTCATGCAGAGTAATGGGGGAGGAGGTTGAGCTTGGTTATGGATGAAGTCTACTACCATCGCCACTGTCTTTATATCATTGAGCTCCTGTTCTGGCTAAACTGGGCCACCACATGAGGAATTTCGCTCCTGTAGATGGATTCGTCCTCACCAGAGATGTGTCTATTGCAAGTGCTGTTGTCCACAAACTATAGGAGCTTAGAATGATGACTGGTGCAAATGTTGGTGTACAGGGAGAACAGCATGGGCAACAAGCAATGTCTTTGAAAGGAGCCAGTAATTATGATCAGGGGGTCAGAGATGGCTTTCCCCAGCTTTACATACTGCTTCCTGTTAGACAGGAAGTCAGTGAACCACACCCAGCTGTGAGAGCCTGCCCTAGAGCAGAGCTAGAATGACCATATTGAATGTGGAACTGAGATCTACAAACAGGATCCTGGTGTAAGATCCAACCTGGATGCTAGAGGAACTGATGAGCAATTTTGGCAGCATTGTCCACAGACCCACTGGCTCTGTAATCAAACTGCAATGGGTTCAGGAGAGAGTCAGTGATAGATTTGAGATGTGACAGTATAAGATGCTCAAATTACTTCATTACTAAAGAGGTCATGCCAATGGGTTTGTAGTACTTCTGTCTTGTGATCCTAGGCTTCTTGATGATGGGAATGATAGTGGAGGTTTTGAAGCAGGCTAGCATATGGCATGTTTCCAGTGAGGTGTTGAAAATGTCCAAGCGCCGGAGACAACTGGTCAGCACAGTGCTTCAGTGTGGCAGAATTACAGAATTAAAACAGATGGGAACTGAAAGTTTTTAATTGTGGAAAAATTGAGGATTTTCAGAAGACCATTAGCAAATCCTTGGGGTATAAAGAAGGATGGGAAAATATGAAAACTTGTATTGCTGAATGCACAGAGAATAATAGTAACTGGGAAAGTAATAAGATTAGAAAACCCTCGGTGATGGAAGAAATAATTAATAAAATGGTTGAGAGGAGGATATGGAAAGGAGTAAATACTGATTATGCAAAACCATGTATAAGGCATTAAATGAATTAAGAAGAGAAATAAATAAGGCAAAAGAGATGTGACGGAAAGGGCAATGTGTTGCTGCAAAGAAATGGGAGGAATGATGTATAAAAAAATAAAAAAATCAACGGGGAATAAAACAAACAAAACTTTGGGCACAATGATAGTTTGGGGGAAAAAATTTCAGAAAAAAATTAAAAGTCAAGGAAAAATGGAAAAACTGGAAAAATGGAACATAGATGTGACATCCTGCCTTCCTGCCCTTTCAATTCTCCCCCCAGGGTGGTTAACAAGCCCTGCCAGTTGCTTGTTTTGTCTCTCCTCTCATTTCAGCCCTTGTGTGGCTCACTTCAGCTGCCGTTTGTTTGCCCCCTTGTCAACCCCTGTATAAGAGTACCTCCCAGTCCGGTGCTCCCCAGTCTGGTCATTGACGCCATCCCCTGCGTGTGCCTGTGATCGTGCCTAAGCTTCTGTGTTGTGGCCCTGCGTGGCCCCTTAGTTTTACCCTGTTCGATGTTGAGCCTAATACAGCTCCTTTTGTTTTCCCCGACACTCACCCTTGTCTCTGATTCCTGCTAGCTGTGATAGAAGAACGGTATGGGAAGGACAAGAAGCCTAATAATAGAGACAAAAAGGGAAGATCATATGGATGATGACAGTTTGGGGCCAGGAATATTGGACTGTGAGATTGAGAGAATGCTCCATGATAAGAGGGTGAATAAAGCTGTGGGTATAGACAATATTCTTGTAGAATTTCTTAAATGTCTAGGAAATCAGGGTAAAAAGCATTTTTGCAGGGTATTAATATAAATGATACTGAATTTAAGGAAATTTAAAGATCTCCTTCTTTTCCTGCTTTATAGACTTTGAAAAGGCTTTTGACTGAGTTCAATGGGCCATATTAATAGGAACATTAAAGGATATCAGTAAGGACTATTTACAAATTTATCTGATGTTCCTCAGTCAGCTAACGGTCATTGGGTAATGCCATATAAGGCTGACTGTTCTTTAATATCTCTATATATTTAACTATTAGAAAGTCATTTCCTAAAAGGTTCATGGGAATAGTTACACTTTTTTAGGTTTGTCCCAGGTGGGTGGATGTTCTACAAAGCAGATTTTCTCTGGCGGATAACTTTTGACAAAAGTCAAATGTATAAAATATGAAGAATAGTATTTACCATTAATAAGGGGAACTTTTCCCTTTCAATTTTAATAATTGGCTATCAGGGATAGCTTATCTGCACCCCTGGACATATCTTGAAATTCCGCAAATCCCATTCAATCTCATACTCTATTCTTTAGTCACATTCTTTAGACATTTTAAAATTATTATTTAAAATTATTATTAAATTTTGAAATGTTAACTGATATGGTGGGGCATGACAAATGGAAGTACGATCTACATAGTGGCTGTCAAACAAGGTTTTATTACACAAAATATAACACAAAGGGAGAACCAAAAAATAAACAGACCACGGGGGGCCAAAAACAAAAACAGGCAAAACAAGAACTAACTAAAACTACAGATTACAGCAATTTCAGCACCCAGGATCGATCCATTATGAACATACCCAAAACTTCCAGTTTCGACGTGGAATTTACAAAGTGTTTCAAAACATCAGTCATGTGCTCGCTGTGTCTTGATGTGTGTTGGGTGTTTGTGGCGTTTGTTGGTTTGAACAATTTGTTTTGTGATTATTAATATTGGTAGTGAACTTTTTATGAACTTCTTTAATGATAAAATTACAAACATTAGGCTTCATGCATGTTTAAATAGCTCACAATTAGCACTGATGCAAATAGAACAGACCCTTAATGCTTTTGTACTAATTAACGAGAAGGAACTGATAAGTATAATAACTGAAACTAAATCGACCACTTGCCCACTAGATCCAATCCCCAGCAAGCTTCTTAAAGAATCCCTGGGTAGCTCTGGCAAGACCTGTAACTGCCATAATGCGCCCCTGTCATCAGGTGATATGTCTGACCAATTTCAAGTAGTGGTAATCAGACCATTACTGAAGAAACCAAGTTTGGATCCACAGGAGCTCAGCAATTAGAGACATGTTGTCATGCTCAGCCCCGCCCGGCGTGTCCTTTTCCCAGTGTTCCACTCAGCCGGGGCTTAATCAGCCTCACCTGTTCCTCGTTGTGTTGACCTAATGTGGCAATCCCCTTGTTAGCCCATGCACACCTGCCTTGTTTCCTTCTTGATGTCCTGCCCTATTTAGTCAGTCTGCGTCCTGTTCCCATTGTCGAGTATTGTTCATGTTCGCGGTGGTTTGCGTTCACGCTGGTTCATTCCCGAATAAACGCCCCTGTGTAGGGATTCACACCTGCAGCCTGCAGTATGGGTCGTTCATACCGCCGCCAGCATGACACCTGTCTTCAATGCACCATTTTCCTCATGATACGATACAATATCGATTCCTATTCAATTTTTTTTTTTGATACCTCAGAAATTCCCACAATACGATTTGGTTCGGTTCGAGACTGGAGTTAGTAGTCGAAATAATGAAATTTCACACAATCCTTAAAATTGTTTTTGACAGTTTTTTTTCTAAGAAAAATTGACTGGTCAGCATGTTCAGGAGACCGCTGCGTACTAACCACATGCTCTGAAGGTACAGTACGCTACCTAGCACAAGTAAGTCTTAGCCAGGTCTTCTAAGAGAAGAAACTGTCTCACTGACATTGTCATCTTTTATGTGATCTTAACATTTTCTAGTTCTTGTTTTAGTCGCCGGTTCTCATCCAACAAAAGGTTAATTTCAGCTCTCCTAATCTGACATAAGCCACACTCATAAACACTTTCAGGTAACTGTGCCACCTCCTTAGTCTCTTCCCCTGCCACCTCGAAGGGATGGACTTGGTCGGGTGGCTTTCCAGCATTTCCTATCCTGGCTGTTCTGGGGTGCGTTTCCCCAAAGCATAGTTGCTAACTACATTAGCAACTAACATAGTTAGAACTATGCATCTGAATGAGTCCAACTGCGTTAGTTGCTAACAAGAGCTTTTAAGAAACTCACCCCTGTTTAGGAACACACACAAGTAGAGAATGTCATACATTCTGCATGACACACACAGAAAGCGAATTCTAGCGGTAGAAGTAGACGTTGGTAGAATTGGTATAAGACACTAATGTGGCTAACAGAGATTTAAAGTGAATGTAAAATTAGCGTGATATGACAAGAGAGCAGATCCACTAAAACTGAAATCAAGTCTAATGACCATACCTAAATGAGGCTGCATGATGCGCTGCAGACAATATGCTACATACCGCCACCTCCACTTCTCCCATCCGTCCATCGTGTAGCCAGCCACGTACGTTCCTGCAGGACAGTCCAGTTCCCCTGAACCTGCACTTCTCGTCAATTGCATTGAGAGACCAGGTTATCAAATCCATGATTTTTAGTTTGAAGAGCAGGGCTAAGAGAGTCTCTTAAGAGTAAAAGATAGTAGACTAGGCGAGATGAGAGGAACAAAGCAGGGAAGATAAGGGAAGGCAGAGGGAGGTGTCGGAGCAACCTGCGAGGCAGCCTACTTCAGCAGCGCAATGATGGAAAAAAATCATCTTCTGACCATCCAGGCTATCTACCTTCCCTCATGTCCGGATGGTGCCTCGGGGTGCCTCTGAGCAGGAGTCCTGATCCAGTCCTACGAATGGGGTCACGTCATGGATATGGAGGTATTGGGCACCCCTGCTTCAATATGTAGCAACTGGAACGAACGAGGGATGGGAGCCGGAAATGGGAAAATAAATGGAGCCTTTATTTAGCTTAGGGAAATGAAGGGGGCAAACAAAGGGGCCTCGCAGGGCCAAAACACAGGAGCTAAGGAACAGGGAAACACCAGGGCTGACGTCTATGACCTGACTGGGGAGCACAGGACGGGGAGGCACTCTTATACAGGACTAGCGAAGGGGCAAACAGGCAGCTGGAGAGATCCACACGAGGGCTGAAACGAGAGGAAAGGCAAAACAGGCAACAGGAGTGGGTTATTAGCCCTGTTAGGGAGAAAAGAAGACAGGGTATGATACAATACATTGAACCAGTTGCTGCAGTAGAAGAATGTAACAGAATTGTCTTCTTAAGTATAGTGTGATTGCCACATTCATACTGTTGTAAAATGTAAGACAATGTTGAAGTAATCTAAAGTATTTAGAATATGTTACTCACATTGAGTAATCTAATGGAAAACATTAAAAATTACATTTTAGGGCATGTATTTTATATTCTGTAGTGGAATACATTTTAAAAGTAACCCTCCCAACACTCAATGTACAATGCATGATGCACACAAAAATCCACAGGTTGATATGCTCCAATACCAATTCCCCAATATGGACTTCTAAGTCCAGACTGGTTACTAAACATCTGCAAACCATGCTCCAAACATACAACAAACATAATCCATCACCTGTACTGGT
>JAODKL010000062.1:15695227-15724948 GCA_026780765.1 Petrocephalus schoutedeni | reverse complement strand
GTTTTTCCCCCCCCCCCCCCCCCCCCATCACCCCCTGCCACCCGCTGTCCCATGATTTTTTTGGGGGAAAATGAGTCAACTTAAATGGCCGGCGCATAAACATTACGGCCTCAGTTTTCCAAGCCCCTTAGCTGGCAAAGTATTGCACGAGTTTCAAAGACAGTTCTCATAACTGCATAACTGGAGCAAACTTCAGGCCTCTTCCACAGCTTGTTTCCAGGCAACCATCAGGGGAGCTAAGGTACGAGGGTGGTGGAGGAGAAACTCAATCAAAATGACGGCTTTGTAGCCAGCCCAGCAGTTATTCACACATGTATCATTTTACCGAAGTAAATCATTATATAGTAATGAACGTTAATTTGCTCCCTGAAACCATTTTTTCCACCAAATAAAAATACAATCTAAAGTTTTCGTCCATCATCGGTAATTAAAACATGGTAAATATATCATGCACCATATACGTGCAGGGATAAAAAGAACTGGTAGAATTTCAGTTGCTGAGGTAATGGAGTAAAATTAATGTGTTGATTTGTTTGCTATGGTACACTGGACTCTGCATGAAGCGGAAAAGGAAAATGAAATGTCCTGCAAACAATTTAACAACCGGATCATTGGGCTATAGTCGCTATTAAGCTGTCACCGTGAGCTACAGCTCTGATGTGTGATTTGTCAGTTTATGGACAAATTCATTTCCAGGTGAGACATCCGAGCAGACATCTAGCAAAGCATGGTCACAGAGTCATTTTCTCTAATATTGACAGAATGGGTTTTATATTTTTATATCTTTCCTTTCAGAAAAATTTAATATTTTTTTTTGTGACAACTTCTTGCTGAAAACTATGAAATTAATGAAGAAAGTTTGTGTCGTGTGAAAGGTAATTTATTAAGTGTTCTTGGTGTATAAAGTATTTGGACCATTTTAGCATTTTTATAGTCAGGAAAATAGTAAAATAAGTGTTGCAAGGAAGCTACCAATTTGGTGAAGGATTCTTCTGGTTAAGGCATTTTTCTTTTGCAGTCAGTTGCAGTTATCAGGATGGTGGTGTGACTCAGTAGCCACTCATCTACTGGCTTGGGGGCTCAAATTCTGGTATTTGGTATTGGTATGAGTTTCCATCTTCGGTGGGATCAGTACAGCATCCTGTACTCACCTCCTGAACCTGGACAGGGTTATTGTCACCCTCTACAGGGTAAGCAGTTATGGAAATGGATGCACTTGCTCTTTCCGCCAGCCAACTGTCCAACCAGAAACTGCAGAGAACCTTTTTGCGCGATATGTTAGATGGACGGTACCGTATTGCTGGGAACAGGAACCCCCCCACCCCCGTGTTCACTTGCTGGTAGGTTCATAACAACACAACAACGTCACTTGTCTTACTCTAACAGGATTTAATGTCTCCCCATTACGCCCCCCACATCCAAATCAACACCTGTGAGCTTGAGGTTCACCTTTAATGGCCTCACTAGAACGGTGTCCTTATCTAAAAACTAAGATATTTCTGAATAAGCATCCAAGGTCAGTTTACTTCCAGAAAGAATGAAGCACCAATTTATGGCCAGCGGAACAATCAGCCTTCATCCAAAATCATGCCATCTTTGATGCATAATATGATAAGATTTGTATTTTTTTAAATAAATCAAGAATATCTCTGCCTGAGCAAAATCAGCTGCTTAGCTGTTAGATGCAGTTAAATGAACAGCTGGTCACTTCCTGGTCAGTGCCTCTGAAATAGGGATTAACAGTTATGCTAGTGTTCATCCCTTGGAATCCCAGCTGGTCCTTATGGGTTTTTTGCAGCCCAGCTGGCCCCCTTTATCCTACCCTAAAAAACAGCCCCTGTTTCCTGCAGCTGGAAATTCACCATTCATGCACTTCTGAGGCACCACGTCATCTAGCATAGTCGCATCATCATGCATTACCGCCATTTCTTAAAATCTGTCTGGCATGCAGCCATATAAGGAGGAAAATATAATAGATTATAAATGCCCTTAATATAACTTGCCTTCCCAGCTCCTCAGGAGCTGGTGGGCGGCTTACATCAGCAGGCGTTAATTATTCCACCCGCCCATTGCAGAGGCTGCTGAAGTAACACGCTTCTGAACACTTGCCAGTTGGATGGTTAAGGTTAATCCATTTGCTCCTGGTAGGAGCATAGGGCCTCAGCAACACTCCTCCAGCAAACTCGATTCTGGGCTTATCTCTTCAGCTGAGCCCATGTCCACCCAGCTGCCTTCATCTCTCGCTCAGTCCACGTCTCCCTTGGCCTACCCACTTTTCTCTTTCCCTGTGGGTTCCACTCCAGCGCCTGCCTTGTGACATTGTCCGGGCTCTTGCGCAGAGTGTGGCCGATCCAGCCCCACTTTCTCTTTCGGATCTCTTGGTTAATGGGGGTCTGCTTTGCTCTTTCCCACAGGGCAGCATTGGAGATCTTTTCTGGCCATCTGATGCGTAGGATAGTACGAAGGCATCTGTTGAAGAACACCTGTAGCTTGGTGGTTGCTGTCTTGGTCAGTCTCCAGGTTTCTGAGCCATACAGTAAAACTGCTTTCACACTGTTGTTGAAGATGCAGATTTTTGTCTCTCTGGAAAGTGCGGTAGATTTCCAGATGGGCCGCAGGGTGTTGAAGGCATGCCTGGCTTTGTTGATGCAGCTATTGATGTCCTCGTCTGCTCCTCCATCCTTGCTCACCACATTGCCCAGGTAAACAAACTTGTCAACATCACTAATGTTGGATCCTTGTAGTTGGATTTGATCTTGCTGCTTGTTGTTTATCCATATGATTTCTGTCTTTTTGGTGTTGATCTTGAGCCCAACTTTGCCTGCTTCTTCTGCAAGTCCATTCAGTTTCTGCTGTGCATCTTGTTGTCGATGAGACAGTAGGCTGATGTCATCTGCGAAGTCGAGGTCTTCGAGCTGCTTGGTGAAGGTCCAATAAATTCCTGTGTTGGCATTCTTGGTGGTGTTATTCATGATCCAGTCCACTACCAAAAGGAAGATGGTCGGCGACAGCAAGCAGCCCTGCCTCACTCCAGTCTGCCAGTTGGATGAGTGATGAAGATTCTCCCACATGGCCAAAGAAGGTTTCTGCACACATGAGCGACACCTTCGTCCCTTGGGGGGGGGGGATACACACAGGTTTATGGGGGTCCGTGTTTGGGCCTTGAGGGCTGGTGTTTCAGCCAGGGGATGAGGTTCTGCATCCAGGTGTTTTGCAGAGCCATAGAGACCAAGGGTCCAGAGATGGGTTATGCTTCCCTCGGGGGTTATTTGTCCCTGGGTAGTTACTCGCCCCTAAGTGGTTTATGTGCCTCTGGAGCACTTTACCACCACATTACCAATTCCATCGCCCACTTCAGTCTCTGCAGAATTTTTCAGTCCCTGTCTTCAAAAAGTGGTTCAAAGTAAAGATATTTGCAAGAAAATTTATTTATTTCTTTTTGAAGCCCTGATCCAAAGTTACAGAAGGTTTACTGGAGATGCTGAGCTATTTTTTGCAGTTGATATTTTTAATTGTATTTTTCTTTATTATGGAAGTTTGGTGATTAGCACTATTATCTCACAGTGACAGGGCTAAGGGTTCAAATTCCATATGTGTTGCACCAGCATTCTCCCACACAAGTACTTGCAATTAGGCAATGTAGCATCACTAAAGTTTTCATAGTGTGTGAGTATGAGGGCGTGTGTGTGATAACTGTAGTGGACTGACATCTCATTCTGTGTCTTCTCGTGCTCTGTACACTAAGCCTAAATAAGAAAATTAATAATAAGAAGATGGATGGAACTTGCACTACCATCCATCAACTGAAGAGGGCAGTTAAAGCCCCTGAGAGAGTATTGAAGCTTCCGACGGCTTTCCCATACTAGATGGAGGAGGAATCTCTGTGGTGATGACAGAGACTGTTAACACCACCAGTTAGTGGTGGTTTGCGGTGTGTTTTTACATTAAAGGAAGCTAGCATCTGGGTGTGGCATAGGTGCTGGGCTCTGAGGAACACCCGCCAGATTCCCTAATGGGGGCTCCAGCCCTTAGTTGTTCAGTTTTTATGTGGACGGTGGCTTTGTGGTTATGACGGACGGACATTTCTAGCATGGATTCTGTGTGTTTGCCTTTCACGTATTTTGGTGTTGAGGTCAGTGTCACAGTGGCTCAGCAGACAGAGTTGAATTCTGAGAGCTCAGAGCAGACTCCAGAGCTGTTTACATAGATTTGCACATTCTCCTGGGGTTTAGCTGGGCTTCTATAAATCTTATCATTACCAAGGCCCTTAAAAAACACTTTAGAAATTATTTGGTGGGCCTAAGATGAAAGCCATTAATGACAGTATGATCAGCTCAGCTGAACAGTCTATATTGAACTGATGTTTACTTGATGCTAGTAAAAATGAGTTCTATGCCTGATGAAGTGTAAGTGTAGTGAAAGTTGGAACAGATATGAAAATGTCCTCCTCATGGATCCACTTAGGTATCACAGGCATTGGACGAGGCAGGCATTAAGCTGTGTGCGTCCTGTGTGCATTACGCAGGTGTGGTGAGATACCCAGCTTGGTGTGAACTGAGAAGAACTGAGAAGTGGCTGATGTCCTCAGTGTGGTTTCAAGCAGGCTGGGCTTTTGTTTCCGCTTGGAGATGTGCCCAACTGGGAACAACGAGAGGATAGATTCTTGGGGGAATCAGCCAGCCAAGTACAGCCCGGTCCCACTAGCATTGCTGGAAAATGCAACCAATAAAGGATGGAAAAGTGTGCTGCAGAAAGTGTTCTTCTAAAGGAGTAGATGTAGCAATGAAACATAATACAGCTTAAAACATGTGTATTTTATTATAGATGTCTCTATATAAATTGTATATATTTATGTGTAAGCATGTTATTACGTTATACATGCAAACAATAATATATATGAATACAACAATGCACTGGACACAACAGCAGGGAGGACGCAGAAAAGATGCCAGTTTATCACAGGGCACATGCTGTCATGCACAGAATAATAAATTAAGGATAAATTAGAGACAGCAAGTAACTGCTGCACTGTCAGGAAAAATGGAACATCCCTGCTCTTGCATCCACAGTTACTCTTGTTAGATGTGGTCCATCCTTAATGGTTGGAGTGCTAACATTATCCTAAACACTTTGGCTCTCGATATGCCACAAATTCTTGCTGCCATGGTCATAGATGCATCAGCGAAACGCACATCAACAATTTCTCCTCTTTTGAACTCTGATATGTCTCTCATTACATACAGTAGTGTGGATTGCAATATTCTCTGTACAGCTGTGCTCTGATAATTCAACCTTCATCTTGTGTTGAGCAGGATAGAGGATGTAGGCACAGGAGTTGAATGAACCAGAACGAGATTTATTAGCTAGGAACTGAATAGAAACAAACAAGACCACAAACAAAAGGAAGGACAAACAGAAACCAGAGCACACAGGAGCAACAACATTAATGTCAGGACTGGGGAACACTGGACTGGGATGTGCATTTCTACAGAGACTAACAAGGGTGCAGAATGAGAGGTGGCTGGAGTACAATTACGCAAGGGCAGGAGAGAGAGGTAAGACAGGCGTGGCTTGTTAAGGGCCAAACTAGGGAGAAATGCACTCAGTGAAGATCGGTCAACAAGCTGTGCATATTGAGGCGCGAAACCTCAAACACTATTTTGGCCAGTGTTTCATTTTCCATTCAATCTCCAGTCACTGCATATTCATATAATCTACCCAGCCTGATGCCTGACTACCTACAGCTTGATCCTTTGTTATGTACCGCCCCAAAGTATTTGACTGGTCATGTTTGGTTATGCAGTTACCTGTAGACTAGTTACTTCTGTGTTTGTTTGAAAGGTTGACTGTTCCTAGTATTTAGATTATTTAGCAAAGAAAACAGACACTCCATTAATTTTAACCCAGACCTAAATTACAGTGAACGCTATATTAGAATATTATTGCAGTGTTCAAAGTTGCTCAAGAAATATCCAAGAACTTGGCTCAAAAAATATATTATCTCAGTTTTCTATTTGGATAGACCAATGTTTATAATGAAAGGATTTTTAATCATATTGCTTATCTTGGATTTGAATTGAGGAAGTTAGTTATAACTAAGCTAGCCAAATTAGCCACATGTCTATGACGGCAATTTGAACTGTTTAGGGCATAATCTAAGGTAGATACTGGAAAGTTTAATGCTGTTTGAGCTATGCTGTCATTGATGGCAAAGACCTGAGGTGTTTTATTTTATGCCTGGAAGCTGCTCAGGTGAAATCAAGAGTGGAAATTTCCTTTAGTGTTTGACTGTGGAAGCACAGGCCACCTCCCTGCAGTGGAGATGAAATCGGTCCAGTCTGTACATTACCCTGCAGCCTGCCCTCTCTTGGACGTGCTCAGAATTGTGGTCGGCATAACTGAAAACAGATGTAGCACATGTATGTGTGGACCTGGTGATTACATTTATGGGCACACACCGCGAGGCCACAAATAGCCCAGACTGCATTTCGTACAGCACGTGTCACACGGCAAGCCTGAAGCCACGGCCTAATGTGTCTCGGGGGGTAAACATTCTAAGTCTTCTCAATGCGTGATAGAGCTTCCTAATCTTTAAACATTCACCTCAGCAGCTGGATAAGTTCTGCAGTTCAGTTTGTATTAAGAAACACCTGCAGAAGACAGGGCACAAAGGCCTCCTAGAATAAATGGTGAATTTCCACATGACTGTAATTTCATATTTTTGAGCCTTCAATACTGATGACCTTGCTGACGATAACAGTTTTACACAACCTCATTTCATTCAATAGACGTCTCATAAAACAGGCTGCCAAGCAGCCTTGCTGTAAAACCAACTGGTGAGGTACAGCATTTGACTATCTCTGATTGGTTCAATCTGTACATTATTCACTGACACGAGTGGCTGGGAGCAGGAATCGGATTCTGGCAGCAGAGCCTCGAGCCAATAAGGTTATAGCTGGTGCTGATGTCACCCTCTGCAGTCAGATGAAAGGAATTTCCTGTGAGGCTGCATTGGTTGTTAAGGTAGCCGCCTCAGTTAGCTAAGTTAAAGAGTACCTGGATGAACTGTATAATGAGTAAGCTGCTTTCTAGCTTTGAGACCTTGTAAACTGTCTTGTTGCACAACTGAATAAAACGTGTTGAAAATATGCTCTAAAGATGGGTGGCAAAAATTGTGGAAAGTCAAGAATGTAAGCTGTTTAAGTAAATCTGGCAATGAAGGTGCTATGTTTATAATCTAATGTATAAAGAACAGAATGTTTGTAAATATTCACTGACAGACTGGCATCCCATCCTTTCCTTGTTCCTAGTGCTTTCTGTGATCAGCTTCAGACTCTTTGTGACCCTGTGCTGGATAAGCAGGATGGATGGGTGAATGGATCAACAGATAGATAGATGGACGGACGGACGGACAGATAGATAGATAGATAGATTAGATAGAATAAAAGATATAAGACAGAAGAACTGTTGCTGGCTAGAATAGGGTGACATTCTTCACTATGGAACTCAAGAGCAGTCCCTACTTTTACTCATTAGTGTAAATAACCTGCATATTAAAAGCTTGCATATTAAAACCCCTCCTTACTTTTAATCTTAAATACATTTTAATGCCTATATTGAGTCCTGCATAATTGCTTCAGCACTGACATTTTCCTGCATATAATTGTACCAGTCATTTATCTCCACTCACCATAGAGAAATGCTCGACTGAGGACAGATGATACCTGTGGGGAATCGGATAATTCGCCACCTGTTTGATTGGGAGAGCCACTTCTGTCTCCTAGGAGATGGTTTCCCCCGCCCCCCACTCCCGACCCCTAGCCCAGTTCTGCAGCTTTGCATGCCACTGACTGTGTGTTGCACCAGTCCAAAACCGGATCCCCCGGGCATGCTTTTGGAGGTACGCCTAGTGACAGGCGAAATGTGTTTCTAAGTATTGCTTATTCTGCAAAAAAAAAAAAAAAACATCTTGTGCCAGATAGAAATGCATCAGTTCAAATATTGCAGTCAGCTGAGTGAAACAGAAATATTTCTAGTGCCAATGAAAGCTTGCACTGTGGGATTTCTCACGGGGAATGTACAGTCATGGTCTTAACCGCAGAATCTGAGGTTAGTGAATCTCACTGTAGCTTATGAAAGTGCTAAATTGTAAACAATTGGAAATAGCTTATTGGTTATTTTGGAATGTTTTAATATAAATGCAGTTATATTAAAGGAATAACTGATAATTATTGTATGATACGTGAAAACAGCGTATAGAATGAAAAAGGCAAAATAGTGGTACATGGGGAGAAATTCCTGCTCATTTATGCTTATAAACTTAATACATTATTTGAGTTGTCAATCATGTTTTCTTCTGATCCTATTTGTTTGTTTGGTTGGGGGGTTAGGGTTAAGCCTCCCTTGAATATGTTAGACTCTGACTGTCCCCCTTTAGAAAATGGATGATAATTTTATGAATGTCACACAGTTAATGTGTGACCGGCACAGTGTGTAAGTCAGAGCCACAGTGTGTCATCAAGAAGGTCAGTTTGTCATAGTGTCACACAGGATCACAATTACAGCCTAATCGTTTAACAACTACATGTACAAGTATGTCACTGACTTAAAAAAAAATCACAGTTGAAGTGTCACAATGACAGATCATGTCATGATCACATTTACTTTGTAGTCCGGTAACCTGATACAGTGAGAATTGGAGTCACAGAACATCACATCTTATTTTATCTTATCTATCTTATCTTATCTGAATACCACTGAAATAGCTGTAGATTTACCTTGACCTGAATTAATTTATGCAGAACAATTAAGGGTGGTGTTGAGGGGGAATGGTTTTCATCATTTTTCCCATGGGGGGGATGGTATCCACGTGAATTCCATTACTCGCACCCTGACCATAGTTCACTTTCTGTGCAGTTCAGAGCTTAGACTTGAAGAGACGGATTTCCTTCAGAAAATTAGGTCCTTTCTTTAAAGAATGTGCTTAGTCCTCTCCTCAGTTTTACCTTCAAGTAAAGGCTGCATACATATAATGAGATTACAATTTATTTTTCATTTAATGTAGTTTTATCTATCTACTGAGGTCATCCTAGAGGTGTTCTCATTTAAACAGCAGCCTGGAAAGAAGCAGTGGATTGCTCACCCTACAGACCCTTGGACATAAGACACTTCAAGAAATGTGGAGATACCAGGTTGCGATTTCTTACCAGTAAATTCACTCAGTGGATTGTGGATCTGCTAAACAAAGCTCAGAAATAATGGTGATTTAACTAAAAATCAAAGCTAGGAAAGGTTGGCTCTATCACTGAAAACCAGCAAGTCTAATTTTTCATACTGTCATACTCAATAAACTTAAATACTTAATACTAGGGATGGGAAGATTCCCCGATTCGCTCGGTGCATCGGCTTAAAAAGTTAACGATGCGATGCATCGGTTTAAAATGTGTGCATCGGATACAAATTGGCATTTGTATCGCGATGCATCGTTTTTATCGTATCTGCATCGGTAAAACCCGATTTATTTCTTTATAATTATTAGTAGACATACTATACTTTCATTATTTAGAAAGTGGAAAATATTTTTCCACTTTCCAGATCGTTTTCTCCCCTCTAAACTGTTTCTCACGCACAAAAAAAAGCATTTGGTTTTATTTAATCTTTTTTTTTGCTCTACCAAAGCCTATTTGTGTAAGGGTCATGCACTACAAATCAGAAGTTAATTTATAATTTGTTGTCTGAAACAAAGAAATAAAAGTATCTGTAGCATACTCAAATGCATAGCATCATATTTGTTTCATTGCATCATACTGCATCAAATCGTGTTGAATCGAATCGAAATCGGATTTCACTGCATCGTAACAGGGGTGTATCGTGCATCGCATCGCTAGCTGCTTCATGTATCTTTAATGTATCGTATTGTTGGCTATGCATCAAGATGCGTATCGCATCGGCCTCAGTTATAGAGATGCACATCCCTACTTAATACACTAAACATTTTGACTGACACTGGCTGACATACATACAGACAACTTTGTTGTCTGGTACAGTTGCCAATCACCCAGAAATTGCCTATTGAACAACAGCATAAAAAACAAATTTCTCTACAATTTGCAGCAAGTTTAAATTTACTGAGCCCCAGCATACTGTAATGTTACATATTATGCAAGGATACATTCAAAAATTGTTTTATTGTAACAGATATAATTTAACGTTGGGTCCAACTAGAGCTGGGCGAAATGGCCAAAAATGTCATCGTGATAAGAAAACTGGTTGGTTTGATGTTGATAACTATCGCGATAAATTTCAAATCATTATTTCTTTCCAGTTTAAAGGCTGAGTTTTATTCCTGAGTTACAAATGAAGAAAACAGATGGTTAATTGTGGCTATAAAGTATCTTTATAGTCCGAACTTGACAAACACTTGGCAAACTAGCGCTTGCGGAACGCTTCCGGAATAATTTCTTCTATTTTCTGACTCCACTAGATGGAGCACTCTGTTCAAAAAAGGCTGAAAGTATGCCGAAAAGGAAACCAAAAGCGCCATGTGGGCTCAAAAAATATCGCAATTGGTTCATGAAGCCTCGTCTTGGCCATCTACCTAACTGTATTTTGCAATTCACAAGTCTGAGATGGAAGATGAACAGATTATTTTAGTCATCGCTTAATAACGCCACCTTTGGCATTCTTACTATCCTTTCTTAATTCTTTGTGCATTATTACTGTCTCGTAGACTCAATGTTATTGTAGACTTTCCTCTTAGATTTCGCTGGATTACCATTAATAAACAGGTAGCTTTTTACTTACCTGCTCTCCTGGAGAATTGTCCTGTGTTTTTGATGGTTTTGTGTGTCATCCGCCCACTGGCCCTATTGCATTCTCTTATTTGTTCAATAAATCCCCTTTTGTGTTTTCACAACTGTGTCCGCGTTTGTGCTCCATTGCCAGTCCAGATAAGGTGATGCCATATCGTGGTGCAAAGCGTGTTGCCGGTGACATGTTTGGTCTTAAATTATATCAAAATAATATTGAGCATCTGGCATGTCGATATTGAGGGTAAATGTATCGCGATAATTATGTGATTGTTTTGTTACGCCCTAGGATTATTTTTCTCCCCTCTGAAGGGGGTTGCAATATTTCTCAAGCCTTCTGTAATGGGTGGAGTGGCCTATATCTCTAATCTCTAATATATCTAATGAAGTCTTCAGGATACAGTCTGAGTAGAAGTGCCTCAGCATCTTGTCAGTTTTTGTCCCCCTACCACCCCTCGCAGATGAATCCCACCATATGGAAGCTATCCCAATGCTTCTCTGACTCTGACCGATAGAACTGTGCACCAGGGCTATTTAACCTATACAAAAGACATACCTTGAGAAAGATACAGAAATAACACAGTAAAATGCCCACCTGAATAAATGGATAAAAGTAGTAAATAGTTGTGGGTAAAAAAGTGAAATACACTAATAGTGCGTCTGCACCTTAACCTTTCCTGCTGGAATGCTCGGTAACCAATAATCTCCATCACCTTTGTTTAAGTGCCTTTCTTAATTACCATGAGTTAGGGGGTGAGTGCACTCCCTCAGAAACTGGCCATTAACAGTGATGTATAACACAAACTGGATTGACCTTCCATGCTCAGAGAAGAACTGCAGGCTGTTCGCATGGTGCTGAGCCATAGACTATTCAACAGGCCTGTTATTCTCCCTATAAAAGCTTTGCAAAGGTTTTTGGAAATGATGGAAAACTCTTTATAGAACAAAATGGTCAATTTCCCTAGAGGAATGTACAATATGTCTGCTAACAAGGTGTTGTTTTTGTTCAATTATTTGAATTGCTTAATTTACACTTTTACAGAAAAATTCACTGAGTGTGCAACACGTTCAGGTACCTTCTCCATTAGGTCCACCATTAGGGTTAACTCTGGGACATTAAGCACCAGCCCATCCAGCTTTGCCTGAATTCTGAAATTAAGTGGATAAAAACCTGGCCCTGAACTTAAAATGCATGTTTTAAGTATGAAATATCTTGTACCTCGTCTGCATTTCATATAGCAATGTGTGCAGAACCACAAACGCATTTTGTATGTTCATGTAGGCAGAACCCAGAACCTTACCTGCATTTCACATCCCATATAGGCAGAACCCAGACCTACATTTCATACATCCATGTATGCAGAGCCCAGAGTTTTGTCTGCATTTCATATGCCTATATACGCTGAACCCAGAATTCATATCCCCATGTATGTAGAACCTCGAATTTTATCAACCTTTCATATTTCTATGTATACAGAACCCAGAATATCATCCATATTTTATACCCCAATATAGGCAGACCCCAGAAGCTGAACCACATTTTGAATCCCCATGTACTGTACACAGAACCCAGAACCACATTCACATTGCATATCCTCCTGTGCACAAAACGCAGAACCTCATCTGCAATTAACATAGCCGTATACTCAGAAGCGGGTCAAGAGGCAGAAGCTGATGGTACAAATCTGATTAGCTGCCATCTCGATAAATGGCAATTTTTGCTCTTATTATTACCCATGTGCGGTGTTTAACTACTTTGGGGTGGGGGGGACTCCCTTTGTGGACCTTTTGCAAGATGAAAATATATGCTGTTTACATATAGAAATATGAGATACTAGCTGCTAAAATGTACATATTAAGACACTAATAAAGCAGATTTCTTTGTCTGAGGGTATATAGCAAATTGATTTTCTTCAATCCCACCAAACTGCTTCTTTGATCCACATAGGTCTTCAGAAACAGTAAGTCTTTCAATGTCAGCTACCCCTGAGAATAGCAGTGACCTTTCAGAGAGACATTGCTGTCTGTAGGTGTTGACACTGTGACCAGAAGTGGAAGCTTTTTGTGACATTTTTGCCTTTAAGAAGTGAAACGTGCAAATGACTTTAGCAGCCTGAGAGAACTTTAAGTGATCAAACATACCCGACTTTTTTTTTGTTACTTATACCAGATGTAAAGTAATCGATTATAATTCCAAGAGATCCTAACAACTCAAGCCTACTCTTCATCAATCTTCCACCAACTGTTTACCCTGGTCATGGTCACATGAGGACCTAGGGCCTATCCCAGCCCAGGGAACACCCCAGATGGGGTGCAAGGCACATACACGCATAGGTCAATTTAAAGGAGGCAGTTTAGCAAACTGATTGTTTTCTTACTGTCAGGGGTGGGGGATGGCCTAGAAGCAACTGGAGGAAACCCACACAATTAGGGGAAACTCCACACACACAGAACATAGATGAGAATCAAACCCCACCACCTAATAGCCACCCTCCATGCACTGCCAGAACAAAGAATCACCATTTTTATCTCCTACGTTTCCATATTAAAGCTAATATTATAATTGTGAGAGACATATTCCTGCATCACTTAATATTTTACATTGCCAATTGACCACCAGTCCACCAGTGACCATGTTTTTTGACAGTAGTACTGCTACACACATACTGTATTCCGCAAAACAACTGTCGCCCAGGAGACTTGAGCCTGTTTGGATTTACAGCACATTTGAATTGAGGGCTGACCTTGATGGAAATGAAACGTTTTAGAGTTTCTGTGAACACCCTGTCTTAAGTCTGGAGTGATGCATTATGCATGCAGTCCATTATTGATGAACTCGGGTGCTGTTACAGCTAGAAGGAGCTTTCACGTGTGTTTTCTTTTGTACCTCTATTGGGTTTTAAAGACAGTCGCATTTGTGAGGCAGATTTTCACGATTATTGAAGCTTGCCGTTTTAAAACTTGGAAAAACAATGAGGCGAATGAAAAAACAAGCGTATTTGATATCTGATCTGTCCAATCTGGCAGCCGAGGCTTTATATATAAACACTGGTGCTCTCTCTGTTTCACAAGTTCCTGCTTTGCTCGAGAATTTAAAGATGTGATTACTGAGACTTAATGTGTAAATGCGATTGAAAGTAAACGATATGTCAGAACATTACCACGATAGCCAGAAAGAACAGGAATTGAACAGGATGGTGAGGGATGTTTTTAGTTTTATTTTTTTTGACATTGCAGTTAAAACAGCCGTTTGTCTATGCTATTAAAGATGACAGCAGTACTAAGATAATACCTAAATAATCTGAATGGATGTGTTTTAAGGTGCGTTAACACAGCTGTCCTAGGGGACTGCTAAGCGCAAAATGACAAACGATTGCAATATTCACTTTACAGCTTTTGCTATTTAGTTCATGTAGCAGTCTACTGGTATTCACTTTATGCAGTTTTTAACATATTGATCTTTTCGGTTAACTGTAAGATCGTAACGATGCAAGCGGTAAGTGACTGGTTTTAAAAATGCAGTGTATGACTCCGGGAAGTCATAGTATGTCGTTTTGATCCAGCTCGACATATTTTATGCCCTTTCCCTGCTCCGATTTTAAAATTGACGTTTATGTTATTTTATTCCTTCAAATGTGTTGAGAGGGACTGTATATCAATTAAGGTCCAATTTTTAAGAGAATTTCTTGGGTATGATCTTCATTTTACTTCTTGTTCCCGGAATGATATTTGATATTTAAAATAGTCTGGTGACCTCCATATCCTAAATCACGGTATACTATGATTTACATCTTTCCCTCACCTTTTTTTTTTTGGTCAAGTGGCATTTGCACAATAACAGAGCCTTTATAGGCAAGCGCAAGGTAAATTGAAATTCCCCAGTTGACTGTACCGGTGTGTCGTTCAAAAGCCTTCGCGGCAGATTATTGGTTAGGCGACATACTTGATTTGCATATCCCCGCCCCCTTCTGCAAATTGCTCTGCAGCGTATGATGCAGTCTAGTTTTTGCAGTGCGCTCTGGAGGTTCGCCGCGTCAAGTTAGGAGACGTAACAGACTGACAATTTTTCAGCAAAGGAACGAGAAGATATGCAAGAATAACAGCGAAACTGTTATAGTGCATCTGTTTTTATCGGCACTGGAGTTCGGAATATACCTTTTGTGATTTAAAAAAAATTGATCTCCGTGGCAGGGGAAGCTGGGAAGGAAGCGCTGGTGTGTGAGAAAGGAACGGTTTGTTGCATTTATTTCCAAGCACTCATACAGTATGAGGTGCAGCTATGGCAAGAAGGGGTAAGACAGTAGTGAGGACCCTGGAGGATTTAACGCTTGATTCGGGTTATGGTGGTGCTGCAGACTCCTTCAGGTCGTCCAGCTTGTCATTGTGCTGCTCAGAGACGCATCTTCCCTACGCACATGGAGGGAATTGCTGGCATTTAACTGACTCCATGCACAGTCGACACAACAGCTTGGACACAGTCAACACCGTCCTGGCAGAAGACACCGAGATCCTGGAGTGCTCCGGCCAGTGCGCTAAGCTACCCGAGCTTGAAGATGTACCCTGGAGCCTCGGGGAGATGGAGAACGCGATCAAGAAGGATGAAGAGTTACGCGTGGGGAATATGTCTAAGGAAGTCCTGGCCAAGCTCTCCGCGCTGGTCAGCCGAGCGCTGGTGAGGATCGCCCGGGAAGCGCAGCGCCTGAGCTTGCGCTACGCAAGATGCACGAAATATGAGGTCCAGAGCTCCATTAAGGTGGTCCTGTCCTGGACCATCTCCGTCAACTGCATCACGGCGGCGCTCAGCGCCCTGTCGCTCTACAACATGAGCACAGGGGACCGCTACAGCCGCGGCAAGTCGGCCCGGTGCGGTCTCATCTTCTCGGTGGGCAAGTTCTTCAGGTGGATGGTTGACAGCCGGGTGGCGGTGAGGATCCACGAGTACGCGGCCATTTACCTCTCAGCCTGCATGGAGAGCCTCTTCCGTGAGGTGTTCCGCCGGGTCTTGCACAGCGCCGCGGTGGAGAAAGACAACGGGATCCCGAAGTTAACTGTGGAGTCCTTGGAGCAGGCGATCAACAACGACTCGGAGCTTTGGGGTTTGCTGCAGCCCTATCAGCACCTCATCTGTGGCAAGAATGCCAGCGGTAAGTTGAGAGAGTTAAATCTTAATTATTTTGTCCCTACTGTTCTCTCCTAAAGCGATCCATTTTATTCCGATTGTTTTTCCCCCGCTGCGTTGAAGATCCGTGCACATTCTCTACTATGGGCTGTATTCCCATCACTGGCTCCCCCTGAGATCACTTCGCTTATGTTATTAATGCAGGCACTCATCCATAACCGTAACAGTGTTTTCCCCAATACAAATGCCACCAATTTGTTCAGCATAGCTAAATTACACCAGGTTATAGTTTAAGCGCATTGCATTTTAACGCACCGATGTATTCAGTGAGGAGGATTGGGTGGTTGCAGTAATTTGGCAGGGAATGCGGCTTGTTTTGTTGTCTGTTATTTTAGTGTTGGTTTTAATATTTGTAACTGATGTTAAAGAGTCGAGAAACATTTGTTTATCAAATTATATCCGTGTCCTTATAGACGTGTCCTTATATTTTCTTCCGATTGATTTTACATCATTGATCTGTGATTAAACCCTTTGTCAACGAAATAGATAATAAAAGTCAGAGTGTTTTTATATACCGTACAGATTCACATTAAAACTGCAATGCAGAAATGAAGTGTGGGTTGAATTTTCTGGAAGTGTTTAGTAGGAAGTCTGACCCTCGGAAACCCCCAAACAAATAATTTTTATGACGAAATACTAGGGAAAACTTGACTGGTGAAGAGTCTGCATGATTTAACTGTTGACGTCCCAAACTGCAGAATCCCTGACGATCGGACCTTCCCGGTGGACGTTTAGAGGCAATGCCGAACTTGTGACAATCACGGCAGTAGTATGAGCCGAAATAGAACCGTAAGAATAACTTCAGCGTTTGGCAGTCACGGGTTATTAAGTGGTTTGTTTTTGTAATTGTGAAAATACCAGATCCCAGTGTAGATCACAGTTTATTGTGATGTCGTAACACTGTGTGGGTGTGATTGCGCAGGATGAAAACCCCTTAAAATACAATTGCGGGGATGAATTAACGCGCCGGGGGTGTGAAATGTTACTCCCAACTTCTTAGCTTAACCTTGCTTCACAGATTCTGTCTCCATCTGCTTCACATTCACTTCAAAATGTTGTCTGCTATTGCTCCTCTATACTTAAATATAAAAATAATGTCAGCATGGCAGTCGTTTAGCATATAGATTTTGCATCTTAGATTTATCAAAAAAGGTGAAGGTAATGCAAGGGCTCTGTGTTTTCGGAAGATATTTATAAGTCAATTATGCGCACTGTATAGCTTTCCGCAAGTTATATTTTGGTCAATGCAGTGCAAACGGATGGAAATGTCTAGACTGAGGGCTGATTGTTGACTCTTCATTGTTGCTGGATTGTGGTGAAATTTGTGACCCCAGCCCTTTTAGACTAATGGAGGGGGGCACTGGCTTTTACCTCACACATTAAATCGTCGGGTAACAGGGGGAGGAAAGAAATAGCGCCAAGGTCATTAAAGTGGTAAATAGCCAGTAATTCGACTGTAATTACTGATGCTCTTAAGCCACTAAAATTCACCTTATTGATTATTGGAGACAGTTCCCCAATATACTGTTGGATAATCACTGTAAACCCTGTTAGTGATGGTTGTTTCTGTTTGGACCAGTGGACCAATGGGCGATTTAAGGCTTTTGGATTACATGGCATGTGACTGGCAACTGACTTTATTAGTAATAGTTTATTATTGACATGCTGCCAATTGGCCTGCCGTGATTGCTCAGTCCTGGAAAAGAGGCAGCCTGGTTCCCGTGTCTGGTACGGTGTCAGACCCCCCCGCACACACAACAATATGATCTCAAACTGGGTAATGGCGTCTTGTGCCGTAAAGCTGGCCTACTGTCATATCCGTGTCAACATCACCCTTATCGGGGCCGGCTGTTGATGGCATCACCTCCGACTGTCATGGCCCCAGCTTGCCCTGACTTGATAACTGCGGGGAAGGGCGGAGATGTTACCTTCTGCCATCTCTGCACTGAATCGCACAGGACACACTCTCTGGGTGGAGGGGGGGAGGCAAGCTAGCGCTGACAGCGGACAGGAGCACTGTGACCAGTACGCAAGTGACAAAGCCGGAGGGAGAACTCCCCTTCCCCCCTCCCTGGCCTTGGCACAGCTATCAGATAACATGCCGGCAAAGTCGTAGCCGCCCTGCTCCAACGCCAGTGTTTTTTCTTGGGACACTGTTTGTAGTCTTTTTTGGTCGGGTGGTCCTTAAGTGCTTCCACATTGTGAGGATCCTGCTAACCACAGTGCCCCCCCCACCCCCAGGCAGACCCGAGTGTGTGTGTCAGTGTGCAGTTAATAGGAGAATGTCATCTGTCACTTCACTGTCCCAGATATGCTCCCCTGCCATTATAGTCCTTTTATAGGCTTCTGCCGTTAATTAATTAATTCATATACAGTGATATTGTTTTTTTCTGAGAGTCTCATTAGAAAGCATGATTAATTAAACTTAAATACCACTGGAAGCCCTCAAGGGCACTAGTCATAAAATTCCTATTCATTCATTCATTCCTATTCAACAGGAATATATATATAAAGCTCCGAATGGAAAAATGTGATAAAATGATCCATCTGGGCCATGAATAAATCAAGAATATTTCATTGTTAAATTTGCAGTTATATTTGCATGGCTGCCATTCTTAGTTTGGGCAAAATGAAGCAAGGAAGAGTAAATAAAGAGCGTGCTGTTTGTTTTTGGTGTAATACAACATTTGTCATATCCTATATAAACAGACCGTAATTTAAATAACAAAGGACTGTGGGGCAGTTTGCTCATTTTGTTTATGTTTATAATCAGTCTTGAGTATGCATCAAGATAGTCATCCAGAAATTATAAAACAAAGCTTCTCTGTTTATATATTGTGATGTAACTATATGAATTGATGATTGATGATGAGGTCGTCTGCGAGAGTTTTATATTGGAGTGGGGGGTGGAGGGGGTGTCACAACTTTATAATTGAAATGCAGATGTGTTGTTTTGGAGGGGGGTGGAGGGGAGTGATCCCAGGTTAACTATTGGGGCTTTTTGCATGCATCGCTCCTTTTTGTCATGCTAATTTCTGCAAGCCCCAGAGATTGGCAAATTAGTTAAAAACTGGCACATTTAGGGACATCGTGCCTGTTTCATAATACTGAATCTTTCTTGCATGTTACATTAGGGAGGCTGCACATCTGTGCTGCCAGATCGCAGCGCCAACGTCTGGAATAACTCTCGGCCACACTTCCGTGAGATTTTCCACATTTCTGTAAATGCACATCTAAAATATCATCCAGCAACAGTGAGCATAACATTGAATCTGCAATGTGCTTATGTAACTTAGGCCTGGTCAGGACAAGACACCTCTTGATGTGTATCGTGGGAACGGACTGATCCACCCCATGGCCTTTTTGACAAATCCAGGATAATCCTCATCCTTTTTCTTCATCAGTGGTCTGTTGTTCAGTTGTGCGGATTTTACCTGTAAGGAGCCTCATTCTCATGTTTTGATGAAGAAAGCAAATCTGTCTCATCCGTCAGGATTTGGCAGTGAGTATCGCTGCGCCCAAACAGCCATGTGACTTAGGTTTCCCAGGAGGCAAATGATAAAAAGCGCAATAACCTATCCAGACCAATCATATCACCAATTCTTACATACGTTAATGAGCCCATGCTCTATTATACATTTTGTTATCATGTTTTTTTAAACTAACTCATCTCTTTGTTGACCACGTTTTCTGAATCTGCTAAGGAACCTATCCCATATTTTTACAGAACATGATCGGCCTTTATCGGGCATTAATGTTTCTGTTAAACCATTTTTATCCTAATTAAATCTCTGCTACGCCTATCACGAAACTTGATCGCTGATACCTTGTTTAATGTTTCAAACTGAGAATGTTTCAAGGTTATTGCCCACCCTGCTAATCTACTGGCATTTTATCCCCCGCTGGGTGTTATTACCCATTTTCTGACTCCAGCTGTAGCCAGCATATGGATGGTGCAACAGATTTATAATTAAATTTTAAAGCAAACATGATTTTTTATGTATTTTTTATTCGGGCCGTTTTCTATCTATTTCCCCATTATCCTCTAAAGAGTAACCGGATCGAAATGGGAAATCAAATTAACTAGACAAATAGATGGACTCGCCGCACGAGGCGAGCCGCAATATTGGCCGTGTCACTCTACAGTCAGAGGCAAACGTGCATCCCTGCACATTTAATCTGGTAATCAAAATGTGCTGATTTCAAGAGTGTCACCACATCGCCCTTGATCCGTGGCACAGCCATGAGTAGATTTCGGGCAGCAAATAAAAACCCCTCCCACGCCCCCGTCGGAGTGACTTATACAGCGATCAGTGTAAAGACAAGCATACCTGGAGATTTGTTTGTTAACACCTGGTGATAAACATAACTGTAATTACAAACTCAATTCAGATCGACATGATAAAGTGGGCCTCATTTTCTCACGCATTTATTCTTAGCTTATTATTGGTGCACCCCAGGGCTTTCGGTAGGCAGGCGCAGGCAATCAGTGTCTGGACCCCAATAATATATGCAGCGTCCAAACTTTCAGCTTTAATTGATTCACCTGTGTCATGAATTGTTATTATCATTGTTATTACTTTCCGTCTGCTTTGATGCGTCTCATTAAACATGTTTAAAAGTCACCTTTGAGGGTCAGAAAGTGTAACACCAATTTACCACGCTTTGGGTTTTTTTACAAACCTCTTTTCCATGCTGTGCAGACATGCAAACGCTTGGTTTGTTGGCGGCTGTTAAATAGTGATGTGGCGGATCCTCGGGTGTCTTACTTGAAGGCGATCTTGGTGGAAGTCCGACGGCCCGTGCTAGCAAATTCACTACAGGTAAAGTAAAGCAGAAGACAAGAATGGTTTGCCCTGTGACGGGCTGGGATCCCATCCTGAGCACCCCTGCCTCATGCCCTTTGCCTTCTAGTGTGAAGCTCTAGCCACGACACAACCATGTATTGGATAATAGGAAGGACAGTTTAAGGCCCGTACTGGAAAATAGAACGGGGACAGGGTAGGGATAGTAGGTAGGCATGTGGGTTTATTACCAGAACCTTGCCACTTAAGAGAGCCTTCGGAGAGGAAAAAAAAGCAGATTTCTTTCATTACATTAATTCATCTTTATGAATATATAAACACTGGCTTTAAGAAAACGTGGCTTTAAGAAAAAGAAAAACGAAATTGGTTGGCAACGAAACACACCTTTTTTAACCATAAGAAATTGAGGGCGTGTGGGTGTATTTTCTCTAGGACCTTGTTTAAGACCGGGATCCCTGCCTCAGTATTCCCACGCCACAGCAGGCTTAGCCATGAGGGACAGCACCGTATCGGGAATGGAATGGCAGCCCTGTGTTGGGGCAGCCTTGTCCATTTTTGTGTCTGAGCTAAAAACCCTAGTAAACAGAGCATCCCTAGGAGGGACTGTGTGGGTTTTAGTGGGATGCACAGTTTAAACTCTTCTTATAAAATTTTACTGTGTGTGGGACATGGGCGCTAATTATGCTGCAGTCGCACCCTTTAAAAGTGTATTGAGACTCCTGTGCTGTTACCATGGACATGAGAGGAGCCGTCCAGAGCACTGCGTGGTCAGCTCATTGAAGTCTTTGTGGGTGTGGCTATGTCTATACCCACTGCCTTTTTCATTGGCTCTCTCCTCGTTAATTGCATTGGCATGGACGTGTGAGAGGTTCTGACTCTATTTGGGAAAATTCACAGCCCAGGAGAACAACCTGGATGGGATGTCAGTACATAGCAGAATACAGCCATACATAGTTCTACACTCTGTGGGGGATTTAGTGATGCCAGTTTGCCTAACTGCATGTCTTTGGGCTGTGGGAGGGAACTGGAGTGAGATGCTGAGGACATGCAAACTCCACACACGCCCAGAGCGGGGGCTGATCTGACCTGGTTCCCGGTCCTGGAAGTGTGAGGCGACAATGCCGGCCTGTCTGTGAATACATTACCAGAAAATGACTGAGGAATTAGGAGAAAGACAGTAATTCATCCAGCAGTTTTGGTCCAAAGTTGAATCTATTTTTGGGCCAATGAAGAGCAGTGCGTAATTTAAAATAAGCTATTTGCACTGATTTTCCTTGCGACGAATGACGAACATGGTCGAAGTTCCAATGCAGCCCTGTAGCATGGAGACATTGATGCTTCTGTGACTTTACAAGCCCCTTTCCCATGCAAGGCGATTCACCAATTTTCTAAATGAGCAATTCCACGTTCGCCAGTTCACCTGCTTTTGAAGGTACTGGGTGTGAACCGAGACACCCAGTCGCTCCCTGGAACAACTGTCATGTCACGTCTATACCTTCCCTAACCAGTACATTTAGAGCTGTGTGATTAAAAAACGCATACACACGAGAGCACGCCTCGACTGACTCTTTGAGTGTCTGCACGCATTAATCACTTGGCCACTGGGGCTAAAAATAAAATAATATTGTCCTGTAAAATAATAGCTAAATTTGATAAATGAAGGACTCTGTGACAATGAGCTGGGAATATTTCTAATCGTCCTGAGTATTGCTATTCATTAAACCTCATTAAAATGCATACTGGGCGCCTATTGTGCGTGCACGGTGGACCCAGAAGTTGAGACAGATTAAATGCAGGAGTTGAGATTTATAGGGGGGCCCCACCCCACAGATCCGTAGAGCCATTTCCGTGATTTCAGGCCGTCATCAGCCGATTGGGGGTGGCACGGTGTCACAATAGGTTTGGGATTGCGAGGCTAGTCAGTTCTGCAGGGGAGGTGGGGCGTATTCAAGAGGCCGGGGTGCCCGCCGTGGTACCTGGCACTTGAACCTTGACCCATGGTAGCCTAAGAATACTGTTAGAAATGACAATTTTTTCTATTAGGAATTTTCTATTTAGTTTGACAGCTATTAGCTAGGAGACACTGGTAGGAGACTATGAACCTTTATCCATTTGGCCTGGCTGGCATAGTGATTAGCACTGTTGCCTCATGCCTTTAGGACCAGGGTTCGAGTCTGGCTCTGTGTCTGGAGTTTACATGTTCCGCCTCTGTTGTTGTAGGGTTTCCTTTGAGTGCTCTGGTTTCCCCCCACAGTTCAAAACCACGGAAAGGTTAATTGGAGTTGCCAAATTGCCCATAGGTGTGAATGGTGTGTGAGTGTGCCTTATGATGGGTTGGCACCCCATGCTGGGTTGTTCCCTGCCTTAAGCCTGCAGCCAGTGGGACAGGCTCCAGACCCCCTGCAACCTTGAATATCACCAGTGATTGCAGAAGATGGATGGATGTTTTTGGACTGTGGGGGGTGGGGGGTATGGGGTGAGGCAGCCACGGTATCACCATGCTGGCAGTTTGTGTAACAACATCCAGAAATTCCTGTTTTTAGTCATTCCAGAGTGTTCAGTTTAGTATTTTGAATAACACCGGTGAACAGTTATATTAGCTTTAAAGTCATATATATACCAAAACATACAGATTCTGGAGGCAGTGCATGCTGTTATAAATATATGCTTCTTCATGGATATCTGATACTAATATTATGCAGCCCACATTATTGGCTGAGACCGAACAGAAAAGGTCATAGCAAGGAGGTAGTGGCAAATTTAATTATTTGGACAATATTTTCATTCGGCTTGGCTGAATCTTTCTTTTTTAAAACATAGCCTGCTAGATGTGAAATGTAGCACTTCAGCTGGGGTTTGTTCATAACAGACTTGACGTCTGGTCAAGTATGTTTTGTGCTTGACGTTTATACAAGCTTTTCAGAGCATTGGGAACAAGCAGAAACACTAATCAGTTCGGAGCACAAACAAATCCTGTTTACTAGATAGACAGAAATGGCAATCATATGCTACTGTATCATTATGTCAATCTGTGCTGTGTTGCTGTTTCTTCAGCTGCTGCAGTCTTTTATTTGGCAGTGTATGGAGAACTTCTTTTGAATGCATACTCAAAAAATAGTATATTTCAAAATGTATCTATTTGTATGTCGGCCAGGGCGCACCCTAGTTGGATGGGTGGATGTATTATGGTTCAATTTAATGACAGTGTTGTTGGAGAGAAACACATCATATCAATAGAAATTATTTCACCAGAATCTATCTATCTATCTATCTATGCTGGATGTTAAAGCATATATACTCTGTTCTGTTAAATTCTAAGCATACATTGTTGAGTTTGTCCTTTTCTCGAGGACAAATCAATAAGGGTGATCGGTGGGCCTTGCTCTGATTTGTCCTACTGACGTCAGTCTATAACATCCTGTCGATCTTTTGATTTTGGGCGGCAAGGAGCATGGCCGAGGTTAACAGAACCCTTTCAGTAAATATATAGGCATCCGCTGTAAAGAAAGGCTACAGATGAAAAAAAGATACATTTACTAATTTAGCAGATGCTTTTATTGAAAGACGACATGGTTAGTCAGCATGGTTAGTCAGTCCATGAACCAGATGGAGTTAAAGGCCTTGTTCAAGAGCCCAATGGTAAAACCTCTCTGCTGAGCACAGGGTTTGGGGTGGGTGGTGGGTGGCTTAACATATTAGGGTCCTGTGGTTGTGATAGGCGGTGGTTGAAAACCTGTGGCCAGCAGAGTGCTATCACCCAAAGGCTCCTGAGCAAGGTCCATAACCTCCTGTTGCTCCAGGGGCTGTCTGACCCTGCTATGTTATTTTGGATAAAAGTCTCTGCTAAAAAAATGAAATGGCAAATTTCTGATCCCGGCATCCTAACTCACTAAGTCATACACCAAAAACCTGCTTGTGATTTTATGGTTCAGTGTCATTCTCAGATTTTAAAATGATTTTATGTGATTCTCAGTAAAAATAACATTTGTGTAGCTGAAAATATGTTTTGTTCCCGATAATGAGGTTTGTCTGTTTTCAGCTGAATGCCGATTCTTTCCTCATCAAACAAGTATGCAAAAATATGAGGCTGGGCAGGTCAGCATCTGTATCAGACTGTCCCCTACACTGACTTAACCGTATTATTATGGCATAAGGCTATCACTTTCTGGGAAATTGTCAGAACTTCTGCTGTGACTAAGTACATTTAAAAAACAAAATAAAAGGACCGGAAAGCACATTCTTATAATTTAAGAACATATATTTGTGATTTATTCATAAATCTCAAAAATGGATAGTTCCATTAATTCACAAAACTAGCACATTCAAATGTAAACATAAAATAAATGAACATGAGAAGCAGCAAGTACATTTTAATGCATACTGTAATGTAACCTGAATCCTGATACTGCTAAGTAGAATAGTGGTTGGTATAGGTTACTTTATGCTATTTTAAAGTATTACGTTTTAAATTCATTCTGTTATTAAAACTGGAGCAGTAAATGCCAAGTAGTAACATATAAGGGTTACAGTTAATCCCAAATCCCAAAGGTATTTAAACACAGTTATACATTGTATATAATTATGTTAGTGTGTAATAGTAACCATGCTCCTCTTCCTGCTTTGTTAAATCCTGTCTGCCACACTGTGGGCTTTTGGTCCTTTCTGGCTTATAGGGCCTGATGCACATTACGTGTTTCAGATGTGAGGTGTGTCCCCTCTTTTTATGGCCTGCGTGTGGTGTAGCAGTTTGGCTAACAGCTATCCCCCCCCAAAACCCCCACCTTGGAGTGGTTTTGTTAGCAGAAATGGCTGGCAGCAGCCTTTCTTGGAGATATGTGTCTTTGTAAAGAGCAGGTCACAGTCGGCAAGTTAATCAATTGATTCATTAGGGCTTGGGCATTATGTCAGAAGCTAGACATCCAGGTTATGAATGTTGAAATGGAGCTGGAAGTTCGTGACCTTCTTTTGAGGGTGTAGGTGCATGTGTGTGTGGATTAAGGCTGTTAATGCTCCTCTTTGTTCCAGGTGTAAGTTACAGGAGAAAGATGTTATGTAAACGGGTAGAACCCTGAAGTACCCGATGCACTGCTGCCTTCCAGGGGCAAATAAAATGAGCTTGAATTGGTGCCCAGGAGCAGTGAAACGCTCTTCTTGTTTAACACTTTACATGATGGTCGGAGTCTGCCTCACGTTCAGAGCCTCAAGCCACGAGTCCGGAACATTCCCTTGCGACAGCCCGTGAGCTTGTCAGCCCACCATGCGGCTCTCTGGAGGAAGTCGGATGTCGCATCAGGTACGGTCCGGCGTGAGGATGAAGGATGTCCTACATGACCAGCTGGTTTGCCATTGGCCACTTAGATGTTACCGTGGTAAAGGAGACTGGGTGCCTACCATCTGTATTCCTGCCTCTCGCTGCCGTCAGTGGCATACGCCAAGATCTGGCCCGTAGCCCGTCGTCACTGTAGTCATTTCTGCAGTTTGAAGAGAGATTAGTCAGTGTAGGCAGCATGGTGGCTCAGTGGGTAGCTGTGTGTGTGTGTTGAGTTAGTATGTTCTCCTTGTGATTGCGTGGGCCTCCTCTCCGTGTGGCCGTGTAAACTGGCTTACGCTGTACCCTGTGATGGACTGACACCCTGGCCAGGGTGTCCCCCATTTCCTGGGCTTCCTGGGATTGGTTCCAGGCTCTCTATGATGTTGCACTGGATTAGCCACTAAAGAAGATGGATAAATATATGGGCCATATTGTTTCTATTCTACTACTGCAGATAATTATTAAATTCCAACAATCTATGATGTAGCTATACCAATATCTTTCTATGTCTTACACCATAATTCAGTTTGTCCACATGGGCTGGGACAGAAAGCCAGAGCCTCACAGACTTGCCCTTATCCTAGCCTAGACCTACCTGACCTGGATGTCAGTCCGCCTTGCTCAGCAGTGACCGCTGGAAGGCGCCAGGCATCACAGCTCTCCACAGACTTCCCAGAGGACAGGACAACCTTGCCGAGAATCGCCTATCGTAACGCTAAACGAAACCATTGTGTGAGGACATTTCAGGTTTTACTGTGATAACTGCTGCAGGAAATCCCATTATGTCTCCTGTATTGTTCTCCCAGGCTAACACTGGCTATTATTAGCATTATTATATTCACATTATTATACTTCATCAGAGTCTTACACAGGTTCAATTTTTCCCTTCTGTTAAATTGAAAAGTGAATAAATTTGACCTTTTTTTAGTAAAATTTACAGGCATGGTGGCTTAATCCTCAGTACTGTCGCCTCACACATCCAAGGTTGGTGTTTGTGTTCCAGCCGTTTTGTGTAGTTTGCACGTTCTTCCTATATTCTGTAGGTTTTCTCTCTCTTCTCCTATAGTACAAAGACATGCAGTTAGGTTAACTGGCATCTCTAAATTGCCCATTGTGTGTGTGGAGTGGCATCCCGCCCACGGTATACCCCAACCTTGTATTCTGTGCTGGCTGGGATAGATTCCACCTCCTCAACTATGGGTTGGAAAAGCAGCTGGGGGAAGGATTGTGGCATTTTATTTTTCAAAACAGCTCATCCCTCCATGATTTCATTTCTGATGTAATGGTGTCATGTCTGTCTGTTACGTTTCCGTTGTGGAATTTGCAGTATTACATGTAGTGTCTCGATCACTACTACGCAATGGTGTTTCACCACAGCCCGCTGCTGTTGTGTTATGAGTCGTGGAGGATCGGGGGCGCGTTATGCAAGGGAGTTACAGGCATTGTGTGTACATGTAACGTCAACAGATGAAATCATGTGACGCCTTCATCGGGTGAGATGTAGCTGCTTGATGTTTTTGGGCTGTAGCATTATTGGGCTGGTGATCTTTCAAGGATAATTACCAGTGTTAGACCCTTGGGGGGACATTCAACGTTATAGGACTAGTGGGGGAGGTTCAGCTTCTTTACCATATTAGAGTGATTATTTTGGCGGGAGCACAATCATTTGAGGGAATGGGCTAGGTCCCCCGAGTGCCCCCCATGGCACCAGCACTGTCTCCATATTGAACCATGGATGCTACATGACTGGTGCCTACGTTCAAATCATTTCGGCCTGGTGAATGCAATGCAATGGCCTTCCAGCTGATATGTTCCGGTCAGCAATTTAAGTCAAAATAAAGGATTTCTGTTTGCTCCCAGCAAGGGCGGGCCCCCCACCGCGGCTCTCAGGATCCGTCGATACCCGTCAGCAGCTTACCTTCAAAATGGCCCGTCCCTGAGAAATTGCTATAAAAAATCCATGAATATCAGTCACACGAACAGATACAGTACAACATTTTGGGATTTGGGAGAAGTGGCCTGGCACTAGACTTCTGTGCGCGGCACTGTTGCTGTGGTGCTTTATTGAGAGCAGCAAGGACATTGTGAGATGCGTCTTGAGGAGGATAACAGGAAGTTGTCGTTGTGAGGGGCAGCTCAGCTCTCAGGGAGCAACAGACACTAGCTGATGTGGTTCCAGACAGCGGGTGCGTCAAACTGGGAGCGTGGTGTTGAAATGGAGGGAACCTGAAAAGCCTGAGATCCTCCGTCAGATTGCTGTTCTCTTCTGTGTCATGCCACTTAAAGGCCCCCCCCTTGCCTTCCTAGGCAGTGTGAGAGGGGGGCTGCTCTGTACAGACTGCTTGGAGATGACTATGATTCCTGAAGGTGATTGGCTACCTTAAAATAGTGTATCATTCTGCTGTAGCCAATCTCCATGCTGCAGCTGACTCGACGTTTTTCATTGTAATAAAATTTATTTTATATTATTTTGCACTCAACATTATATAGTATTTCCTCTAGAAATATAGCAAGATTATATAATGACAATAACAGAAAAGAAACTGATTGAAGAACATATGTGTTTTAACTCGTCAAATGAAAATAAATGCCAGAATATGTCTGACAAATGGACAGCAGTTTGATTACTTGTGGTTACTGACTGTTCTTTGAAGTTCTTATCCCCCCCCCCCCTTCCCGATTTAAACCGGAGGCTGTTTTTCAAAGCCACATACTTTGTAGATGTTTTTCCATCCAACTAATGAGGCTTAATGCCTCAAAAATGAATGCCGTCGATTTGCATAATACACATTTACACTGTGGTCTATCACAGTGAGGGAATATCACATATCAGAGGAGAGGCGCTCAGGTGACTGAGTGGAGTTTAATGATCAGAGCTGAAGAACATACAGCCACTCCTCTTTGAGATAACTGACACGCAGTCTGCAGAAGAGCGCACTTTAACCTTCTGCTGTACAAAGCCAGGGAGAGTCAGGGGATGAAGTATGAGTTAAATATATCTACAAATACATATAACCCTAAGTCTAGCTGTCTTTCAGTGAGAAACACGGAAATAGCAGCTAAAATGAAGTGGCGTGACAGTTTCCAGACCTTGTCTTTGTGGCTCCTGCCCGTCATAATTAAGCTGCTGTCATCAGCTTCAGTTGCGTCGATGTCGAATCTCAGTGGTCAAATTTTTACTTCCCCCCCACCCCATCGCCCATGTCCCCATGTGTCTGTTGCGATAGGCCGCTTGACTCGATTGGGTCGGATTGCCCGGACGGTGCCTGAGGTGTGGGTCGACCTCGATGCCGCGTGGCCTGGGTGAGAGCGAGGCTGCCGCTCGTCCCAGAAGGGGTCGTTTCACAGTGCTGTCGCGGCACCGTGGTTTATCTCAGTCGCTGGGGCCATCTGGTGAGCAGTGATGGGAGCCGTGCTGTGGCCTGCTCGTAACCGGACCCCTCCAGGGGACCACGTCCTCAGAGGCGTGTGGCAGTTGGCATCTCTCCTGGCCAGTCACCTGGTGTGGCCTCACGGTGCAGGATTCGTGCGGATCGACCGGTGTGACTCGGGCAAGAGCTGCAAAATCCAAAAACCTATTCTTGTCACAAAGGTATGTGCCTGTTTGTTTTCTGGCTG
>JAODKL010000062.1:15683751-15695127 GCA_026780765.1 Petrocephalus schoutedeni | reverse complement strand
TGTGACTCGGGCAAGAGCTGCAAAATCCAAAAACCTATTCTTGTCACAAAGGTATGTGCCTGTTTGTTTTCTGGCTGTGGGTCTCGATTAGATTCAGATATCAAATCAGACAGCTCCCCCCGCCCTCTCCAGTGTGGTCAGAAGGTTTTCTGAGGCCTGACCCATGCACAAGCAGCAGAGCGCAATCACTGAAAGTCTTCCCCTCTGTCTGTGTCAAGAACCGTCCCCTCCTTAAACCCACTATTTTGCGTTTTCACTCATTTCAGTCCTATTTTTAGATTTCCCCTAATTATTGTTTTGCCAGCCCGAAGAGAGAGAGAAGAGGGGGAAAAATGAATCGCGCGCTTTGCTCGACGTTCCAGCTGCAAACAAGTAATTACAGTCAAGCAAGGTGGGATCGGCCAATGAGCATGAGGCACTGGTTAGGGATCTGAAGGATCCAAGCCGGAGCTGCAAAGCTGGTTCCTCTGGACCAGTTAACCAGCAGTTTCCCTTCTGAATATTTCAGTTACATGCTTTTTTTTCTTCCTGACAGGGGTGAAATGTCGGCGAGCCCAGACTTGTGGACTCGTGGTGCGGGTGACAATGACACAGATGACAAACCCGTGACTAATATTCCACGTCTGGGGTTTTGTTTGCTCGCTGGATTCTAAGATTAGGCTTGTTTATTGGTCATTCAAAGTGCCTAGGATGTCACTAAAATATACTCCCAGCTGGATTCTGGGATCTCCAGCTGTTTTCCTCAAAGGCAGGCACTGCGATGAACGAGTGAGCGAGCGAGCAGGCAGCCCAAGCCTTTGCCTGCCATGTGGTGCTGGGAGCCCATTGTGTCACTCTGCTCCGAGGGCATGCGAGATGTGGCAGGCTGGTCGACGGCCCAGGACCTGACTGGAGCACGACCCTTCCCCCTCTGCTGCCGCCCTGCAGGCCTCTTGTATCTGAACATGGAGTAAATGTGGGCTCCTTTACATCAGATTACCCCATTCATATTTTGATTTTTTTATCCCAAGCAAACACAGTCCCTTCCCACTCTTAATTCTAGATATCCGCAGTCATGTGTGGTTTAGTTTTCCTATACAGCTCATGTATGAGGCATGTGACCCCCCCTCAAATGGGCGTCAACTTACTGTGCTGGCAGGGGTGGAGGGGGGTCGCCCTGCAGACACAAGCCAAGGCTAGTGGGGGCTTGCCTCCCCCCAGGGGGGCTTTAAATGGGTGTCGCCGGGGAGCATTGTGTTCGCCGTTTACGTTCTCTCGCTTAAGCAGATGCAGACAGATAATGTGTTGGCTAGACTGGCCTGGGATCAGTTTACAATAAGACACCGCGTTGCTTTATCTGAAGGCTCGGTCAGAGGCCCCCATGCAGACGGCCCGCACCTTTGTTGTGGTTTCTTGCAACCGAAGGCTTCACACTCCGTGCAGGCATTAAACATTAGTGAGCTGATTGGTTGGGAGGTGCCCCCCCCAACCAATCAAATCGCAGTTTATTACAGACAGAAAACTTAATCCTTGATTGGGCTGCAGTGTGAGTTAGTTTAACACGGCAGTGTGGTGGCTCAGTGGACAGCAATGCAGTCTTACCACCTCCCCGACTGAGGCTTTGCCTCTCTGCCCTGCGAATGTGTGGGGCTTGCATGCTCCCTTTTGTCTCCCCGGGTTTCCTCCAGTGCCCCTGTTTCCTCCCACATTTGTTGAACTGGCGCCTCTAAATTGCCCATATTATGCGTGACTGTGAGCGTGCGCTTGCCGTGCGATGAACGCACCCCCCTCCCCCGCCCCATGCCTTGTGTTTCCTGGTATAGGCTCCAGGCTCAATGAGATCCTGTCCTGGATCGGCAGTTAGCAAAGGTGCATGGGTGTATCCGGCCTTTTGTACTTTACGTGCAGTAGGTGAGGCAAAGCAAAACGGGTAATTAGCTGTACATTTTGTGTGTCACTGGCAAAATTCATTTTATAGTTAGAAAGTCCTACCCTTCTGCAGGATAGTAATACTTCTATGTGTTCTTTGACACTGATGAGCTGTTGTTCTGTTTTCACTTTACATACGTATAGCAGTTGCTTTTATAAAATGACATACATTTTAGAATTTTAGAAGTGTTGGCCTGGCCCTAGAGCAATTGGGGATTAATGGCTTTGCTCTGAGGCCTAATGGTGAGGTCACTATGCCAGTCTGGGGATTTTAGCTGACCACCTTCTGACTATAGGTATAGCCCCCTAACCCACTGTCACACCTGCTGCCCCTCCCTTGACCCCTCTATCGGATTGTTTTGGGGGGAATCGCTTTATTATAGGCACTAGACTTGGACTTTTGAAGAACTATTCGCTAATGCTGTGGGCTTACAGGCCTATGGTCGTTTATATCCCTGACCCTGGTGGGGCCGCTGGAGGCCTGTGTTTAATCCCCTCAGGCTATGTTTTGGGTGCAAACAGCACTCCCTGCTGTTGCATCATCTCCCTCAAACCGGGGACTGCTGCCGCCGATACGCTGAGCCCCTCTCTTCTCGACTATCGCCATTATGTCATAGACACATAGACTGATACCTACCTGCTTTCACCACTCCCAAGATTCCTTCATAGGCCACCATTTTATTCCAGAGTCCATTCCATGTTGTTTAAAACACTTGGACTGAAGGTTGCTGCTTTGGATCTCAGGGTTAGGATTAGGGTTAGGGTTGCTCTATTTCTCCTGAGGGAGGCATCTAACCTGGATTTTTAATGTAAATGTATCCAGCTGGGGTAAAAATGTGAAAGAAACGTTAAGCTTTTTTGGATAAACGTGTCAGCTAAACCACCTGAGGTAAATTGCAAGAGGATTTGAGTTATCCATACAAAGGTTGTGCTACTAACAAAAGGCTAAATATATCCTAATAGAAAGATTCCTCTCTTCTCTAATGAGGTAATGTGTTTACTATAAACATGTTTTTAGCCGCTCCAGTGCATTGTGGGATTTCAGAATGCAGGCCCTTCTGCTGTTCACCGCAAGGAGATGTGTCAAAGGTGAGCTGGCCCACGTTAAGACCGAAGCAGACATTTCTCCAGCCCCCACAGAAATATCTGTGCATTTTAAAGCGGGGTGACCATCTGGCTGTTATCAGCCAATCGCATTGGCCCTGCAGAGCCCTGAGCCGCAAACGGAGCCTGTGCTGTTGCCAAAACAGCATCCGTCAGCTGTCAGCCAGCCGGCCGGGCTGGGGAAGCACCTCTACTGCTGTGTGCGTATGACCGAAGCAACTAGGAAAGTGTGTGCTGGGTCAGCACGCTGGCCAGTCAGCTTATATCGGGGAAGGCACTCACGGGACTCCACCCAGGGTCGCCTGATGTTCGCAAGGATGCCCATGAGTTTTTGGATTTTTCAGCTGGTTGCGTAGAGGCATTTTAATCACGCACACACACACACACACATACACACACACACACACACACACACAAGACTGTACTTATGGACTGGATGTTATTTGTTTTTTTTCTTTAACTTCATTTTAGTGTGTGTACTAATGTTTAACCTCAGATCAACAACTGAAAGTATGTTTTAAAGTCTGGTAACAATTCTTTTCTTTTTTTTGTTAAAAGAACATGAAAGCATCTTTGAGGGAGTGTTTTTTTTTCTTGAATCAGGGATTCGACATGCACTGTACACTAAGGGAACACATTCGGAGTCAACTGAGCCTTCCAGTCTCCCATAAAGAGTGCAGAAACTGAAAGCACTCACACCCACAAACACCCTCACATGGGCACGCCCAAGCACACACCCTTTATGCTTTATGACCTTGTAAAAAAAACCCAGAAACCCTTTATGATTGACTGCTCTTGCTAAGCCAGGTATTTTTTCCCATATGGCACACATTACTATGAAGTGTTTTTGTTTCCTTTCAGAACTTTTTATTACAAACACATGTTCCCTCTGCCTGTTATTTTATTGTGACCGCATATGGAATCTCTGGCATAATCACACTTTGTGGTATTAATGTAATCCGAGGTGTTCTTACAAACCTGAGGTGTACAGCACAGTTAATGCCTTTATCTGTTTGTTGGGCGTAGCCTCGGCACTGAGATTCCTCCACTTTCAGGATGGTCTGTAAATAGATCCCGCACGTGGATCATAGTGAAGGATCATTTGCGAATCTGTAACTGACAAGAGCAAGTTAATGACTGTCTTTGCAGGTGTAAAGTGTCGTCTTCTAATTTCATTCATGGAAGCGTTTTGAGTAGTGGTGGATTTACTTACATGACAGGTATTTTATTTCTGTACTTCTCTGTCCAAGGGTGGCACAGTGGCTTAGTGGGTATTGTTATCACACCCCTGGGATTGTAGATTTGATTGCCTCTCTGGGCTGGTTGTGTGAGATCCCACCTGCAATCCAAAAACTCACGGTTAGGGTAATTGGCATCTCTAAATTGTCCATGAACCCTGTGATGGAGTGGAATTCTGTCCAGTGTCTCGCCTGCCCTGTTCTCCCTTGGATGGGCTCCAGGCCCGTTGTACTGTGGCTATGGATGGCAGATCGGTAACTTAAATGTGCCATTATTGGACAGCCCCACCTACTGGCCAGGTGGTCTCACCATAATAAGCACTGGGCCATCAGGGTCCCTCTTGCCTAGCAGCCTGATACATGTCACACTTTGAAAAAAAAAAAAAAATACAGGTGCATAAAACCCAGAACACCAGTTTGCTGCTTCTTTGCATGCATCTGCATAATTTTGAATTTTCATACATAGTAAGATTTACTTTTGTCCTCAAGACGGCTGCCCCCGGCTGATATGCGTAAAAGCTATTTCAGGTTTTGAAAAAAGTAAAGGCTGCTATTTGAATAAAATTTTTTTTTTCCGTCTTGTTCATCAGAAACAGCTGAATGTGGAATAGTTTAGCTGTATTTTTTAAAAATCTTGTCATTTTTGAGAATTATTATCTTTAAATGTCATATTGGTCAGATGCGGATGGACTCCTCCTTCCGTTTCCTTCAGAGTGCAATGCTAAAACAAGATTTCCCAGAATCCCCCTGGATTTATAACTGCCCTTTTCTGAGAACTAGGGTGTGGATGAGAATGAATGCCTAAGGAATGTTCTGGGGGAAAAAACCTACATGTGTAGTACTGTCTTCCAACAAAAATGTTTATAGAAAGACAGTCGGGGATTATTTGCACTGCTAAACAGCACGGACTTGTAATGATTACTTAAAAGGTTAGCAGATTACTGACAGTTCATTACATGTGCTGCATGTGTTTAATCACATTTAATTGCACTGCATATGGCAGTATTAGAAAAAAAAAACTTTGCAGTAATTGTCATAAAATTTGCGACTTTACGTAGCAGTTTATGCCAGCTGTTAAATGCCCCTTTCATTCAGATAAATATCAGGAAGTGCAAAAATAAATCAAGAATGCGATGTAGATTATATCTATTCAGGATATCTGATTTATTCTAGTTAAGTGTCTATCTGTCCTATACGAAACAAAACAGATCTTACAGAACTTCTAGATATGTCACACTTAGTCCTAATTAAAAAAAAATTTAATTAACTTTTTTTGGCCGTACAAGTGGAAAATAGAAAGCAGAAATACCCAACCACTTATAAATGTCATGTAAGAAAAATATTGTAATACAGTACTTTGTTTTAAAAAAAATATAATGGGAATTAGTAAATCAAGTGCCAGATAGTCACAAGGCTGCTATATAACTTGCATAGTCTATTCATTTGAGGGAACGTGCACAGTGTATAGTGAAATTATTTAATATCAAGCTTTTGTGAACAATTTAATGAATATTTCGGAGTACTGCACCTTACTTGTTTGTATAGTTTGCATTCCAATGATTTATGTTCTTGAAGGCTGATTACACAATCTATTCAAATAACTGATCACCCATAACATTAAAACCACAGAGTAGTAAAGTAAACATTGATAATCCTGTTACAAAGGCACTTGTCAAGGGTGCCGTTATATGTTAGGCAAGTGAACAGTGAGTTCTTGAAGCTGATGTGTTGGAGACAGGAAAAATTGGCAAGCAGAAGGATCTGAGCAACTTCGACAAGGCCAGATTAAGATGGCCAGATGAATGGGTCAGAACATCTCTAAAACGCAAAGTCTTGTGGGGTGTTCCTGGTATGCAGTGCGCAATGTGTGGGACAAACAAGTCTGTTCCATTGAGGCCCCACCTTGCGACTTACAGGATTTAAAGGATTTGCTACTAACGTTTTGTTGCCAGATTCCACAGGACACTTTCAGAGGTTTCGTCCATGCCCCGGTGGATCAGAGCTGTTTTGGTGGCTTGAGGGGGACCTGCACAGTATTAGGCAGGTGGTTTTAATGTCATGGTTAATCATGTGCACAAACAAACACACTGGTTTTGGATTCTGGGTGTTATCAGAATGGTGCCAGGTCTCAAAAGCTATAACAAGTTGTTTTAGTCTGCGCTGAGCGATATGACTTTTGCAAACTGATCACTCTTTACCACTTTGTGCTGCACCAGTGCAGGTTACTGTGAGGGCACGCTCACAGTAACATAATGTAGCTCACAGATGTGTTAGCGGTTAGCACTGTACCAAGCACCTATAGGCGAACATGGGACCACGTTTCTGTTTGTCGAGAAAATTAGAGATTGAAAATGTGATTTGTTTGAAAAGGTTGCATTGAAGACCTCCTGTCCTTAAGGAGAGTGAGAAATAATCCGTCCATCTTCCAATCCCAAATTCTGGTCATGGTTGTGCTGAGCCAGGAGCACTAGTTGCAAAGGGTAAGTCATTTTGAATCTTGAATTTCATTTGGCTGAACTGGAGAGGTGGGGTGAGGGTGTGAGTAATCATAGCATAATCTGCAAATAATATGCACCTATAAACAATCTGAAGAAGCCCTTGGTCCCTGTGCCCTTGGGTGCGGCTCCAGGGTAACTGAGGCCTTGTCATTATGAGGTCATGACCAAATGTTTTGTGTTCTTTTTCACTGGTTTTGAAGGAGTTATAACTTAAGCATGAAGACAAGCATGTTTTTGTATTAATTATAGTCCCTGTAGTCGGCACACATGGGTTTTTTGGAAAACCCTGGCTCAGCCGCAGTGAATAATCTCTTCATAAAATGTTCGTAGTTTAAAACAGCATTAAAAATATAAGGGCAAGACATCATTCAGACCTGTCAGGCCAAGTCATGTATTTTCAAATAGCGTATTTGCTTTACGTTTAACCACCCTGCGTGGAGCGGACTCGCTTAACTGCCTCTGTGAGAGAGGAGAGGCTATTTTCAGAGCTTTCCGTATGGAGAAGGCGATGAATTGGTGATGTCCTGCCACAGAAACACATGATTAATATGCTACATGGTGCAGGAGATATGTTATTTATGACACACGTATGCAGGGCTAGAGTAAGGCTGCTTGTGTTATTATCAGGCATGTGGACTAGCTGAATAAACATGTCGCTGTGCAGCGAGGAGGGCGGGAGGCGGGAGGCGAGGTGCAAGCAGGGTGCAGTAGAGCCCAAGGATCCGGGAGCCCAGCGGAAAGGTAGGCGTACGGCGAGCTGCCGGGAACGCGGCGTGATCCTGACAGAGTTGCAAGCGGCCGGCTGTGCAAAGCTTCTGGTACGGGAGGGAAGCGCACAGCTGTAGAAACACCGGGCTGGCTTTAGTGGCAGGTCCAGCCTGGTAAGATCCGCCCAGCATCTTCCTAAGCATGTCCCTGTGGTGGACCAGAGGAGGTGGCCGTGGGGGTTGTCCAGTTGAGCTCGTTTGTTTTAATATTGGGCGCCTTGAAAAGTAGGCCAGCAGATTGCCTGAGTGCAGAGGCACCACATGACTGCAGATGCCGGTGTGTGACGGGGAGGGGGCTCGTCTGGGGGTCTGGGAGGCTTTGGAAATGTCTCCTGGGAATAATGTCGGGGGCAAATCCAGCAGTTTCTGAAAGTTTTATGTAAGGAGAAAAGTGTGAAAGCCACCAAGCACCTAGAGCTGCATCATTATTAACTAATCACTTAAAGACTGATATGTCATCTGTCTCCCAAATGCTTGGTGATGGAGGGGGGGGAGCAGGGGCCTTTTCCAGGCCTGGATGGGATGAAAAGCTACATGTTCCTCGACAAAGCAACTTGACATTGAAGTGGGAATAGTGTAACCCTGCAGTCGGCCTCTTGTCGCTTGTCTCCACAGAAGTCCTGTAGCGCGCATTGAATTAGCGTGAGCTAAATGTCAAGTGCTAACAGGCTAACAAAGGGCCGGACGGCGGCCATCCTGTGACTCAGCTCTCCATGCCGCAGTCGTGCCCCCCCCCCCCCCCCCCCCCCCCACTCACAGTTTTGTTGGCTTGGTAACCTCGGCTCACTTTGTGCCTTACACTTTGGTAAGCTGCGGCAGTGGTTGGTGGGGGGGGGGTGTTGTCAGCTGGATAACAGTGTGCATTTCACAGCCCGGCAGCTGGCTTGTACCCCCCCCCCCCCAGCCGATAGTTGAGGAAATCGCACCCAATATGGGAGGGTGGGACTGGGAGAACACGCGCCTCTGCGGGGGCTGGCTACCTCACGAAGTTGGACAATCAGCCATTTTGGGAAGCTGCAAATTTTCACATATCTCATCCAGCTGATACCTTCGGCTTCTTTGTTGCAGCGGTGATCCCTGAAGAAGTTGCCATGATGATAACGCACTTGGGCGTCTGACCCAAAAATTGCAGGATTAAATCTTGAAGCGTTGGGGAAATGTCACATCATCAAGCACTGCGTGTTGGCTTCCATGGCTCTATTCTATGACGGTGTGATTTATGTGTCTAGTGATGTCCACTTCCAGTCATGTCCCAAGTAACCAGCGTTCCTCTGAGATACTGTCCCCCAAGAAAAGGGATACCGTTAACTGCACATCCTACACAGAGGTTCTCATGCTGCTCTTGTTTATCATCATTTGTCAAAGACCATTCTGTACCTATTCTGTATTTCTATGAATGAGTTTAACAAGCCCCACATAGTTTCTGTCCACGCATAAAACACACGCAGTGGTCCGGAAGTCAGCTTGTCCTGGTAGCTGTTCAGCTGCTTCTGGATGGTGAAGAGAGGTCATATGTTTGCAGCTACACCCACTTGCCTCGAGTTCCAGGGCAACCGCATCTGGAAGTCAGCATTAGGCTTGCAGATTCACTCCCACACCTGGTTTACAAGGATCATATGTTGCTCGTAAGATGCAAGCCTTTCTTTGTTTTCTACAGAAAGCTGGGACCCCTGTGAATAAAGCGTGGGGTAGGGGAGGGTGGCTGTGACATATGATCATGTAGCGGGGAATGGGGAGCGGCAACAGTGTAAACATGTGCTGTGCGTGTTTACGTGTGAAGGGCAGAGAGATGCATGTGATTCTGGTGAAACGGTGTCACTCGCAGGCAGTGAGCAAAGAGCGTGGGAAATATGGGATGCGGTGGAGCTGGGCTTCGAAGAGCGTGGGGTACAAAGCAGCACTCGGCACGGGGTGGCGTGACAGGTGTGCCTCTCTGGGAACCTGATAATCGGCGAGCCTGGTAATCCCCCGAGTAGCATCCACAGCGACCGGGGTCAAACATGGCCACGTGGCCCGAACGGACTTTAAATATGCAATTATGAGCCATAATGAAATGAGCACCCAGTGCCTCTCATGTGTTTGTGCACCATGTAACCTCTATGCCAAACCTAGACAGATACATCATTGCGAACGGCAGTTAACCTGAATTCTGCTCATGCCTTACAAATAGGCAGCTATACATAAATATAAGGCTCTTTTTGTACAGTCTTATAAATTGTGCCCATCACAATTGCTGTGGATTTAAATTGTGGAATTAAATCATAACATAATTATCGTTAATACTAATATTAATATTATTATAACAACAATAACAATAATAGCCATGACCCTGAATAGAACAAGAGGGTACAGAAAATGGATGGATAATAATAGCAACGTTCATTAATATGAGGTCTTCATGACCACACACCTAGGTTCAGGTCTTGAGACTGTGAGCCTGCTTGTAGGCCTAATTCTGGTGCTTAGGATGTTTCTGGGTCTGGGCCCAATCAGCCGAACCTGGGGGGGGGGGGGGGGGTTACCTGTCCACAGCAGGGGGCCCCATGATATGGGAGAGGAGGGCTTCTTTTCTCTGGAGGGACAATTAGCCGCCCTGTTGCCAACAGCTGTTCGCTTTGATCTTGTGAGCGTTTAACACAGGTGTTGGGTCTCCCTTGGGTGCGGGTGTTAAACAAGGCACAGCGAGCACCAGCGGTCAGGGATCACAACGTGCTGGTATTTAAAAGAGTACAGATAGTTACAGGTGTTTATTATGGTGCAGGTCTGTCCTACAAAGTCAACCAGGTTCCATGCAAAATTGCTAATATTTCAATATTTATTATTCACATCTAGTACTTAAAAACATGGTGGCCTTGTAATTTAAGCATGTTAAAATGATTGTTGAATATTTGCCATCATTGCTTGAGTCAGACTTCCTTCCTGGTGCATTGTTCATCTTGATTTTGTATAAACTCCTATTCAGTAAGTCTTACTGCAAGAAAACTGTTTGCTTACTCATATATGGATAATAATAACAGAAGATGTGCAAAATAAAACATAGTGAATTACAGTTGCATGCTGAAATCCCAAAAGACAGTAAATTATCAACATGTGGACCTACATTCTGGGAAATGAAACATTTAAGTTTTTTTCGTCTGGCTTTGGATTAAACCTGTCAGTGAAGCTGGAGACCTGAAGTGTGTGTGTGTGTGTGTGTGTGTGCGCGCTGCATGTGTGTGTGTGTGTGTGTAGTTGGGAGGGTGGTTGTCTGAAGCCCAAGGCTGGATTTGTGTCTGTTATCACTTGTTCAGTGCAGAATGTCATGTAGGCTCAGAGAGACCCAGGATTGAATGTAGGCCAGCTCCTTTGTTGTGGTAGTGATTCCCAAAGAAGTCTGCAATGACAAAGCGCTTGGACTTTTGACCCAAAAATTGCCGGTTTATATCTTGAGGAATGCTGCTGCTGTACCCTTGACGGCATAACCCTGCTTCATTTATTTTTATCTAGCTATATAATAAGTGTCAAATTGTTAGGTCATTGCTTGTAGGACTAAATCCCCTTATGAAAGCATCTGCTAAGCATGTAATTGATTAATTTAAGTTTAATTATCCTAAGGTTATATAAGCTTAATCTAGGCACTTTCAGGGTGGCCTGTATACAGATGGATTTGTCTTTTAACCAAATAAAATTTCAAGCCCTAACTCAAATTTGGAGTGCAGTGTGAAACTGTGAGAGTCCCCGTTTAAAGCCTGGTCTTTATGCAGTGTGAAGCTGTGAGAGTCTCTCTTTAAAGCCTGGTTTTGACCAGTGTGAGGGTGTGAGAGTCTCTGTTTAAAGCCTGGTTTTGTACAGTGTGAGGGTGTGAGAGTCTCTGTTTAAAGC
>JAODKL010000062.1:15635123-15672396 GCA_026780765.1 Petrocephalus schoutedeni | reverse complement strand
GCTCGTTCCTCACAGGCTTCAAACTGTGACCCCCAGCTCTCAGACTGTGAGTTTTACATACAATACTGTGCAAAAGTCTTAGACAGACTTAGAAAATGACCACTGTTCATGTTGGTGCAAAACTTCGCCGTTATGTCTGTCAAAATTTGTTAACCATTTCAAAACCAAGAGACCCATGCATTTTCTGACCAGTAGCACACCACCTAATCAACACCCAATGGCTGAGGTGCCCCTGAGGAGAGGTTTGGGAACTGAAGTGGTATTCATCCAGCCATCCAACCAGATATCAGTAATTTTTTGGAGAACAGAAGAAATTAGTTTTTATTGTGTTTCTCTTAATATGCGTATATTCTTATGATAAATTGTGTTTTTTGTTATGGGCAAATATATATTTCCTACCCAGTGAAATAGCTTTAAACATTTCCTTTGCCTAAGACTTCTGCACAGTACTGTATATTTATGATTAACTCCGCACACGTAGAAGAACCAGGATGTAGCGTTTCTGTTTGAGTCCATCTTTGTGCCATAAAGTGATGTCAGCTGTCGTCCACACTGTAAAGGACACAGCACATGTTCTGGTTTTCACCTAAACATGTCGGGTGGCGGCCATAATGAGAAATAGTTAATTTTTTGAGATGCTATATTTCTGATCGCATCTGCTCGGGCTGGCTGCTGCCAACGTGAACATGAATTAATGTTTTCAGCATAGATTTGTATGTTACACCCACCCATCCTGCTGCAATAGCCACATATGCACTCCCGGGTCTCAACAGAAGCACGGGACACGAGGCCGGGGGCACCCTGGCCGTGATGTCGGTCCATGGCAGAGCACACACGTACACACATTGTCTGTGTACCGAGGTTTACTCTGCATGCTTAAACCCTCTGGGTTATAGCCTCTGGGTTAAAGCCTCTGGGCGGCAATGCTTTAGCTCCCTTTGTCAGGCCAGGGTGATAAGCTGAGGTGGGGGAGGGGGAGGCAGAGGCGCTCGTCTCAAGGACACCGGATGGCAGCTCCGATACCAAACGGAACGTCAGCACGGCGCCGGGCTGGAGGAGGAGGCGGGAAGTGAGGGCGGCGCGGAGCAGCGTGAGCTGGCGGGCGGTTTCCTGTGCCGAGAGCCGCCGATGGCTGGTTGCTGGGCGACCGCTCGTGTGGGCACCTGACAGGGTAATACGCTGCGAAAAAAGCCAACTCTTACGGATGATGACAGACCAACGGGAAACCAGGGCTGGAGGATAGGATGGGCCTGGTTCATTGGCACCACTGATGTGCTGGGGAGGTGCAATCAGTACCTCTGAGCAAGCTACGAGAGCTGGACTATAAGTCTTCCCCTTTGTAACATACTGAGAACTCGATTTATACCTTTAATAATTAATTACAGGTGGTCTCACCCCTGGCCCCAAACATCCACTCCATGTTGTATTGCACTTTGTGGCTTTCTTGTACATTTCTGGTACAAATTAGGAGCTCCGGAAGTGCCGTTGTCCACAAACTTTTCCTGAAGTCCCTGCATTGTTATTTCTGAATACCCACTTGTTCGGTGTGTGTATGTTGTTTCTGTGCCTGTTCTCCCTGTGTTGCACAGCTCTCCTCTGGGTATGCTGGTTTCTTCTTGCAGTCTACAAACATTTAAGCTGAGAGGTGTCTCTAAATTGCCCATGAATGTACCCAGTGTGTATCCCCCTGCCCTGCTCCCTGTGCTGCCAGACTCCTAGTGACCACCGACCGGGATGCGTAATTGGGTGATTGTGGAGCAATAACTGCAAGCCCCCAACTTTTGACCTCATCTAAAGATCCAATCCCAGTCACATCACTGTCCCAGTATACATCTAGACTGTCTGCAGCTCAGTCCTGGCAGTTGTCATTTACCCAGCTGCTCCATGGATATGGATGGACTCCCGTTGTGAGGAGGAACACCAGAGACCTACAGATCTGGAGGTCTGCAGTGGGAATCAACCCAAGGTCACTGGAAAATATGGCAGAATTTGTCTCACTGAAGCATTTCTGGACCACGTTGGTCGCAAATACATTTTCTCAAACAACTTGACCTTTAAATCTCATTATAATAGGATGTTCATGTCACTGCAGTCATTCCTGTCTCAGATTTCTGGTAGACAGGTTGCCTGCTCTAGTCTGGCTAGTGTACCATTGAAACATGCTAAAGCTCAGCAACTCTGGAGTTGACTACATGACTTAAAACATCATCTTATAGACTGTTAAGTCTCCATTCACTCCTAGGCATTTAGCTATTTATAAGTCTGGATGGCAGCAATAAAATTGCTTTGCTATAAAGAATATAATCCCGAATCTGAAAAGATGGGCCCTGTTAGAGGACCTATGAAACGGCATCTCACCTGAATTAATCTTTCCCTTCATTTTACATTTATGCAGTACTGGTGTAGTACTTTATGTAACCTAAAGTCTATCCCAGGAGGCACAGTTGTTGCAGTGAAATGTAGTGCTTTGGTTAAAAAAATCAAATAAGCAAATAATGTAAATACAGTCAAGGTGACTGCGAGCTGTGATATTGGGCACTGTTCTTTGCTGTAAATATTAGTGACAATATTTAGCCACTTTTGTGCATATTTAGTCTTTCCATAAATGCTGAAACACAAAGACTTTTAATTAGGGTACGGATCACATGATGTCAGATTCAGAAGTCTTCCCTTTGCGGTGAAGCGTTGTTGTTCCCGCTGTCGATTCTGGGAAGACGTCCGAAGGCCCAACAGTGGGAGCCACTGATGGGGGCAGGCCCGAAACAGCCATGGCCACATCTTCCTTAACTGTATTGACAGGCGTCCACAGGCCTGACGAGTGCGCCGGACCAAGGTCACCGGGACCCGGCAGATATGCCAATACTGTCTGGACACGTACTTTTCTCTCTTGGCTTTACATTAAGACACCCGGTGAGCAGGAAGGGCCGTCTGAGGGAGTGGGAAGCCCTTGCCAGGAGCTGTGGAAGTGGCTTGCTGTCGAGCCGGATTAGGCGAGTGGCAGTTAGACCCACTGCAGAGTCATTCTCGTCGTTCCAGCCCAACATTCAGCCAGTTAATCAATTAATCAATGTTTCAGTTATAGAGCAAGCTTGAGATAGTCTGTGTTATTTACAACCTCCGTCTGCACTTAGATACATACAACAAAGGTATACAGATAGTTGTGTAGCATATAAAATATGTGTGTGTGTATCTATATACAAACACATGGTATATACAGTATATATAGTACTCACACATTACTGACTACTCAGAGATGTTAGGCACTAACAAGTGGCATATTTAAACAAATATCAAAAAAGGCACTTTTTCTTGAATCAGGAAATTGGTAAGTCCTTTAACAAGTACGAGTAAACATGGCACGATGACTGCTTTCTTATTTAGACGCCCCACTGGGAGGGCAGCAAGAGAGCTTCCATTTTTAGTTAAATATAATTTAATCTGGCTTAGTTAAATTAACTGACATTTTATTTGTCCCCGTGGGAAGATCAATGTGTGATCAGAACTAATTATACAATTTACTGATTGCCAGCATCACAAGAAATGCAAGGGAAACAAAATACAGAAAAATAATGTTAATTTCGCTGTTATCACAATGACAGCACCCTGGAGTTCTGCAGGCATGTCTGACCCTGTTTTTTTGCATTCTTTCAAAATGTAATCTTTAATCTAAAATTAAACATATCTTAATTTTTGGAGAATGCATCTCAGCCTTACATAGCATGCCACGTGAGGAAACTCAATATGCTATTTAAAGAGCATTTTAGTCTGATTTCACATCTCCTATTTTGACAGGGATGAGGGTTACCTGTGAGGAATCCAGACACACTGAATACACAACATATCTGCACATACAATAAATGTGATGAAAACTGAGCTATTCTGTCGCTAATTAACACCAGTTGATGGAGGTTCTGCTCTAGACAGTGAAGGCCAGCAGGGGCTTCCAGCTAATTTAAAATGTTATTTTCATGTCACTTAGAAATTAGCAATGTCTGTCTCAATAGTTTTATTGTTTGTTTATTTATTTGCTTCCATTTTTAATGAAGCATTTATCCTTTGCTGTTACTGTAGGCTTGTTTTTAGCCATGTTTCTGTCCGATATACAGTATCAGGGTTCCCATGCGTCCTGGAAAACCAGGACATTTAGAAGGGAGTTTTCCAGTCATGGAAATGACCTGGAAATTGATAGACATGACCAAAAGTCCTGGAAATAACCTTTCCTGTCCTGGAAAATTTCTGTATTCTCGCTTTTTACTTTTGCAATTTGAAACTCACTGTTGCCGCAAAACTGAAACTCTGAACTCCCAAAATTACTCCTCTTCTTTCATCCTGGACTTGCCAGTCAACCCCACCCCTCTAGACACTGGCCCAGGGCTGGGCGATATCAGTTTGATATTTTATCACGCATACGCAATAATCACCAGGGCTTCAGATGACGGGCATAGCATTTGGCCGGACGCCAGCTTTTCGGTATTATGCGGACATTTATTTGCGCCCACAATGTGTTAAGCAGATTAGTAGTATGGCTAAAATATTTTGTCCACAATCTCCTCTTTCAAAACATTTTGTGGTTGCTGAACCCTGAGCTGCCCCACCAAGGATGCGTGTAAAAAACCTGCGCTTGACCTGTCATGACGCCCAAACACAGAAGCAACGCACACAATGCCATGTAACACTCGGTTCACAGCATGTTTGGTCACGTCATCTGAATCAGCCCTTACTCCTGCACAAGCGTGGAATGACTCCTAAAACCTGGGAAAAAATAATACCGTGATATACCGATGAAGACGCGTCGTCTTGTGCGTTTGCGTATGGCGAGCCAAAAGGGCCAAAAATCGCCACTTTTCTAACCAGTTTCAACATGCAAGAGGCGTAAAAAACATGGGCTCGACTTGTCATGACTAGGCTGACACTACGAATGGGAGTTTTTTACGCACATTCTGGTCAAGAAAATGACCGAATTACCAGAAAAATGTCCTGGAAAATGATTTCTTAAAATGAGTGGGAACCCTGCAGTATGTTTGGGCCACATGATGACTCATGATCATCGAACAATAACAATGTTTTTTTCTCTCTCTCCTGTATGCTCTTGGACCCTCACTCATTCCTGCTCATGGCTCTGCAGGTATGTCTGATTTTTACCTTTCTGTCTCTGTCTTATCTCTGCTATTGCTGTAGCCCTCAATAACCTTTCCATATAGCACAAATATCGAATCCTTTTCATGCGTTGCTCCTACCTGCCAAGGATGGGGTTTTAAGATAATTTTTAATAATATTACATTTACCCTTTATGGGAGCCTGATCTGCTGGCCATGCATTGCACATCACTGTACGTTTGTACTGTGTCCCTGGGTGTGTCCCAGTATCTGTAAGTGTATATCAATTCATTTTCTTTGTTTGTAAGGATCATTCTTCTACTGACATTTGTACACCATATTATTTGTTATAATTGTTTTCAGAGAATTTATTTATTTTAAGTAATTTACTAAACAAATGCTATGGACCTGCTAATTACCTTGGGAATATTACGTTAGTAATCTTGCCTTGAGTTATTTTAGATATTTAAGTGTTATTTAAGATATTTCAATGATTTTTTTGGCTTGAGTTTCCATCCCAGGTACCTTTAAAATGACCTGGCCTGACTATTATTGGCTTCCACTTTGGCTTTCAAGGTAGAGCCCTAACCGCAGTCAGCTCCACATGTTGAGTGAAAGACCTGCCTGTAATAACCGCAATTGTCACTAGTGCTGATGGCACCATTCTGAGGGCCTGAGTATGTACTAGAGTGTTTCAATTCAAGGAGTGCTCTGTGTCATTTGCATAAAACCTTTTAATGACTTGACGCTAACTGAGGGAATATCCATCAAATACTTATGAACTGAGACGCCTCTCTGCGTCAGGCAAAAGAAATGCCTTTTGATTACCATGGACTTTGGGATTCTGTTCCTTTCTGTGAGCTATCGGGACTGCATGCTGTTTGGAAAATGGTTCCATCAGCATGTCTGGATTACCAATAAGGTGTTGAGGTACTGGCACGCGGTCCATTATGGTGTTTGGGGGGCCAGGCGTGGGTGAATTCAGTGGTCCAGAGGTACGGCCAGAGGGAACTAAATTAGGAGCCCCACCACTCATGCCCGGTGTCCCTTGGGCCGGGGAGGTGGGGGGGGGGGGGGGTTCTCATACCTAGGGGATTATTTTGAGATCCTCATACTACCGGAGTCTGGAGGGAGCTGAGGAACTGGGCCATTAATTGCTGACAGTTTCACGCTGGGCTGAAATTACTGTTAACCAAAGGCCACCTTAGTGAATACAGTTCAGGAAATGTAGTTTCTCTAGGGGAGAGAATATGTGGATCATAAATTATGGGCTATATGTGAAAGAGCTAATAAAGGTGATCATTTTGAAAAAGAGCATCCAACTGGGTGTCAGGCTCACAAACTCGTAGCCAGGTAACGAATGGCAATAAATCAGTGACCGTGGTTCGGAAACACAATTTACATAAATCTGACAGCATCATTATTATCTAATGGCGATGCCTTTTCTTCTAAACATGTATTGTGTAACCTTCAAACAGTTAAGGGTAACATAAATAGCTGGAATAAATTTGTGAGTCCCGTTGGAGTTCGAAATTCAGACAACTCAAGCCAGTGGAATTGTGGGAAGCCACATTATACAAGTACACGGCACAGAGATAATGAAGAAGCAATTAAGATGAGACTGTGGTAAATACCTCTTGATGGGTACAGTGCTTTTGTATAATGCCTTTAATTTAGTGTCTCTAAGAGGAATGGACTCTGCTGGAAGTTGATAATGTAGTAGTTATGTACCTTAGGAATACTGTGGGTGCAAATTGTATCCTTCGGAGATGGCTTATTTAAAACATTGTATGAAGACTCTTCTCATACCGGGCTATATGAAGGTGATTATTGCAAGGATGTTACTTAGGTCATGGCATTACCCCGGCCCATCCATGTGGAATGATACTAGACATGTCCGCTGGAGCCCAGCAGTTGGAGTCAATTACCTCTCAGAGCTTGTGTGGATTTTGCTAAAAGCCAAAACTCACTACATCCTCATGTAATCAAATTAACTTTCATTAAATATCCAAAACCAATAGAAATGGTGCAAACTTATTCCATCCACTTATCCTGTGGACTATCTTTTGGAAACTTTCCATTCAATTGTGAAACAAAATAGATTTGCTGCAATGATCACCATTTCCATAACAATGAAGATTGCCTTCAGGTACGCTTCTGAAGAGACCATATTTAGGCATTATGCAGTATTGTTTTAGAATGAAGCGGTTAGACAGCAAAAGGTAAATGAGCTTTTGTGTAAATATTGATACATGTAGAGAAGTTGATACTGATACTGACTCAAGGATACAGATAACAAAATCAGAACAACTTATTTTGGCTTTAGAAGATATTGGCAATTTGGTGCAGGACTGGTTCATTTTGGAAGGATATTAAAATATATGAATAGAAATGTCTATATCCCATGCTCAATGATCAAGCAGATTCAGGCAAAATACACAATTAAGAGCTGAAGGTAATATCCCTGAATCACCTGGCGTGTCTGTTTACACCGGTGATTAGACAGATGGAAATGTTAATGGTTATATAATGAATTTAACTGTGCCCTAGTTTAACACCCAGCTAAGCTAGTCGTTAAACAAAGTTCTGCCAAATGCAACATTTAGAGTTAGTTTTTATTGTCTCTTGGATAAACCTTGTGGTAAATGCAGATTTTGATTAATTCATGACCCCCCTGTTCCCCTCCCTATTAAAAGTCATTTACTATAAACTCGCCTTCTGGCCACGGGCCTCCTAAATGGGAAATGGCTGGTATTCAAATTATGTTTTGTTAATCATTAAAAGCTCCTAGCTAATTAGCTAATGGGTGTAACAAGGATGCCAGTGTTGCACGCTACCTTTTGTGCAAAAATATTATATGGCTGGTAGCCAATGTGCTTAGAGGTCACTCTGACTTCATCATTACATACTGCGTAGTCCCTACAGTGCAGTTGAGAAGTCTTAGGCAGCCAAAGAAAATTATGATAGAATTATCTTCATGTTGGTCTAAATCTATGATAGTATGCCTGTCAGAGTATGTTTGCATAGCCATTTCAAAACTCTAAAATCACCAGTATTTGCAGCAACCATCCACACACCCATGTATTTTTTGACTCGACCACTAGCACAACTTGTATAGCTGATTATTTAAAAAATGACTTAATTAAATTAATTAATTAAGGGGTGGTGAAATTTTTATAAATACAAGCAATGGCTGAGGTGCCCCTGAAGACTATCAGTAACTTTTTGGAGAACAGAGAAAAATCTTATTGGTTTTCATTGTGTTATTCTTATTTTGCATTTGTACTAAATTGTTTTGTTATGAGCGAAAGTGCGCTTACTACCCAGGCACAGTATTGTATAATGCCAAGTGGGCTAATAGAGCTTAATTTTATATGGATGTAAAAATAAACTTGTTCTGTTCTTAATGGTTACAAGTTAAACAGCTGAATGTGTACAGCCCCCAAAAAGGAACTTCTAGGTGAATTAGACATTCATTCAGTTTGGTCAGAGTTTGTCCTAGGAGCTATGAAAATTATATAACCTGCTGAAATTAAAAATAACTACATAGACATCTGCAACAGCATCACAGGCTAACTAGGAATTAATTCAAGATATGCTTCAAAATCTTTTTTCAAAAAAACATATTTTGAGACACTTATGGACAGAAGAAATCGATAATATCACTGCGACTTGTGAAGATTTCATCCATTAGCTGTTATCCATGCCTGGGCAGGCCTATGTTAGACATTATCTGTCATTATCTAGCAGTACCAATTTGAGGAATTCTCTGGCAAACAAAAACAAGCCACCAGTTATTTTCCAATGGTGGATCCTGTTCCCAGTATACTAACACAGTGTTGTCTCCACCAGTTTTGTCTTGGTCCAGAATTCCGTTGTTGGTCCTAGACCAGTTCTTCCACTCTGATGATCGGAGTTACGTTACAGCCTGTTCCCTATTTGAGGAAGCCTGAGTTGAGGTGGCATGTTGCTTCTTGTCCCAACTTGTGACTTTTAATAATTCAGGGCTTTAACACAGTCTTGAAGCCATTTTATGTATCGCATTCAAGTAACATTAGAAGACTCCAGAAGGTCCTAGATGACTCTGCAAGACTTGATGCTCTCCAACCTCTCTCCAACAAAGAAGAATTCCAAAGCAAATCGCGGCAGTATATTTTGCTGACGGCTTGTGGGGGTCCCTCCTTGGTATATATTTTGTGGATCAGGGGGTTGTGGGGTGGATGTTGTGTAGCAATCAACTACAAATGTCTCATTTGCTAACCACTGCTCTACAAGACTCAAATGTCTTAGTATTTTTTTTTTTGTGAGCAGCAGGACTGCTTTGTGGTGGATACAAAACGTCCACTCAACTATCTGGTGCAGTAGAAGCCTGTCTACATAACTCTGTGGTGCAATAGAGGCTTCTCTGCAACTGACAGTAACCATCTCTGAATTCAGTAATGCTAATAGACCCAGTGAATCTGTAACACTTTTCAGTAGCAGTGGGTGCCACTTTCTGATGGCTGACCCCTTCCGCCCCTACTCCGGGCCTCGTGGGACAGCGGAGTGGCAAAGCCACGGATCTGTCAGAATCCCTGATCATGAGTCAGACAGCCACTTTGCTCAGACCAATTCCAGTCAAAAAATCCGCGCGGGCAGAAAGATATTAACAAGCCATGTTTCTGGATTAATTAGTCAAGCTGGTGTAAAAAAAAGCATATTGTTTATATTACTGGAGCATGTTAGCTGTACGGCTGGTCTTCTTGGGGCATGTTCACAGATGATAATCAGGGATGGTGGGGGTGTGAGTGGGGGTGGGAGGGGAGGTGCATGAGCACCTGCCTCTATTGCCTGGAGTATTTAACTCCCCCCCACCCAAAAGTCAATGGGAATTAGGTAAAATATAATAATAAGGATATCAAGAGTTATAAAGGTGTATTTTATAGCTTTGTCTGCCTTTCACGAAAGGTAACAGGTGGTGTGATGTCATGTCACAGACAGAGGATGACCTCAACATCTAATGGTGCTTTTCCACTGGCATGCAGGACCTGACCGTTCTATACTACTTCACTAAGTAGGAGGTTGAAAATGTTCAAGTTCTGAGTTTTCAGGAAGGCATCGCGATGTGCAGTACTGCTGATACTGAATAATACGTTGAATAAATGCTTTTTCCTTTTGTTAATCCATGCGCAGGACACCGGTATCTCTGTACATTTCGACCAGTCAGATGGTGGTGATGCAACTGGCTTGGTTTAATCACATTTCACCTAACACTTGGGTATGGGTACGGCTTGCGTACGGCTTGGGTACGGCTTGCATACTTCGCAATATGAAAAGCACCAGTTTGCAGTACAGGTCAGATAAGGCTTGGGTCTTGGTGGCAGTGAAAAAGTAAGTGACTTAAGAAATTGCACGACTTAATTACATATTAGTGTTTGGAGCAATTGTGGCTAAGGGGTGCAACACCAGCCACCGCCCCTGTGTCGCTGCACCCGCCCAGCTGCACCCGCGCAGCTGCGCCCCGGCAATCCTGCCTCGCTGCCCTTCCAGCGCCTCCGGCTGGAGACGTGCTGTCTTTTCGCGTTCCGTGTCAGGGAGCACGCAGTGCTGACTCTTGGGAGGATATTCTGGGCCGGCGGGCCCGCGGGGACTCTTCCCACTAACTGTGGGGCTGGCGGCCTGGCAGGACCCCTTCCATTGACCTCTGAAAAAGGGGCAGACTTTGACATGTGGCATTGTGCCGACTAAGACTGTACCTGCAAAACCCTGTGAACATAATGGATGCAACGAGGGGATATCCATGGGATATTCCTTCCAGACTGACTTTATAATCACAATGATATTTATACACATACATATAACCTACTTTAATGGTTTTTGCAACCTTATAATGCCCTCTATTTACTCTTGGCAGCTAAAATGTTTCACATCTTCACAGCTTCTCCTGCTTATATAATGACTACTCACACAAGCTCTGTCCTCATACAGGAGATACCTCTCAGTTATAGTACACCTGACCCAGGCCCGTTTAGAATCCGTTGGAGCCTTTCTATTCTCTATCCAGTAGCCGTGTGACGGTACCGTCGGCGACAGAAAAGGCTTGTTGCTTTGGGAGGAAAAACAAGAGATGCTCTCAGGATGCTTGTAAATGAACCTTATTGATTGCCTTATTTCAGTGAGGCAAGATATTTGTGAAGCCTCTCAACAAAGCCTCCCAAGCAAAACTCCCTCTGTGTGGTGGAGCACAGAGAATTAACCGCCATTCAGTGTCACAGCAGCTGCGTGTCTTTTACTTGTTTATTACTGTAAATTGCTTCAGTTTGCATTAGAAAAATCTGCAGACGGCACAGCTGGTCCGGCAGATCAAATGGAATAAAAGGGAATGATATGTCTGGCTTCTGTATTCTTTTGTCAATGAATAAATGAACCTTCTCTCTCATTGTACATGTAGATATAAGTTCCTTTCCGAGGTAAACTGCCCATTTATTGGTGCGCTAATCTTGTCGAAATGCACACACAGCACTAATGCAAGAGCTCAGCATTGGAATCGCAATCAGAGTGGAATAAACTTTAATGACCCTTATAGAGTTTATCTTTAATTCAGAGCATTAAGACTTTACAGTCCTCTAATGATAAGTAAACTCTGGTGCTAAAATCTCCCTGTGCAATTCAAATAAACTCAAATAAATGCATATGGTATCTGCAGAACTGCCTGTCGTATGTGTGAGTGTGTGCATGTGTCCAGTGTATGTACGCTGTGATGGGCCGGCATCCTTTCCAGAGTGTATCCCTGCATTGAGCTCCTCACGACCTAGTATTGGATGGGTGGTTGGTTGGATGGATTTTCCTTCCTTGAAAATTTTAACAGCAGCCTTTCATTTAAAACCCATTACATACTTCTAGAAAGTTCTGAAGTCAGCTGGTCCCAGGGGTTTTGAACATCACTCAGATTTGCCTGAAAACTACATGATGCACGTCCAGGCTGAATAGTAGACACTGGAGAAATCTTCACCAAAGGTGAATCCATTTGAGAGTTATTAGTATTTTAGGCAGGCATCTCTATGCCACCTATGGTTTCTGGGCGTACAGGGCCAAAGATCATTAGCCTGTCAGGCTGAGTTAGTGCTTAAAACAAAGTCCCCCCGGATGGCGCATCATTGCTTTATCCACTTTTTGTATTTTATTACAAAATGTGTACCAGTCTGGACACATAACAACCAAATCCCTTGTTTTATTAAAAGTTGATGATGACAGCCAATGGGGAATGTGAAAAAAGTAATAAATGTCAGATGAAAGGACTGTTCCCTGACAAAGTAAGACTCATTGCTATGGGGCAGCTTTGGTCTTTCTGTCAGGCAGCTCCTATCTTGACTGGGCTCTGTCTTTTATGACTTGAAGCACAAAGATCCACTCGGGTTAAAAAGGCTCAGTCTGCTGCAGACTTTTTTTTGATGTTTCATCATAATGCTGCTCTTCGATCTCAGGAAGTTTAGAATGATAAGTTATTCAGCACCCAGCCGAGCTGAGGCATTGCACAAGTATTATAGTGGAGGGAGGGGTCAGCTGACTTTGAGGCTTGGCCGGGATTCTGAGCAATCATTGTCTGCAAAACATGCATGCATGTATAATAGATTATATAATAAATTGCCATCAGTTTTATCATCATTGAAAGCTTCTTTAGAATTAATATCCACGCAATTGAAACTTTCGTCCTGGAAAGAAAGGCTGTGATGTGCTGGTCAACCCACCTCCATTAAGAGATCTACATTAGATCAGTAAAGATCCACACCAGTCCAGACACAGGAAGCCAGTTGGGCCACAGCTGGTGCAAAGATGTACCACAGAGCAGAAGACTTTCTGTAGTTTTATCTGATCTGAGAGCAGCTACTGCGTAGATGCAAGACCTTCCTCCGCATCCTTTGATGTGAAAGGGAGACCTTGGCGGCATCGCAGAGCCCAGAGGGGGCACAGGCAGATGAACGTGGGTGTATCTAATAAGGACCCGATCTCTTCACTTGGAAATGAATGGGCCAGTGTCTCTTTCCTGGATGGCTCCGTAACTGTTGGAGGACAAAGACCTTTTGGGCCTTTCGGAATTGTTCCAAGAAATAAATAACGAGAAAACCCTTATGCCCTCGTAGAAGAGACTTCCCAAAGAATCAGGTTATAACATCCATGCAACTGAAGGAGTTAAAACTCAGAGGTTGTTTCCTGCTACACCCCGACTCGCTGGTCTGATTGTTCACATACCCGACAGACGATGCAGGTATGTAGCCTTGACATGACAAGAAAAACCTGCCCAATGCTGTCACTTTACTGTTAAATGTTTATTGGACTCTGTGTACGCATGCATATCACCCATTTCAGGTAACTGTCTTGAGTTATTAGCATTCCACGAAGACGGCAGTCTTAGAACATTCTAGACTGGCTGATATGTCTTTTTTTAGAGATCTTTTCTTTCAAAGGCTAAGCAAAGACCTTCTCTAGGGTAAAAACAAGTGTATTTCTGTTTCTAGTAGCCTGCTTTCACTTTATAACACCTCCTTTTACATTTTTGGCCCTTTATAATAGCACACGATTTATACAAACAATGAATCAATTGCATTTATAGTAAAGTTCATTTCACTTTTTCAGTTTAAGAGCAAATTTTTAAAACTCAGTCATGTTTTTGAGAAAAATTCTGTAGAAATTTAGCGTAAGTTCTTTGTTAGGACTGAGTGAGTTTTGGTTCCCAGTACTTAACATATTGCGAAGAAACCTAATTTTAGGTCATTTTTCTAGGTCAAATTTGCCTTCATTTAACACTGCAAGATAAAACAATTACATACGACAATGCACAGTTCTTGGCAGGTCTCCAGTGCTACTTTAATGTATTTATTTCTCTAGATGCAGGTATCATTAATCTGTAAGTCTGGATTTGGACTCCTTGCTAGTTAGCTCACCCTGGATACATCCGGGTTATACTCCATGTAAAGTAGGCCAATGTGCTCAATGAGAAGCACAGGTCTAACCTGACAAGGCCTCTGATCCTCCCTCCTCCCGTTCTCAGTGGTTTTCGAGTTTTAAGGCCGTCATTATTGGGTTTTTGTCCGCAAGTGCAGCCTTATTGGATTTTATTACATAATTGAGTTGTATAATTAGATTATGAACAACTGGAGAAAGCAATTTTGCATCGCAAACTTGTGTGCAGAGTTGATCTTAATTAATCTGACCAGTTGGTCTGTTTGTTTCACTCTGGCTTCTTGCTGAAATCATTTAGCAAGATTTTATTTTGAAATTTCGATCTCTTTGGTTTCAGTACATCTTTCTAAACAGAAGCCAGACATTTTCTTTAAACAAACAGCTTGCAGAAATTCCCTGTAAAAAGAACCTAATTCAGACTGGTGAGGTCTTAACAGAGGAGCAAGTATTGTCAGTTGCATAAAATATGGATTCATGCAGTATTTGAGGACCAGAAATAATATGCCCATTCTCAATGGAGCACAATGTGTTCTGGTGGTCAGAGTGCTGCATTCTGGGTATTGCGGCTATTTCAAGGTTTACTGGAAGAAAGCCACCTGTAGAGCCTTTAACGCTGACCTAAAAGCTCAGTTTCCGAGTGTAATGTCAGCTTTAATGCAGACTGTATGGATGAAAACAGTCTACATTTCCCTGCGGAGGGTGATCTTCTGATAAATAGCACTGTATCGTGCTGTTAGCATTGAGATGCAAAGGGTGTTTGTGATCAGAAAGCATGCAGTATATGCCAGGTCGGTCAGTGGTTGAAGAAATGGACTTTCCTGATTCCCTGGAGATGGGTCTTCATATATGCCTCTTGATTGGGAACTACTTTAAATATTCTGTCCAAGGACCCTAATAGTAACGGTACTGCAAACCCATATAAAGTCATTGATTAGTACGTGCCTGTCTTTTCAAGCTATTAACTAAGTAGACAAATGGAAAGAGGCTTACCAGATGTGTATAGACTGCCAAGCCATACTACTCTCCCCTACAAATAATCTCACCTTAATGGGCTTATCATCAGTGCTCATTACTGAAGTTGCTCCTTTTCACATCAGCAGAATAACACAAGGGAATTATGCACTCAGAATCCTGCAGCAAAGAATTCAGGTCTGTGCTCCAGTTAGATGTTTAAATGTAATAATGTTGATTGTGCCAGTTACTTAATTTTTTCACATTTATTAAAACATCCAGATAGAATTGTGAGGTTAAATTTTGCCAGTTCTTCAGAATTTATGTACCATTATATTTTAATGGAAAGCATCTTTAAATATTAATGGGACGTTGTAATATGTCAAGTGAATTAATTAAAGGCATATTAGCTGCATCTGAAATACTGAAAGATATCCGATTATAGATCCTTTTAACCTGGTCAGTCTTTACACTTAGCCCTGTAGTAATATAAAAATGGTAGGCCTATATTGAATTCTACGCTGATAAAATAGTAGAATATTAAACGAACTGAGTAAAACAAAATAGGAAACTCTATTATGAATTATGTAACATTCCCAAGAAGATTTGTTGCAGAAATATTCTTCAAGCAGAAAACACTTACACTTGCTGTACAGTAGCTACCTTCTGTAACATGAATAGGTCATTGGCGGCAGCAGCTCATACTTGTTATACTGGTTTAAGTACCATCGAAGAGTAACAACACCACACCTCGGGAGTTTCTGGAGATGGTTATCCTGACTGGAGAAACGAAACTGTGTGTTTATAATAAAATCCCGCTCCTACGCTGGTATATAATACACCGCACGGCGGAGATCTGCCCCGAGATCGGTTCAGCGAATTCCGGAGCCCGAGTGGAGACGATTACACCGATTTAGATGATTAAACCAAATACACAAAAAAATGTGGTTTTGCAGAATAGTTGTGGGGAGGCTACAGAACAGTATAAGCTGGAGTAGACCTCCGCAGATTGCAGTCAGAATCAGAGGGAAGGGATGGGTGGGGGAACAGATGGGGTTTCATTCAAACGTCTGTGAACCGAAAAATGAAAGTGCCGCAAACTTATTGCGGGCGTCCACCCATGTGCCATGCAAGGCGCTTTAATGGCTGCCCTGCTTTCCCCTGCATTTTCCCGGTCATTCTCCACATACACTGTTTTACTAAAACGCTGCGAAATTTGCATTATGTCTTTTATTTGGTGAAGTTCCCTTTGTACAGAATAAACCATCCTTCCAAAAGTGTTGGAAACATGTACCATCCAGGTGTGAGAGGGTATTGCCAGGCAAACAATAAGACGTTTATATATATTTTCACACATCATAAAGACAGATTTATGTTTTTCAGCAGTGTGACAGCTTTTTCTTCTGAGGATTAATTTTTTTTTATCTTGTTGTCCCATGCTTTGTTTGAACGTTATTTTCAATATTATTTTCACTTTTATTGTTGGAGAATTGGATTGGGAATTTCTTTAATACACAGAATGAATTATAATAATGTTCTTTGCTGCTATTGCTTGCACAATAGCGATCTTCAGGGTAACTGCCAGACGCTTGCTCGCTGCAAGCCCCCCACCCTCCCCTGGGCCCTGTTTGAAAGCCTACCTGCTATCCTGTTATCACATGTCAGGAGATGAGCCTCACCATTTGGGGGAGGAGCTCCGTGACGGCTAAGCAGGCATCTGCTTAATTTGGGCTTCAGAAGTAGCTCTTTCCAGGATGAGAAACACTGTTCCTCGACCTTGCGCCCTACCGCATCCTAAAAGAGCAGAGTAATACTGGAACTGAAATAAGGTCATTCTTGAAATAATATAATGTTTATTTCATGTTAACTTACTCAGTTATGCATAATTATTTTTTCTGCATTTAAACCTCATCACTGTGATTATATATTGTGATTATATACTGTGCATAACATCCATGTAGGAGAGTTTGATATTGGGGGGACACAACTTGATAAATAAAATGTAAAGGTATATTTTTTTTGGGGGGGGGGGGGTGAATGGAACCAAATTAAATATTGGGGGGTACACATGTCCCCATAAGCCACGCACACCAGGCTATTGCAGGACACTATATACAGTACAGAGCAAATCAGTCACCCAAATTAAGATTTCTCATCAGCTTAGTGGTAAAAAGTAAATGACCTTGGTCTTGTTTTCCCAGCATCCTTTACATCTTCAAGTCATTGCAATGATTCATAAGCAGCAACAATATACAGTTGAATTGTTACATGGGTTAAGGTTTTTCTGTTTCTGTTTCTTCAAAATGCAAATTAGCTGAATGCAGGCCTTGTGCCCTTCTGTCGTCAGCTGTTATTCATCAACAGAAATGCATGGCGCGGTTTGTGTATTAAAAAAAAAACATATATATATATATCTCACCCAATTCAGAACAGCCGCCCAGCTGACTCAGGTCACCTTCTGGAAGTATCCTTCACCTCAGTCTCGCTGCATGTTCCTGACGTGTCGATGCAGAGTTCACATCTGGAGTCCAGATGTTCCAAGAGGCTAATCCAGTGTGATATCTATATGTAAATGGTGGGGCCATTACCTTGGAGGGGTGGGGGCTCAGACTAAAAGCTGCCCCAGTGGCATGAAGTTTTACTTCGTCTTTTGCATTGATTTCTGTGTAAAGTCTCAGGCCAAAGGATTTCCTCGTTTGCATGCATGTGATGATCAGCTGGCATCATTTATCCCCCAGCACAAACATCCACAGATAATGTACATAATGGGACACCTGGGCAGCAGCAGAGTATTTCTGTGGAGGGAAGAAGAGGATTGCTAGAAAGGAGACCACATCCCGGCTTCATAAAGCAAATTAAGAAAGATTATTTGGTAAGGGCAATGGACGGTCCCCATCTGGCAGGCTGCTGAGTTTTAGTTAAAGGCGGTTTTCCTTTATTCATAACCGTATCCTCCGTTGAGCATCTCAGTGTTTTTGGCTGGGTATGTGGCTTGGGGTTACGCAATATTTCCCAGCATTCTGCATTACAGCAAATGTCCAATAAAAAGGCTTAGGGGTAATGAACAACATACAAAGTGAACACTGAAAAGCATTATTACCAAGACCAGAAGCAAAACCAAATTTAAAACCGAATGCTCAAAAAAGCTTGTTACAGACATGGTAACATGAAGAGTTTTGCAGTTATTTAATTTCTTTTTTTTCATGTATTTATTTGCCAGATTTTTATGTACCACATTACCAGCATACAGCTGTCAAAGCGCCAACCTAGGCATTAGTGCAAGTAGGATGAGCTTCCACTTCTGAGTGGGCCTACTCTGGTTGATGCCAGTTGTAGCCATCTTGCAGGCTTGGTCAGCCTTATCTCTCTGCTGTGACCTCCAGAAAGCTCTCCAGCTTATGGTGCCCCTCTTGATGACAGACGCAGACTTCCATGCTGGTTTAGCACCACAAGGCCCAGATCGAGACCGCCAAGGCAGGAGAAGGCCAGTCTGCGTCTCAGCCACCGGCCAGTAGGGGTGGCTCAGGGTATAAAGCCAGCACCATATGTTGGAGAAACAGCGGCATGGCTGAAGCAGGGCCTGGCCAGCTGGCAGTTAGTCCGAAGCAAGAACAACTCGTTTTTGAGCAGAACGAACGAACCTGGAGGGCCCTGTGATCGGTGATCTCCACATTGAGTCACCACCGCCACCACAGGTTGGCTATCAGGAATCGCTCCTCTATTTCTGCTCCTGCACAGCCAGCCATTCTTGAAAACAATTAACTCTGGGCTCAGTAAATGCAGGTTTTGCTGGCTCAGTCTAGATAAGGGTTATTATTCCAGCTACACTTGGGCTTAATAAGTCTTGTAGGGCAGTAGGTTAAGTGATAATGTCATATTTGAACCAACGGTCCTTAATGATAAATGTATAATATAATATCTTGAAATGAATGAGTAGGCACAAAAAGCTGATTAGTATGTTAACGCAGTTGCTCTTGTAGAGCAGCATGGTTGGATTCAGGTAAATGCTGCCCATATTTCAGGATTTTCATGCTGTGTATAATCTCTCAAATGTTCCTTGTAATGACTTAAAGTTAAAAACTCCATTCCATTTTTTTGAATCACAATGCCTGTTTATGCGTCTTAATCTCTGTGACAGAAAATTATGCAAAGCGTTTTCAGCACCGGGTGGCAGGTGAATCAGTCATACCTCCAGCGTTGTGCCTCTGGTTTCTGCCCTCGGCTTGGGGTGTAGTTCGCTTCTTCCTGCGTTCATGTGGATTTCCTCCCGCATGTCAGAGACATGGCTTCACACCTGTGGCCCACAGCTGCGAAACTAGTTTTCTTCACTGCTGTTGATGAAAATAATCCAAATGTCTATCATATTGAAGTCGTTTCTAGACCTTTCGGCCTCACATGAGTGAGATCTTATAAGCAGAGGGCAGGTATGTTGTTTCTAATCATCTTATAGGATTGTTTAATGCTCAGCAAACACTGGGTGGTTGTGAATCATTCCTGGCAGTTTCCACGTACAGGGTTCCAAGAGGAGCATGACTGTAACCTAAGTGGTAAAACCCTTATGTGACAAATGCAAATTAATAGCCTTGTTCGATGAAATCACGTTTCATCCATTAGTACAGGGTGTACTCAAAAGTGAGCCAAAGGTCTCTTTCATCTGTACGAAGCTGATTCAGAGCTGACTTCTGAAAAATGGCCTGCAGCCGGTCAGCTGATGCAGCGCTTATTCAGCCGATGTGCTGTCATTGTGTTTCGGAGACTCGGTGTCTTTACGTAAGTACGTCTCATTTGCATTGTACTCATGAGGTTTGTCAGCGCGCTCCCTGATGAATGCCAAAAAATTGGGAAATTTGGCTGCTGGGGTGATTTTGGGGGTAGGGAGGGAACCTTGGTCTATAGCTACAACGCAAGTTTCTAAAATTTGTATAAATGGGGTCCTACCCTTTATGTGCCCCACCCCCCGAAACGAGTTGAACCAAAACGGAAATTAGAGCCCAGTCCATCATGTGGATCACAGAAGGAACATGACTGCATGACTGCATGAGCAACTACAGCGAACCTTCACAGAGGACTTCCAGCATGTTCTTATCGACTGAACGCATAATCAGGTCACTGACACTCGCCTGGACCATTGCTGGCCTTCACAGGCTCCAGTCCTGCATCCATCTGCGGCGCCTTCACAGCTTGCCAGCTCGTTACTGACCTGAACTTAATGAAACAAGGCGCTGTCTTTGATGTGCCATATGACCGTGTCACATGCAGGAGATGGGGGGGGGCTCATTCATAGTCGTCAATACCACTTCTGCTGTCCGCCCACTTGATGCAAAATGCACTCTAAATTACAGCAAGGAAGTACTTAGCAAGTCTTTCAGAGTGAATGATAGAACAGTGTTATATGAAAAGCTACAACTAAAAGTGATTAAATGTAGCACAGTTTGATGGGGGAAGAGACTGACTGCAAAGCTTCACTGGATGTGATAAATGGTAAATAGTGCAGGTATAACAGCTTTTTATTAAACATACACCTATAAAATATTATGATTACACAGTTCCATACACTTAGCAAAACAGCATTTGGAATCTGTAGTAAACAGCATCTGTACCTACACACAGTACATTTTTATAGCTTTTGATTCTTAATCCATTACTACAAACAAGAGGGGCTTAGTTTTAGTCTGGAATGCCTTAATGTCTAACAGAACTTGCTCTCCATGACACATAGACACATAGTAGGTGAAAGAAAGCTTTCCAGCAAAGGAAAGCCACCTGTAGCGGCACCCATGGAGCTGGGGGTTAAGGGCTTCGCTCAAGGGCCCACAAACATGACATGCCACGGTCAGGATCGAACCAGCAACTTCCCAATCACAAGCACAGAGGATGTATGTTTGATACTATGAAATCTGGCCCTGAAACAAAAATCTTATGCTATTTTACTGAGCCCTTATACCCATGAGAATACTTGCCGCCTCTTATTTGTTCTTGTTTACTCATCTAACAGACTCTTTTATCCAACCCCATATAAAGCTAATCCCTGGAGCAATTGGGAGTTTTGGGCCCAGGTGAAATTACTGCAGACTACAGGACTTGAACAACTGACCTTGCAGTGACAGGTATAGCATCCTGACCCGCTGAGCAACACACTGCATTGTTGAACGTATGGTTGGAGGATTTGGGGAAACTTGAACACGTGGAACAGTTTAGCACCTTAACTGTTTATTCACTTGTATTTAGGCTCACCTAATTGTTCTCTTCATGATGGCCCTGGGTTATTTTATGCTTGGCTTTGCCTGCTGAGTTCTATGGGGAGATAATATTTGGAAAGACTGATCCTGTCACCCAAACACAGAGTTTAGAATCAAAGCCTTCAGTTATCTTGGATTTCTGCTTAGCAAAAATGTATTAATCTTCTACAGACATGGAGAAGTGTTCTAATTACCTTCAGCTGAACTAAAATCTTTTGAAAGAAGAGTTAATGAGTGTGCTTTATAGGAAATCCAGATCTTGTAAGAGGTAAATCTCTTTTATGGATGTCCATGTTGCCAAGCTTCACAGCTGTTCCATCTCGGTATGAAAACGGCACTGCATTGGTCTTTTGGGTGTCCCCAGTGTCATGGGGGTCAAGCCAAAATCCCACAAATAGCTGGACCTGGCAGTTTATCAGTTCGAGCTGGTGCCACTTAGCCACCAAGGCGTGTGCCAGTCAGGCAGAAAAAACAGCTGTGCTTGTAAGTGCAAGAACTGGAACTGACTTGATCTGGGGCCTCATTTGATTGGCTGTCATTGTTAAACTTGAACCGCTTGCCTTCTGCGAATCCAAAGATGATGGATGATCCCTACAGGTTTGGATGATGACGTTGATGATGATGATGATGTTGTTGATGGATATAGCTGACCTGAACTGCCACTGAATGAAATGTAGCTCAAATAAAACAATCCTTTTTCATTTATAGATACATAGGGACCTGGATATGAGTATGGATAGCCTGGCAGATTCAGGGGACCTTGCACCTTACAAACATCCTTGAATATGTAAATATGTAAAATTGGGCGGGCAAGGTGACATTTTGTCAGGGGTCCAGAATTTCTGTGTATATTCCTTGTAAATATATGAGTGATAAACTTTTAGGGAGGTGGGAGGATACCTACACATGTTCCCATCTGAATGAGTGTACCAAACACAGCTGGACGCATCTGTTTTTTCATGTAAATCCTTTACCAAATATTTGGTTATAATTTCGTTTGTCCCCTTTCTGCAATGATAATTTCAGTGTATGTTTTAGAAAATATTCACCTTTATATATTTCAATATTATTTTGATGCAAAATCTGACTCATCATATCAGAGCTGTTTGAGTCTATTTTACAAATTTCCTCTGAAACCTGCCAGCTGCTATTTTAAAACATCCTCATGAAAATCACTGATAGTCACTTGGTGACTGCAATTCTCTCTGGGTCTACACTGCTTCTGAAGATGTGGCTGATTTTTTTTTAAGGGAAAATGTTTTATTTGGGCCCTGTGAGCCGAGTTTAGTTAAACTGCTTTTGATATAAAGATGAAAGAATGGTGGTCTGGGCTGGTTTGAAGGCTGTGCAATGGTCAATAGCCCTTTGAAGGTGCTACGGGTTGTTTTTATAAAAAACTGAAAAGGAGGAAATGTAAGATGTGCTCGATATACCCCATCACCTGCCAGTTATACAATAGCAGTAACATTTTCCCTGAGTTTATAGCACATTCCACAGAATTAAAGTAGACTAATTGACTTCAGCCACCAGTTAGCTATATTTATCAAACAAACTTGTTTTTTTTTTTTTGTTTAAGTGGTTCTGGTTGCTTGTTCTGAGTGTCAGTGTATCCCGTGAACATGGTTTGAACCTGTTGCAGTCTAAAGATGAATATTGGTCATGGTAAGTGCTTCCACACACTTGTTGAGTGCTCCTTAAGTCAGCCCTTGGCTGGAAACTGGCCATCCTGCATAATCTCCCAGAAAGGTCTAAAATAGTCCTCAGATGTAGAGATGCATCAGCATGGCTGAGCCACTTGTAACAGGCATACTAAGAAACTTCCACTTTTTCTCTTTCCCCTGTGTTGTTCAATCCATTTTCTAGATTGGCGAGCTGGCACAGTAACAATGAGTTGGGTTGGAAAGGTAATGAAATAAATGCTCTCCATGTGCTCCATGTGTCCTTGACAGGTTGCAAAGGGGTAGTATACTTAAATAAACACATAAACCTGAATGGTTATTATTATTATTGTTGTTGTTGATTAGTTTCTTGGAATTTAGCATTCAGAATAAGCTGCACTCACTAGGTAACTAAGTATGGAAGGACTGTTTCTTAGCTGGAGGATTTGGTTGCTTGATAAGTTAAGCCTGATGTTTAAAAACTGACTCGTTCATCCACCACAGGCTGTAAAGATAGCCTGCTTAAGACAACCTGCCCATGTTGATCATGAGCCCTTGGTCTTTGCATATTTTTAAGGCCAGCCACACAACTGAACCCACCATGAAAGATTAGGATGTCTAGCTGTATGGAAGGCTAATGCTTTGCCACAGAAATAATACCTTTTCTGTACAATAGTCAATATTTACATTGACATGGTTAACATTTTAATCCAAGTACAGAATTGCACTTATTTATGGGTTCAGATATTGGCAATTCTTTTTGTTTATAGGTGCAGATACAGGTAATTTTTGTTTCATTTCAAGGATAGAGCAGCGGGACTGTGCCTGGGAATCAATCCAACAGCCTTCAGATTACATGCCTGTGTCTGGAAGCGCTAAGCTACCAACAAGCACAGCCCAGCATGCCGGAGGATAGTGATGCTCACCTCCTTCGCTCTGTCTTGCTCTCTCCTTCACATTGCCCTTGCGGTATCCTCTGTGTTCATTATACCATTGTCAGGAATCCTGCTTCCCATCTGGCAAAAATCACTTCAGCACCTAATTTATTTCTTTCTTATTATGACAATGGTCAACTGGGAATGGCCACGTAGGACCACACTAGGGTGATTTTTTTTTATATATGACCTGTGTGAGTTAGTTTTGTGGGCTGGAAGTTTGTCAAAAAAAAAAACACTTTAAGATCTTGGCACTGAGCATTTTCATCTGGGCCAGAATCATAAACGCAAAAAGCAGCACTTTGTGCGTATCGCGGAGAATGCGGACTTTGTAGTGGCTGAGTCATGTTTCTCAGAATCATTTACCGGAAAGCTCCCGTGCCTGAGAGTCTGCTCTGGATGACTTGGTTCTGATACCATGCACTGGATTCCAAAGATCTGGGCGTGCCCGTAACCGACGTTTTAAATTAACCTGCTATATAAATGTCTTGGCCAAACAACATGTGAAAGGTTGTAAAAGATCCATAAAATGATTTAAACATATCAGTCTGTATACCTCTATTTTTAGCTTTTACCTCAATTTTAGCTTTCATCCTTCGAGTGTTTCATTCCTAACCTTTTCTTTGATTTCCTAGCCTTTATTGTCTAAGTCCCCTTCAGATCCGACTTGCTCTAAATTGTTCTTTTCACATCCTCTCTACCGGAGCCATGTTGTTTACATGCTTCGTGAAATGCTGAGAGGATTCAGAGGAAAAACCCACACAAGAAGCATTCATCAGCATTCATTCACTGATTCGATTTAACATACCGTTCTTTATACGCAAAGGGGAAAAGTCTTTCTGAACAAAGCAAAACACTTTGAAAGGTATGAAATGTTACAAACATTTCTCTGAATCCCTCAACTGATGTGATTGGTTTGGTTTCGCTGGAACTGCTGTTCAGTGGTAATAAGGTTTAATGATAGCGTTAAGGAAAGTGCTGTTCAAATGAATACTGATTTCAGCTGGTCTCTCAAAAGATGCAATGATCTCAACACATAGTTGTGATGCTTTGTTTTGTCCTTGGAGTTACTGCTGCAATGAATATTGTTCATAAGTTTTCTGGGAAAATATGACCAGAGATGCCTAGTCACACGTGTACAGATAAGTCAGAAATGATCACCAAAGTAAGACTGTCTGCTGTAAGGCCTTAATGGACATCATACTCATTGACCTCGCAACATTGTGTTCCTTGGTAGCACAGTCAAAAAAAGGGGTGCTATCCCAGAATTCCATTGGCGAGAGGGACAGGTGTGAAGCAAAAATAACCAGCATAATCCAGGTATGAGAAGCAGTGAGTCGCTCCATCTTGAGACTCAGTGTGGGCTCCCCTTCAGCCTGCAGCTTAGACGAATTGTAACATCTTTTGGACCCATTCCCTGGATGTGCACACAGGTTAAGATGAGGAATATAAAGTCGCCCCCCTACTGATATTAAGCCGTCACCAGCATAGTTTTTCCACTAATAAATTTGCTTCATGTGGTGGAACGTCACAGTCACAAATTAAACCAGAAGTGGCTCCTTCACTCGTTCTGCCATATCCTTGTAATGAGAACCACTGACATTTCTGGCGGTACCCAGTAATGGGAGTGGGCCGGGGCATCGATACCCAGAATTCATGTGCGGCAGATATTTTATCAGGCAGCTCTATTACTGCCATTTTCTCACAGGAAGTTATTGCTGCCCATCCAGTTATTTAAATCCCTAGCTGCAATTTAACAGACCCGATGCAATGGAATAGTTGCATTTGGTTTAGTACTGCGACAGCTCGCTGACTTGAATCTTCTCGATAACTGAAATGGCAAACTCTCCCCCTTGGGGGCGTCTCTTGCAAATTCATGATTGTGTGCCTTCCTTGTACTGTAAGTGTGAAAATAAGGTCTAGAACTGCTGGAGTCAGTTACTATTATGCAAATGGGCCGGAACTTTCTACCACCATACCTAGTAGATGTAAGCCAGTGGGGTTTTTTTTTTAGGATCCATTAAAAAGGCATGAAGTAACAGACTATGTTTGGTTTCCTGTGGAAATAGACATGAACATCAAACCAGCTCATCTCCCTTGGGTCTAATTTTATGGGTGTGTTTAGCTCCGTGCTTAAATGCAAACATGGAATTATAGGGGACTTAAGCTTGAACTGATGCTGATGCTTTTTGTGGGTCCATTGAAAGAAGGCTGTGATAGTTTATAATAATTCATGTCTCTCAAATGGAAGTCATTAAATGATTCATTTTAAGCACTTAACTATTTACAGCCAATACGTCCTGGCAGGCAATTTAAACTACTACTTTCCATGGACTTTTCACACCCTGTGTGTATTCTTTTGGAAACCGACTTTGTGAGCCGGGTACCACAGAAATCTTGTGTTTCTGGTGTTTTTCGTGTGGTTAGTGAGGTGTCTGAAGCTGCATGGATCCCAGGGCTTAAGACACCCCCCCCGAACCCCACCTGCCTTACTGCAGGGTGGCTTTGGGGGGGATCTTGGCGGGAAAGAGGTCTGGGTGCAGTGCTGAGGAGGTCATTTTAACCAGGCTAAAGCTATCCTGGTTTTGCACCTCCCCACCCCCCCCAGTCAAGTTCTTCAAAAGCCAGATATGCTCAGATCCACTTTCGCTTGTTTGTTGGCTTGTGTGTGAGTCCCGGTGTATGTCTGTAGTACTCGATCGAAAAGAGGTGTGCGATCGCAGGTAGTTCTGTGTTATGACACGCTACGTTCTCCACAGTGGATGTGCTGCTTGGGTGCACACTTACAGTCACGGGCTCGACTTTATTCAGAAATTCACAGTAGCAATCGTGTGTCTGTGGGCTGCTCTGTGCCCACTTTCAGTAGGTGCATCAAGGATTTTGCGATGGCATCTGAGATCTGGAAGCACGATGCTCCCAAATGCATGTGCATTTTCATGAATGCAACACTGCTTTGCGTGCGTGCGTGTGTATACACACGCATTACAGAGATAGCGAGACTGAGCGAGAGAGATGGGGACAGCGAGCGTGATGGAAAGAGAGAGAGAGAGACATGGAAAGATCGAGTGAGAATGATGGCAAGAGAGAGACAGAGAGAGAGAGGGGGGCGGGGAGAGAGAGCGAGCAGGTCTCCCATGCACAGTAATTGCTCTGTTGGTACACGTACCCGCGAAAGATGCGGTGCCTGCAGAAGCACCTCAGAGCTCGCCATCCTCTCATGTGCTTTCTCGCTGGTCTGAGGAGGACGGGCAGCAGTGCAATATAAAGGTTTACGGTGACACCCTGAAATAAACTGATGTGTACCAGCAGCTGTTATATACATCCATGCCATAAAATAATCTATTTTAAAATATAAATGCTTCTTTAGAATAATATTTTTAAGCTATAGAAATGCATGCCGATTATCATCTTCTCTGGGTTGTGCCTCTGTTTATTATTCATTTGATGAATCTGCCTATCACCTTACTCCATATTAGGTTGATTGTACAGTGGGCTGTATAATCAACCTTTTTTTGCAATAGGTGACAAAATAGGATCTAATATGCGATTAGATTATGGTAATTAAATTCTTAAGACAAATTTAACACTTCTCTGGTTTCCTGATTTATCCCATCAAATTAAGTTTCCATTATTCATTTGCTCATTTGTCTACCTGACAGTTTCTGCAGGCGAGACAATGACTCATCTTTATTTTTAATACTGTTTATATTTCTTCTTATATTTGTTCAGGAACAGTAATATTTACCTGCATCTAACGGTCTGGTAATGCTGCCGTAACATTTTGCAGCAACATTTGGAGAGTCAGATGGGCAGCAGAGTCGAATCCTGGCAACTTTCGTCTTTCTGCTGTTTTCCTTGCGGCAGGAAACACGCAAGATCTAAAGCCGCCAAGCGTGATTGATCATAAGACGCGATCCAATTAGGGGCAGACCGGTGCTGCACGGCGCCGCACTTTTGGAAAAAGGGGGGAGAAGAAGAAAAATATATGTGGGAAAAAAAACAACATCTGCAGCCCCGTCTTATACCAAAGTCCTGAGTTTTCCACCCGCAGTGAGCGCCCTTTCAAAAGCCTTGGCACCTACCCTGGAATCTCCTGGACAAATATTCCAGCCTAAGGGGTGGAGAGAAGGCTCAGAGAACGCAGCGGTTCATGCCAGGATCCTCGGGCGAGGTTAGGCGGCCGGCGTCAGAATCGCCGGAACCGGATGCGGGCGACCGGGGTTCTCGTTCTTTGGGCTACGGCCAGCCGCGAGTCACGGGTCCCGGCCCCAGTCTGGTCATCGCTTCTCCGTTTATCGCAAAGCAGCCCTCTTAGATGGAGAAATAAAAGCAAACATAAATAAATAAATAATCAGCTTACGAACTCAGGGTGATGAATTGCGGCAGGCGAGTTAAACAATTACTAGGCAATTCGGAGCTAACTGGCAAATTAGCGCCCGCTTCCTACAGTGACTGGAAGAGTAATGACTACTGTCCTTGAGAAAAAATATATATAAAATATACCGACTCTAGGATTTGATGAGATTTTGGTAGATGTGCCTTTTAGAGAAACCCTCTCAGACATTTGACCGTCAGTACTAAAACTCATCAGAGCTGGAAGAGGTTGGCATGGATACTCAGAGGCATCTGGCTGGGAGAATAAGAATATATCTATCCATCATTGCTTCATCATTGGTCTTTTGAATATGTGGATCATTGCGAATGTATATATTGATAAATGACTTCAAATTACAGAGATGGGGGAGTGACCAGTTTTGATGTATCAGCGAAAAACAGGATGCGCATATGATCCATATCCGATCCACATATCAATCAGTGGTCATATGGTTGAATACTCTGCAGATATATCATTCATTGCTCTGCAGGGCTGATGCAAGGCTGTGAAGGAGTAGGTCTTAATAGACAAGGCTTCAGTGCGGATTGGGGCGGGCGAGGGTGCGTAAATGTGTGTGGGTGTTCTGGGTACATTAGTATGTGTGGGAGAGAGACAGATTTGCTGTAGATTGAAATTGTGGGCTTGGTGTCCTGCGAATGTGGAGAGAGAGGAGAGGATCGAGGGGAAAGAGAAGCAGGGGGATGAGGGGGAGAGAAGAGCAGGGGAATGAAGGGGGGAGAGGAGAGGAGTGAGGGAGAGAGAGGAGCAGGGGAATGAAGGGGAGAGAGGAGAGGAGTGAGGGAGAGAGAGGAGCAGGGGAATGAGGAGAAGAGAGGAGCAGGGGAATGAGGGGGAGAGAGGAGAGGAGTGAGGGAGAGAGGAGCAGGAGAATGAAGGGAAGAGAGGAATGGGATGTTGAGGGGAAGAGAGGAAATGAGTGAGGGGCAGAGGACCGGTAGAATGAGGGGGAGAGAGGAGAGGAGTGAGGGGGAGAGAGGAGCAGGGGAATGAGGGGGGGAGAGGAGGAGGGGCATGAGGGGGAGAGAGGAATGGGATGATGAGGGGAAGAGAGGAAAGAAGTGGGAGGGAGAGGGGAATGGGAGGAAGAGAGGAAAGGGAGGAAGAGGGGGACAGAGGTGGTGGAGGATGAGGGGGAGATAGGAGAGGAGTGAGGGAGATCAGAATAGGAGGATGAATGGAAGAGGGGAATGGGAGGAAGAGGGGAAGAGAGGAAAGGAGTGAGAAAAGTGGGAGGATGTGGGGAGAGAGGAGAGGAGTAAGAGGGAGAGTGGCGTAGGAGGATGGGGGAGCAGAAAGGAGTGAGGGGGACCGGGGAGCAGGAGGGTGATGGGGCTCAGTAGTACTGCAGTGCACGTGCCGAGATGGGTCCCCGTGGAACAGGTGACAGTGCAAGTGAGCGCCCCACACTAGTCAGAGCCAAAAGCTTGCCCCGCCAACTCAGGGCGAGCCGGCACAACACAGGGAAGCCTCATTACCTATCTGTCGCTCCGTTGGGGAGCTCAGCATCCCTGGTGATTCAAACAATACCGTGGTCTTAGGAGTGTTTATGGGGTAATCAGGTATCCAAGGAATGTGAGGATTCTACACGCCTCTGAATTCTGGGCTCTGATTGGTAACTTCCTTTCTCTTAATCCTCTAAAGAATATGGGAGGATATGCGGATCTGATGAATAAGAAATGGTATTTATGAAGGTGCGAATGTATTTATTTATTTTTTTTCATTGATGTGAACCTGTGAATCACATCCATTTTCAAATTTTAGTTGGCACTTGATTTAAGCACAGACACTGATGCCTGTTCTGAAGAGTTTAGCAATCCAATGGAGGCAAAGACTCACCCTGCTCTCTTTATTAGGCGATGATGTGGAAGGTTCTGCCGCATTTTCTTTTCATTATTTTTATTTAGTCTTTCATTTCTGATGATTCTTGTATCATATAGGATCTATTGATTGTCCAAACAGAATTCCTTTTTTATCTGGATATCACCTGACAAATTTGCAGGAAAGGCTGAATGTAAATGAACTGTGAAACACAAACGGTTGTAGGAATGACAGGTCATTATGCTAGAACATGTGCTACTAATTGGCAAATAGTTGGATTCCACCCATCAATCTTGCCAACTTGTCCTATGCAGGGTCGCGGAGGTCTGGAGTCTGTCCTGGAGGTTATGGGGCAAGGCAGGGGAGTCAGGGCAATAGGCAGATTCATAAAATGATGAATAAACTGATTAGTAGCAGATGGACTAATGGTTATAACCAGGATATTCGGTTGGAAAGTTGAAAGGTTATAGTAACATTATTTTATAGTTTTTTATTAACAATTATAATTAGTTTTTAGGCAGGCTAATTACAGAGCTGATAATGTATACAGCAATATGGAACAAATCTAAGGTGAGGATTCCAAAATCCTCAACTTAAATGCTGAATACATCGATGTAAAACACAGCTTCCCAAACTTTCCAGCCCACGGCCTCCGAAATAACAGTGCCAGAGGCTCCCCACCCACATTTTGCCCACTGACCTCCACCGTGCATTTGGCCATTCAAGGGGCAATACATTATTATATATCAGCCAGTAATGATAACAATGGCATTTTTCACATTCTTACATGAAAGTGAACATACTCTGGAAATCATCCCAGAACCCCCCCCCCCTCCCCCCACCCCTGCCAGTGGTCTCTCGAGATCCTTCCAGCAGTCGTGACCCCCACTTTGGGAATTCTGGTGTACATAATCAGTATATATGTAATCAGTTATTAAAACTGATACAACAGTAGTAATAACAAGGGGTAACAAAGGAAACAAATTATGTCATGTTATGTAATCATAATAGTTTATTGTGATTCAAATACTGCACTTTAATATGGCACCCATCCTAGACTAGTGCAAAAAACAAACCCAGATTGAACATAACACCAAACTGGCATAGGAATCCAGGTCATATCACTGAGTACTGATCTAATGACTCATACCAGCACCAGCTGCAGAAGATACACATACTGTGTTCTGTACTATATTCACTGTTCAATCACTAGTTTAATAAATCACATTTTTAAGAGAGATTGAGGGTTATATGAAGCTTGTGCTCCTTGGGGAATGAAATGAACGTTAGTCTCAGAGATGAGTGAAGGGTGGGCCTAGGGCAGGTGGGGAGGTGGCTGCTCTCTGAGGTAACAGCAGCCTGTGTGACATCACATTGCCTGGACATGACCCTGGGTGGCAATGAATGGAGGGACCACTCAAATCACAGCGTCTCTGTGGAAAGCCATCGTCAACAATGCTAAAAATGCTCCAGGTCAGCTGACTGTTCTGACTTGTGTGATTGGTTCAGGCCTAATGTCATGACAGCAGTGGAATATCACAATTCCCTTATGTCAGTATATAAAATGAATGAAAATAAAAGGATTGGAGTTCATGTAAAAACAGAAGTTGATAAATGAGATATCTAAACAAATTAGTTCATTCCATACAAGTTTATAAGAGACAATGCCTATTAAGAACATTTTCTGTTGCTATATTGATGTTAATGACTTGTTTAATATTTATACGTACATTTGCATAATAGTATCCCATTTACCTTGTCAGTGTTTATTATTTAGTATCATTTAGTATTCTTCAGAAAGTTGATGATCATTTTTGGGTTAATGGTGCGTGTTTTGATAGTAACAGTAATGAGGCATAAATATTTTCCCCCAGCATTTTAGCCTGTAAAGCACACATAGCTTCCAGATGGGTGACTTTGCGAATCAGCAGTCTGCCAGCTGACAAACTCTGGCAGCATTTCATGGACCTGCCAAAGGATTCAGAGATGTCACTTGGTGAGCAAGCCATTGTCAGAAGTAAAGCCATTATCAGAAATATAACTACCATCAGGAGTATATCCATTATCAGGGATGTAGTCATTATTGAGAGTCGAGCTATCATCAGGGATATCCTTGATACTGACTTTACTGTCAATAATAGCTATATCTCATATCCCTGATGAAGGGTATACTTATGACTATAGCTATATTCCCAGTATTGGTTGTACCTCTGATGTATCCCTTATAATGGCTAAACTGCTGACGATAGCTATATCCCTGATTATGGCTAAATCACTTATGTTGGCTATTCTTCTGAACAGTCACAGAGCAGAAGAACAGTCAATTCCACAAATATAGCTATCATCTGGAGTACAGCCATTTTCAGGGATATAGCCATTATAAGAGATCTAGCTACTGTATCATCAATTCTGTAGCTGTGACCAATAGTAGCCAGTGTAGCTATTGTGGTCTGTACAACATGACCAAATATGATAGTCATTATTAGGAGTACCGTGCTCTTGTGTATAGCATTATACCCATAGTCGGGAGGATAGCCATAGTATCTCTGGTCTTGTCGCCAGGGTCTGTCCTAGCCCATGTAGTGCCCAAGGTGAGAGTTACTGCCTGCGCCCTTCATCCAGGCCAAGGGAGTAGAGCAAAGTGAAATTGGCTGTCAAGTTGGCACACACTTGGAAGTTGCTGCCCCACATTGCGAGGCTGTTTTTTGCTGGCACCACAGTGCGTGAGTTCCTCTAGGGGCACGATCAAGGCAATTTCACTTCAGTAAATCTAGCCGGCTGCCTATGTTGCCTATAGGACTGACCGGCCCTGCTTCTCACCCAGAATACTCTGCAGTTGTTAGCATCCATCGTTGTTATTACTGCATTAAACTTCCTGCTATTACTGCATGACTTGATTATTAGTTGCTTTTATCCAGAGTTGCTTTGCCAGATGACTTTTGACGTTTGTACTTTTTATACTGCTTGGTGTTATCATCATCACAGTTTTGTTTAAAAAAGGATAAAAAAAACAGAAACTGAAAACAGGTGGTTGAAATCTGCTGGGTTTGGGACCCACAACCATATCAGCAACTGTAACATCTACTCAGGAAGGACGATTCACTAGCCTCCTGCTACTTCCTGTTCTTGGTATGACCCTGTATGTAATGCTTTCCATTCCATCCCACTGTGCGGAGAGAAAAAACTCCATGTTTGAACTTCTGTGATTAATCTTTTACGCAGAATTTGACACACCTGACAGTTTTTGCGTGAGCTCCTTTCATGTCGGTGGTGCCTTTGCTTTGTTCTGAAGAGACAGTGCCCCCGTGGAGTCCATGTTTACGTGATGTGTGGTCTGCAAGGTGTTTTTTCAGCCACAGGAATAAGTTCTTCTCTGGGGCAATAAAGGATTTAAGGGAAAATAATAGTAATTAATTCATAATTCATACCGAGGGGCCAACCTTATCATTAGCCAATGATATGTTTCAAATCGGTGAGTGACAGGGGAGGGGAACTTTGGGGGACCAGTCAGCTTTCAGCTGGGGGCACTGCTTCAGTGGCCCCACCCCTGTACATTCTTCCAGTTCTTCTACTCTCCCAGACACTCTGCACTCTCTCCCTTCAAAGAGTGCAGGCCTGTCCAGCCTCTATGAAGCACTTGGTTTCTGGTGTGTAGATGGAACCAGATCCAGCCTGGCGGGTTTTCCTCTAGACTGTGATGTGCGATGGTGTCATACAGTGAGGTGCAGGTGGTTTGCATTTAATACTGTGTGCAGTTACCATCACAGTATCATCATAGTGCTTTATCATCTCACTGTGGCTAAATTATTCATTTCTTGATATGAATTAATGAAACTCTAGATTCTTTTCTGGGCTCAGTGGGCATCACACCTCCGGGGTTGGGGTTCGAATTCTGCCTCCGCTCTATGTGTGTGGAGTTTGCATGCTGAGTAGATTCCCTCCCGCAGTCCAATGATGTGAAATTCTGTTAATTATCTTCTCTAAATTGCCTATAGTGTGAATGTGCGTGGGTGTGCCCTCTGATGGAGTGGCATCCCTTCCTATGCGTGTGCACCTACCTTGTGCCCTTTGCTGCCTGGGACAGGCTCCAGGCCCCCCATGGCCCAGATCAGGATAATGTGAATGTAAAACGGAGTGGATGTTTTATTCTTCACCTCCTTAGTGATCATTCTACTGTACTTTTCATCTATTTACCCAGCTGTCAATTTCTGTCAGCCTCCGCTGGCATCTCCCTCAGCTGCAGGCAGCCTGGATAATTCCTCAGGTGGCTGAGAGTCTAAACCTTAAGATGTCAGATGGCTTAATCAGCCTCTGCTTTGATAAGAAGGAGTCTGAGTTAATCCCCCACAGAGAAATGTAACAATCCCCAGGTGGATCAGCCTTACTCCCTAAAGCAACCGATTCTTAGGTGAGGTGGCTGATGTCCGTGTTCAGCTTGAAGGACCATTGCCAATATTGACCCTCGTCTCTTTGCCTTTTGCCCCCTCTGGAAACGTGGGAAGGGCAGCCCGGGACGAAGCAGCAAACCCAGCCCACAGAAACCCAGTATTCATGTTCTGAAATTCTCTGGTGGAAGGGTGGCGAGGAGAGTCTGCTCCACGTATAACCAATTCATGCAGCCCCACCATGTAACATGCTGGGAATGGGCATAGAGCCACATGACACCACGACTCCCGGGGATGTTGTGGTCAGACACGGCACCCGAACCATAAAAGCGAGTTATTCCAAAATTAAGTGCGAGCTGCACGGATCAATGGTAATAAAGGTGACGCATTGGCGGGGGGGAGGGGGCAGAGTTAAACATGGGCCACTTCAAGCAAAACCTTAAATGCATCATGGGATATTTCCCAGTCAACATAACTCTTAGGTTTCCGGAGGCCGTTTGTCAGACATCGGATCCGGGTGATCTGGCACCTCGTGGGCGATCTTTCCCAAAGCGGGGAATTCCTCCAGTATGAACGCGTCTTTGCCCTTTTTCGCTTCCGGGGAGTGATCCGTGACACTTAGGCCTTGTTTCGGAAAGGCTAATGAAACAATGATCAGAGGCATTCCTGGGATTACTGGGTGCAGTGAGGCCGGGGTGTGTGCGGGGGCAGGGAAAGAGTGCCTTAAGTGAAGGCCTAATAGTATCGTCAAATGTCCCGTGGGTCCACACAGCTTCAGAGGCCTCCGAGGAGGCCCCAAGTTCAGGGAATCATCCATATCATATATCAGGTGTGTCATTCAATGTAGTGTTACATATGGTAGTTGTCAGAGTTCCGACAGGAGTTGGAGTTTAATGAAACTTTCAATGACTTTCAGGAGAGTTTTAAGACTTCCGCAGCCTATCCACTGAGCATATAATGACCCGGAAGGCCAGTTTGATTCAGCCATTTATGGCATCCCTCTTCCATTCCATGACCAACTCTGCTCCCAGCTAATGAGGCCCTGATAAGGGATTGACAGCTTGACCTCGGCAGTCAGGTATGAATGCTTCTAGTGGACTGAAAGGCGGAGAATGCGCTGGACCGTGCTTACATAGCCAGGATGGGAGCCCGAGGACCTAAAGCCTTTGAACAAGCAGGCATGGAGAATCAAAATACCGTGTTTTTGGGGGGGGACAGCAGTGTCATGGAGTAAGGAATCATGTAACAGACTCACTCAGTCAGTTCACCTCATGCCTTCACCTAATTGGTATCACTATAGGCAATACTACTGATAGAATACTACTGAGTAATATTAATATTATAATAGTAAAATTACTCAGACCGGAGGGGATGTGTATATTCGGTTCCTAGGGGCCACACTTCAGATGTTATGCCAGGTTACCTAAAAATTGTAGAAGGCTGTTTATGACCTTAGGCTTCTACTTTAATCTTCACGGCCCGACATTCCAGCAGTAGTACATACATTCTACAGCTAACACCTCCAGAAAGCCAGGCGAGGAGCATTTGGACGTCCATGACAACCCAAAGTTCCCTCAGGGGAACCATTAAGCAGGAGCTTAGCGGGTTTTCCTGTCGCAGGCCAGACCACATCTGGGACACGGGAGTGTCGAAGTGGGTTAACGTCGTCCCCTGGGCCCCGGGCGCAGGTGCAGGAGGAGGTGGAGCTGATGTTTCGGTAGTTCTGCTTCGTTTAGAACGTCAGCCAGTTATGGGCATTTCTGTGGGAAGCCGCAGAAGGGTCCCGTGTCCCCTTTCAGCAGAATCAGCAAAAAACGATGAAGGCCTGTTCACCTAAATGTCTTGCCATTTTAACCGCCAGTAGTCCCCCCCCCCCCCCCCCCCCCGGTAGTCAAAGTGAGGAGAGAACATACTGTGTCGGGTGGCTGGGGTGGGTACATGCTATCAGCCGACTGCCGCTTTGTTGCCAAATAGTGCTAAATTTTTCTTCCATTATTAATAAAATACTCAGACGTGTAATAAATCACTTTGACGCATATTGTGGTCATTTCTTCATGTTGAGCCCAGTTTTTTTTTTTATTATTATTTTGCATACGTTGCCTTGCATGGCAGTGAGAAAATCCCTGTGGCTGGAGCAGCCTCATTACAGGCTTACGGCCGGCTGTGATCCTGTCTGCCCGACCCACTCGCTTACCATCTCCTCTCTCTTCACTGGCCGCTTTCCTTACAGGGGTTTTGCCCGGCGGAGCATTTATAAAAAACAAAAAAAGCGAGAATTACAGCAGCTGTGGAGCTTGTGAGGCTTGAGCAGGTGGACCTTCACAGACACACGCACGCACAGACAAGGTTCTCCTGAGCAGCTGCCCCCAAGAGCACGCAGGAGGGGTGTGAACAATATGTCAGAGAAAATAATTGCGTTTCGCTGAAACGCTGCCGCGTCCCTCCAGCGTGTTTTACACGTGTTTGGTGCTGACGCCCCTGCCTCTCCCTTTCCTGCTTCCCCTGCTCGGCGAATGTCTTCCTGGGACATATGGCCGCCATCTGCTCGGGGAGCGGCCATGCCAGGGTCCGGGGCCGGCTGTCGATGGAGCCTTTGGCATACCTGTCCGGTTAACTCCTTAGGGGCGCCGCGCTGGCTCGTTAACAGTCGTTCCTGCCAGCTACGGCCCGGACGGGCCGCCCTTCCCAACTTTAGCTAGGGTAAGCTGAGCCCACTGGGCAAATTTAAGGAATTTCCGGAAAAATCTTCCACCCTGGCAGATAATCCTCAGATGGGCTATAGCCAGCTAGGCAGACGTCTGTCACCTGCCTGTCACCCAGCTCGTCATTCTGGAGGGGACAGCTTGTGTGTGTGT
>JAODKL010000062.1:15589008-15621543 GCA_026780765.1 Petrocephalus schoutedeni | reverse complement strand
CAAAGGAGAGCATGATGGGATATGTGAATATATATGTGTGTATGTCTCAAAAGGAGAGCATGATGGGATATGTGAATATATATGTGTGTTTGTCTCAAAGGAGAGCATGTAGGGATATGTGAATATATATGTGTGTTTGTCGCAAAGGAGAGCATGATGGGATATGTGAATGTATATGTGTGTTTGTCTCAAAAAGGAGAATGGTGGGATATGTGCTAAGCAGCATTCCAATGTACCTGTAACTTAGCTTGTACAAATGGCAAATGAAGCATCATTTAGTTGTTTTTAACAATGTGATTTTGTGGCCTCCTGCGATTAATAACATCTGAGCAAACTGCCCTATTGACTGATTATGAGTCATGGACGGACACGGGCTGTAAGTGACGGCGCTCATTTGTGTCCCCTTCCTCTGCAGGGGTCCTCGGCCTGCCAGACAGCCTCAGCCTGCACCGAGACCAGCAGCGAGGCGGCAAGGCCAGCGATGTGTTCGGCCAGTCGGAGCTACGCACCATGGAGCAGTGCCTGCTGGCCACACGCGTGGGGAGCATCGCCGCGCCCAGTGAGTACCCCCGCCACTTTTGGAGACCCCCCCCCCCCCCCACAACACATTGCCAGGGGCCTCACTACCCCACAACACCCCCCAGGATTATGTCACGTTTGCTCACCGCCTGTGTCATAAAGCCAAAAAGATCCAGGGTCATTGCTATGCAACACCATAACTGTCAGCTGGATGCCCAATAGGCCTGTGGGGTGGGGTACACCCCACTGAGCCAGTTGCTACCGTAGGCTGCAGTGAGTTTGAGAGGGTGGTGCTGCACCTGAGTCTTCACTCCTGAGCTGCGTATCACGGAGTTAGGCACATTTGACAAATGAAAAATTTGCATTTTCATAAATATGAGAATGACAAATCGGAAGGGGATCTACTTGTGGTGGGGTGAAAGCGTATGCCCCCCACGGGGTGCAGACCGCTAGACACAGAGGTTTCAGAGTGGACACCGCAGCCATTGATTTAGGTTAATTTTACATTGTTAACCCCAGGGCTGTCATGTTTGCCCTGATGTGCCTCACCTGCCTGTTTATTAAGGCAGCTAATGTAGTATCAGGTGACAGCTTGTTTAATCCCTGTCCTCAGTCGCCAAGCAGGCTGTGATCCCTATCCTGGGGTGACAGCGTTGTGACGGATGGACAGTGAGTTTTATAAGTGCAGCCACAGTAATCATGCAGCCAATCAAAATACCTGTGGTGTTATAATTTGAAACACAAATCATATTGTATCTGTTTTTCTGCATTGAATTTCATATTTGCATTTTGGTTATGCTTTAGTGGGTTGTGTTTTACTGTTTACAGCAAAATGTTTTTGACAATAAAACTCTAAGGAGAGTTAGCAGATAGGTGTATTACATCAATTTTCTTCAGCTCTCCAGCAAAAAGAAAGAAATAGTAATTTCAAGTAAAATATTTTCATATGACTTGTACGGCTGAGCCACGCAGGACCAGAGTCGGAGGTAGGCGAACTGGAATGTTTTGATTGGGTATCTGTGTTCTGTTGCACTCTGGGTAATTGGCCCCTCTGCCTGATTGAGGTCGGCTTCCATACCACTTTCCATTACTGCCTCTGAGCTTAAATATAGTACACGCCCCCCCCACATTCTTGGCGTTTTTCATTTTTTTCCCTGCACAATTCATGACATCGAAACTGGAAAAATAGTCTCTGTTTCCAATCTATATTTCTCATCCGCTGAATGAATGGGCAGAAGCAGTGAGGTATTTAAATGGACTCATGATTATCTGACAGAAACATACATTATATTTAAGCATATATTCAGGTCAGAACGCTGAAAAGTCCTAAATGTGCACTCCTTTCCCCCTCAAACTAAACCTTCTATATCTAGTGATAAGATAAACTGTTAGCATTAATGCTTGTGACCAGTTGTCACCTGGTCTGTCTCTGGGCCAATGATAGCCTCACCCATATTCATGTCATATATGTAAAAATGTTATGGGTGTTTATATGTATTATAGGGTGGCTTGGTGGCTCAGTGGATAGCTCTTTTCCATGGGTGAGCAGTCTTATCCACAAAGGGCCGGTGTGCATGCAGGTCTTTGAGATAACCTTTAGATCAGCTATTCAAACCCAGGTGTGAACCCACCTCTATTCTGTACTCAGTTCTTCCAGGAATATGCTCCAGGCTCCCTGTGACCCTAACCAGCATAAGCACCTGAATTTTAGCTTCTCAATTTTGGCTTCTCAAGGGTACTGCAGCAGAACCCCTGTCACTATCTGTTTCAACAGGTTTCTGGTTCTGAGTTCTCCACTACTACGCCGCTGAAAGTCATCTGCCCTCTGTATGTGGGCAGAGAGCTGGAATTGCGGCCATTTTGGTTTCTTACAGAGCGAACAGATCCATCTGGTTCGGTCGGCAGCTACCTCTCAGGCTCTCAAATAAAGGCGTGCAGCCCTGCTTTCGGGTTTGGGCTTTATAAATGGGTACACACTGGCCTAATTCCTCCCATGACCATATAATTACGTAAACGATCCCCCCAGAATAAGGCCGGCTGTGGGGAGGAGGAAACATGAGCCTTCTTTCAGGCCTCTGTAGTTCTGGCTAATTACATTTAGCCGTTTGTGTTTGCGGTTGTGTTATTATTGCCTATTGTACGCTGAAATCAGTAAATCCGGCGCATGATTATAATGTTTAGGATATGTGAGAAGTTTATCTTTGTGGGGTGGGGGGGGGGATCTTGCTTTAAGAAAAGCTCTGTACTGATCCTATTCCTCTCTCTCAAAAGTGGCAAGTGGCACATTTAACATTTTTATAATCACTATAATCCCAAACATTTTGTAATCTGTTATCAATTTAGGCATTTGCACCCCCCCAACATTGGCACTGGGATTTTTGTATACTACTGAGCTTTATTTTAACGCTGCGAAAATATGCCAGTATGTCACATTTATATTCTTTATATATATTTTTTTTTAATTTTCTTTGCATTTTCTGTCAGTTAAGCAACAGTGGCCCTTAATTTTGTCGATATTTATGCAGGAGCTTGGACGTGTTGGTACATCTGAGACCCACGCTGGCTGAGGAAGCCCAATGCAATTGATCACCTTTTTCGGGCTTCTCAATGGAGACAATTTACAGGGGAAAAGTTCTCCTCTGTTTGAACAGGTTGCTAAAAGACCTTTATTAGGAAATAAGAAGCTGTGTGGTAGGTGGTAGATTTCATGTGAATGATTACTGCTGTTCTATAGCCTATAATTGCTCAGAAAGCTACATAGCTAGGTTAATCATAAAAACAGCTGTCAATGATTGTTTACTGTGCAGATGTTTAATTTATAACCATGCAGTTTGCCAAATTAAAAGCAAAGTTTTAACATTCACATTAAAAACATTATTAAAAGCATGTGACTGCCCGGAAAAAAGTGTCCACTGGAATCACCTATGTTGTGCTGTGGCTATTTGCAGTGTTTCCGTGTTTCCGGAGTTGCAGGTGTTTTCTGTTTTTGTGCTGTTTTTGCAGCACACCTACTGCATTATGTGCGGCACATTTGTAAAGTGTAGCCATGTGTTGTCATTTTGATGAAAGCGTTTTCTTAATTTGTGTAGCATGTACAAATTTGCAGTGTGTTTGCATATGCGTTATGAACCTGGGTTATATACCTTGCTGCTATGCAGTGCATTTTCCTTTTAGACATGTATTGTTTTCTTTTTGAAGTGCACTGGGCTTTCTCAGAAGAAGAAGAAACCTACTCTGGGATTTTATTCGATTTTTATTTATTTTTTTAATCTTTCAAGGTGTTTTGCGTTGACTTGGCAACAGTTTCAGAAGCTTGTGTCTCCCGCGTGCATGACTGTGAGATAAATGAATAACGATCCTGGGGAGAAAGACAAGTAATAACAATCCCACTATTTATAAAGGGAAATGAGAAAAGAAGCCAATGAAGAGTTATATGGATATATGCACTGACTGGGCTAAGAGGTGTTTCACAGAAGCTGTTATGATGGAAACCAGTGGTTAAGCTTTAACAGTTCTAACATTAGCTCACAGTCGACCCTTGTGATGAATGAATTACTGCACAGATGACCATAAATGTAATGTTTATACCCTTAAACCAAAGCTTATAGGTAACGGCAACTGTAAGCCACACTCTGGAAACAAAAAACATACTTCTTTGGATTTCCGGTATTTATGTATAAAAGCATACTTGTTCGACATAAATCTGACAGTGGGATGGATGGTATTTTGTAATTTTATCCACACACTTGCACCCGGCATCAGACATGCCTGGAATATTCAGCTGAGGTGTTCTTCAGGCGAGACATGTGATACGCATGGTAAAAGGTATAATCTCATTCAGGAAAACAAAGCAAGACATGAAAGTCAAATTAGGCTTTTCACAATGCAGGGCCTTGTTCCAGCACCTTCCACCCGACAAAAAAGGGGGCCCTTTGTGGCGCGGCCTCCTGCTCCAGGGTTTATCATACGCTGATGTCTCAAACACCAGGTTTCCATAGTGCTTTGATATCAGGTGTTAGCGTGACACGTTCATTAGTGGTGTGGAAACAGCCAGGGCATACCGTGGCTGATGGGCTATATACAGTTACCTCACGGTGCTCCCTCCCACTTCACTGTCACGCCACTCCTAAGAAGCAATGAACCACCTGACCTTCCAGATCAGGCGAGCTCAGACCCCCAAGGCTTTGCCAGCCATGCAGGTGTGGAGGGTGATATGAGTCATGGGAATGAAGCATTAAGAAGTGTTCACCTTACTCTTGAGCACCCCTTACCAAAGCTGAGCATTAGCCAGCAGGGCTCTCATGGTGCCTAGGTTCAGACGTCTCTCAGCTATCTTCAAGTCTTAATAGAGGAACAGAACTTTAATGGCTGAAATATGCACATGGGCATCGGGGACCTGATGCCTATAAATAGTCAGTTCCTATTGGCCAAATTGAAGTATGTGAAAATGTACTATTGGCCTCCAGGCTGGGCGTGTTGCTATGCACTAGGGCTGAAGTGCACACCTGCTTCTCTGTGGTAAGCATGTGGTTGATTGGAACAAATTGCACATGTCCCGCCCACTCACCAGGCAGGACCATGTGGTAGGTCACAGGACATCGGCCCTTATGACCCTTCTGCTTTCCCTTCCCATTTTCCATTGGCTCCCTGGATAGTCTGTTGCCCCTCTTCCCCCTGCTCATCTTATCTCCTTTTTTGTCCTTTAAATTCTTTTTCATATATAATGCAAAGTTAGTGTATAGTATATACACTGCAGTATATTTCCATACAGATTTCTTTTATGTTTGTTTTGAGAATATTAAGCACAAAATTCAGCTCCAACTGAACCTCCAACCTTCTTACATTCCGATCTCTCTCAGTAGACAGTTGTTAAGATCTCGGGTTTGTCATCTATAGGTTGTTTGTTCACGTCTGCACAGTATTTTTCTGTATTCCGTTGTGCTTAAATCCGAGCCGCTGCAGTTGGGTATCCAGCTGTGCAGATGGGTAAACGGTGTAAGCGGCTTTGGATGATCTAACTGTGCCGATGTAGCGTGCGCAATGTGGCCCGGACATCTTAAAACAAACGGGACTGAGACAGCCGCTGTGTGATCCTGATGAACCTTTGACACAGTCATCAAACAAAACGGCCTTCTTAACGTCACTTTTATCAAAATGCAGTTTTATTCTTGCAAGCGACAGGCATGGCAGGCATGGCAGTCTTTCAGCTGCATGACCGCAGCTTGCCACACAAGTGCCAGTTTTTGTTTTTTTCTTGCTAAGTGAGTTTTTTTGCCTCGTTTGTGTCGAGTTTCGATCTGTCCTGCTGGGTCCTGTGCCTCCCTTCTGCTCCCGTTTTTACAGCAATATATGTAGCGGCTGCATCACTTAAAAATGAAGTATTTTTTGGGATCTACTTTGTTATTAATTTAACATGTTTCAGGTCTCTATCAAGAGTAACCTAGCAGGCAATTTTTGTGTACCCTTGATTAGGCATGAAACTCTATGGCTTCAGCAAAACGGATCAGCTGTATAATGTTAGCTCTGTATTGTTATGGATGAGCAGCTAGATAATAATCTACCCAATTTCCACTCTCTTACACAGAACAGGGTCATCGTGAGCCTGGAGCCTATCCCAGGAAGCTTAGGGCACATGAATAGGGACCATCTACCCCAGCCTATAGCCAGACACATGCACACCATTTCACCTAATCGCCTGCTTCTGGACTGCAGGAGGTAACCTGTGCAAACTCAGAAGAAACATGCACACTTAGAGCCCGGGGCAGGATTCAGACACTTCACCACGGAGGTGTCAAGCAGCAATGCTACCCACTAAGCCACCCACACTGCTATAACACCCAGTATTAAAAAGAAATGAAAGATCAGGGCTAGCCTTCTGCGAACGCCTCACGTAGCAATCTCATCTCCATCCTCGCTGAGAGGTTACGGCTGAGGATCACCAGACATATTGCTGTCAGTCTGTTACTCCTCAGCCTCTTTGCCTTAGCCTGTGGTCTAAGATAGCAGCCTAGTCCCAGTGCTATTCATAGAGCGCGGCCAGTCGCGCGGCACACCTGAGACCGCTGTAAGACATCTGAGATGTTCCCTGAGGAGGCAGACCATGCCTGGAGTAGTGGTGAGCGGCGCTTCTCTAGTCTCCCAGGGCACCTCCACTAACGATGTTCAGAGCAGCACCCTCTGCATATATATCTCATGCTAAAGTGCAAAATTTTACTCCAGGTTTAGTGGTTTGAATCCCAACTTTGTTGGGTTTGCACTTTCTCCATGTTTTGCACTCTTTCCCCCGTAGTTCAAAGACATGTGGTAAGGCTAATTGGCATCTCAAAAAAAATGTGTGACTTTGTGTGTGAGTGTATGGAGCTGGTAAACCATCTGGACTGAAGCCCTGCCAGATGCCCTGTGCTGCCTCGATAGGCTCTAGGCTCACCCTGATCCTGTACTGAAAAAGAGGTTGCTTGATGGATGGATGCTATCTGTACTGTCTTTTAAAGATGCAAAATACCATATATTTACTGTAGAGTGTTCTATAGGCAGAATGTGATGTATGTGTAAACATTTATACGTGTGTCTGTGCTATAGGGTTCTACAAAGGAGCTGTTCCAGTGTAACGGAATCGCTTGTCTCAGGAATAGTGTTGACCTTACAGTGCCGATGTTCCTTTGTGGCTACGGTACACGTGTCCATGATTTCCCCTCAGAAAGCTGGACCGACGTGACCCTTCCTTAGGGCAGGGGGAGCTGACTTATAAACAGAACATGCTTATGAAGGAATTAATGGGATTTCTTCATTTCCTGACCATTGTTGTTCTTTGGCAGTCTGCATTTTGAACTGGTCATTGTGTATCGTGTAACCATTACCGCTCTGTCTTTTGTTTCAGTTGTACAGCTGCCTTCAGTATTTATCATGGCTAAGCTCCTTAACTGACCCCATAGTGCCTCTGGGACAGCAAGGCATTATGGGAATTGATGCAAGACGTACCAGTGCATTTTCATAGCCCTTTGTGTGCTTTCAAATAGCAGAATAGAGGTCCAGACATTTTTCAGAATGCCCTTTTAAATATGCTGCTTGTAAGCCTATCTCGGGTTCCCTGCTTTGCAGTTTCCACGCTCCCTGTTGAGCTGTAGGCACCACGGAGAGGCATCGCTGTCACATTTTCCGGTGTCTCCCCGGATTTGCTGCACACAGGCTATTTCACACTCGCCTTTGCATGCAATCGCCAGCGTTTTTTGTGTCAGCAGCCCCATTCTGGGCCTGGATTTTACGGGTACTAGCATCATACGGAAAGTTTGTAGAAATCCGCTGGGAGCACAGATGCTCAGTAAACAAGGACCTGGCCTTCATCGCCATGTTTGCGTTCACCGTTGGGTGTTTATACGGTCAGTGCTCCTGCTGTGGGTGTTTTACAGGCACACTTAGGTGCAGGTTAAAGTGCACGTGCGCATGGCAGAAGTGATCGACAATTAGTGTGTCAGGTGCACGTAAATGCTAATGCATTTTGCTTTGGATCCAGTCCATCGAATAAAAAATCCCTGAGCTCATTAAATTCTTGTCTGAGTTTGCAAGCAATGACAAGGCTTTAAAACAAAATATAGTTGGAATAATACAATTCACTACAGCAGCAAGACTAACTCTGTGGTAATTAGACCATTGGGACGGGCAATTTCCTGTGTAGTCATCCCCATTTTCGGCATGATTCAAAATGTTGGACTTGATTGTGCCAAAATTATATCTACACAATAACAAATGATGCTGTTAAAGGTATATAGATCTGTACAAAGACATGAATTATTATCATTATAGTCACTTTGCATTTCTATCCCTTTAGCATGCTGGGTATCACTGTGGCCCCACACATACCAGCGTGTGGTGTGATTTCAGCCGTGTTTGATGTCTGCATGTTCTCCCCATGTTTACGTGGGTTCCACACGATGCTGCATTATCCTCCAAAAAACCTGTGTGGTTGTACCTGCGAATGTGTGCCTTGTGACTGACTGTCCTCCCTCGCAGGGTGTCCTCTAACTTATGTTCCTCGCTTCCTAGGAATGATGCCAAGCTTGCCAAGACCCTGTACTGGGTAAGCAGCTTGTAAAAAGTGTTGCGGTGCGGCGTGGCACGGGTGGAAAAAGAGTGGCAATCCACGGGGATGGCTCACGAGACAACAGGAGTTTATTAAACAAACTGAGCCTACAGGAGAAACAAACAACAAAATCAGAGGGCCACGGGGGGTCAAAACAAACAGGGAAAAAATAAGAGCTGACTAAGAAACCAATAATAACACAACCAGGGAAATGGAACTAACCAGGACATACTACGAGAAATAAAAAGGAAACAAGATCAGGGAATAAGGCAATACCGGGAGCGAGAACAGGCAAGGAAACAAAGCAACCAGCACATAGGACAAAGCACACAATGACTGACTACAGAACAGAGCAACCGAGTTAACTGATAATAGCAGGCACTGAACTTAGGAAACTCAACAGAGATCAAAACTAGGAAACATAACCATACATGGGGATACAACGCAAAGACAATGAAAACAGAACCGGAACAGAAAACAAGCAGGGCAAACCATGGAGAAGAAATCTAAGATAGAAAAGTAAACAATGGGGAACAAAAACCAATAAATGCAAATAACTGATGAGGATGGCCTCTAGCCAGCCTCAAAACCTTGGCCTAAGAGTGCATTGTTTTTAAGCTGTACACCCTTGAGCTATGCAACGGTACAGGAAGCAGAGCAAACGTGTTAGGGTGCTAGGGACTGAAGTTCACCTTTGTAGAATACAGACCTTCTGATTATAGTGTAATTGTCCACTAACAAGTCCCGAGTCCTTCACTGTATTGCCTACCCACACCTGGAGTCTCCCTTATCAGCTGTGCTTACACACAGAATTTTGTTTTAATCAGGCATGTGCATATTTTTACACAAAGAATGATAGTTATCAATTGTTCCCTGCGTGTAGAAATGTGCATATATTTGCGAACACTCCCGACTATGCATATGCACAAACCTCTAGTGCCAGAGAAGTGTAACTAAAGCAAACCGATCGGTCCATAGGAAACGTACAGACACCCACTAAATTATCACAATTGACATATTGAAAAATAGAATGATCTAGGTATGTGCACACAAAGTATTTTTAGGCAGGTCATCCACATGACAAGGAATCAATCCTATAAGGACATATAAAAGAAATAAATAATATTCCACAAAAGAGATAATATATCACTGTCACAAAATGATTGATCAAGTCACATCCGATCCTATATGCGTCTGAGGTTCTTAGTAAATAATAGGAGTGGGAATCGGCAGTGACCTCCAAAATCGATATATCCATATACATTTGCCGATTCCATATATATTGCAATTTTTAAACAGATTTTGTTGAACAACATTTCGAATCAATTTTAAGGTACAGACAAGGTCTGTAATGCTGCACGTATTCGTCTTGTGCCTCTCAGTTACAGCACTTTCAGTATGGAATGTGCAATGAAATGAATTGATACATTTCTTGACAACCTAAATTCATAAGTGGATGTTCCAGCATGCAAAACGCTGTGCTAATTGTGGTTTGGTTACAGCTAATGCTAGAGAGACCAAAGACCCTTCCACATCACTTAAATCAGTAGTTTGGGAACATTTTCGTTTCCCAATAATTTACGGCAACACCAGAGAGAGAGAGTAGTTGATTGCGATCACTTGGTACATGCAAGTCAACACCCGATCACTATCAGTTTATTATTAGTTTAAAGACGTGACCAGACAAGTTGCCGATGCGTTGCAGATGCCCATCTGATATCTAGCAGGCTAAATATCTGGACTTGTCAGCAACGCTAAATCCTGTAGTGTGAAAAACTGCAGTGAGTGCACCCAATGAAAAGCCAAGAAACAGGATTCATTTTTTAAATTATTTTAGCTCATATGAAACAGTTCAGCAGAGAGACGAAACAGCCCAGATATACAGTATAATGTCTTGTTTGAATATATGCATTTAACTGAGCAATCCGATTGTTGGGGCGACATTGGGGTGATTGTTGGTGCATGGTGGTTAGTTGTTTGGGACTGGGGTTTGAGTGACCGCCTGTTTTCCATGTGTGTGGGGTTTGCATGTTCTCCTATGTTGCTGTGGGGTTTCCCCTGGGTACTCCACAGCCCAAAATCGTGCTGAGGCGAATTGGAGTTACCAAATTGCTCTTAGGTGTGCTTGTGTGAGTGTGCCCTGCGATGGACTGGGCCCCCGTCCTGGGTTGTTCCCTGCCTCGTGCCTGTAGCTTCTGAGATGGCTCCGGATCTCCTGTGATATGGAAAGATAAGTGGTTTCAGAAAATGGATGGTTGAAGTTGGATTGTTAAATACTTGAAATATTCATTTACATATCATGAACTTGGACATTTGGTCAATTTCACAAGGAGATCATTGATGCGAATAAATAAACCCATAATTCATTCTCACATTCTGTACTGACTTTTAAATCAAATGTAGTAATCTCGAAATATTTCACATATTGATACAGTGACCTGAAATATTAGGATGTTGTTTTTCAGCCTTATCGCCAGCCCAAACCCATACTGTGCTAAACTCACTGACTGTATAATAATGTATTTCGCCTCAGTTAAGGCACCATCGTATTTCTCAGCTCCCATTCTTTGCTACCGTGCTCATGTTTTGTTTCCGTGGTGCAATCTGTCTTATTATTAAAAATGTAAATGAAATGTCTTTTTATTATAAAGTGACATGATTTCATATTTATATTTTTTGCTGCAGAATGCTGTGGGTATATTAGACAGCATTAAACAGCGTTTGTTGTGCAGAGGTTTTATGCTCAAGTGATAAATACTGACTTTGCTGTGATCCAGTGATTCGTACATACACTTTTAGGAACTGTTCTATGCACACTTTAGTAGAGGAGGCCAGGCCCCTGGTTTCCCCAGTTAGAGTCAGCATGGCAATTCTCTCTTGCCCTTGAAGAACTTAGGGCCAGTTGAACTTTTTATAGTTTATATTGAAATGAAACTTCTCTTGAGTGCTCGAGCTTACAGACACTGTTTGTATTCGTTGTGTGGATACCTGCATTATACCATGTAAATTAATTCACAGAGTTGCAGAGGCCTGCCGGGCAGCAGCCGTTAACCTCAGCCTTCTGTAGACAAGCGTGCCACAAGGTGACTCGCTAGTTTATTTATGTTTTATGTGCTGTGCAGCGCTGCTGTTCTTCCCAGAAATAATCAGTTTATGGCCCTAGTATCTCAGGCAGACCTACGAGTCCTAAGAAAAAGAAAACAATTCCCTTTTTGCAAAGACATCTCTAGTGTCCACCTAAAACATGTGGAAATCATATGGTCCATCTCCAGTCAGGGAATGGCCAGATTCCTGGTTGGGGGTTAATTCTGCAATTCCCAGGGGACAACAGGAATTCTTCTCCTAAGGGTATGCGTTTCACACACACACACACACACACACGCCATTTTCCACTTTGGGGATTTAAGAAAAACAAACAAGCACCGCAATGTTAGCAAAGACAACACAGCTTTTGACTGGTTATTATTAAATATATATATGGCTAATTAGGTTACAGATGCTTTAAAAAGCACCCAAACAGGAAAGGTCAGAAAAATGAGAATCCTTTCTCTGAGGATATTTTGACAGTATCTTTTGTGTATCATTAGATAACCTGTTTAAGATTTCTGCTTCCTGAATAAAGATTTTTCTGTCACCATTCTGCTGTTATGTTTTGGATGTCACTGGATACCCTGTCTGAAATTACTGCTTCTGGAACCTCGCTCGTGTTCTTGATGTAACATTCTTGATATCTTAACCCTCATGAAATGGTCTGATTTTGTGTCATTGGTTAAATACATCAATACTTATTGGGGTATTGAGTTGATGCCATGTGTTGTCAGCATTTTGTTGTCATTTTATTTTTCATTTTGTGACGTGTGTGTTTCCCGTAAGTGCCAGCATAAGGTGAAGAATGAATCAGAATAAATATGAGTTTCAAGTACTTTGAACACATGTAGCTGAGGTGGTGTTGAGTCATAGGAATCATTGCATGGAATATTATCCAGAGGTAGCCATTTTGTCAAAGGACTACACTCATTTGTAGAAAAAAAAATGTGTGAAACTCCCACATTCAAATACCCGGAGGACTCCGACAGGTGATTCTTGTTACACTACAATGTCTGACTGGCTGCCTCATGTCTGGGATCTGGCCTGAGTTATTTGATGTCCCTGCCTGGTGACATCAAAGGGTACACAAATACCTCTCGGTGTCCTGGACTTACCTACCGAACTGACAGGGCTGTAAACCTTGTTAAAATGAAACAGTGGCTGGGGAAGATATCCTGAACCGAATATTTGTGGTGATCCAGACATGGGCCATAGATATATTTAAAAAAAAAAATAGGTCAGACTGACAGTAGCTAGTAGGGACAGGTGATGCTGACATTAGAGATTGAAGTTACTGTGGCCGGTTTCTTAGATGATGAAGTCGCTTACAGAAACTCAGGGTTTCTCCATTTAAACAAGCAAGCAACTATGGACAGCTGTGGAGTACAGTATAGCGTTTTTGCTAGCTATTGCTGGCTAGGTGATTTTCCTTCCTGATGCAGAGACAAATTGTGGCACAAATTAGGCTCTTTGAAAATGTGATGATAAAGATCTCCCAAAGCATACATCTATTTCCAGTGGGTTGGTTTTAAACTCAACATAACTGGAATCATCAATAGCTACATAAACATATTGACTTATCCACATAATCCACATTCTCAGCCATCATTATAGGTAACTGTTTGTGAAAGTTAAATGCAGAAAAATATCGAAAAATTATCTTTTTCTGTGAAATTAGGGCCAGGAATCCTCACCTCTGTTTACAGAGTATATTTTTTACAACAGAGCAACTGGGTCTTCGTTACTAGTGAGCCAGTTATCTGCCTTGTTAATCATGCCACAGTCTTTTTATTATTATAGGCCTGACATAAATAAAATATGAAGATGGCTGCCACTTCAATGCGCAGAGCAGCTGCGTTTCTCTCACTCCTCTAAGATATTTTGTTATCTTGCTGTTCGTTCCTAATTGGCAAATTACAGGGGAGGTATGTGTATGCAGAGGATTTAATTAATGTGTAATTAGGGCTTTCAATTAAACCACATTTCTGGCTCTGCCAGTGAGTGCAGGGTTGATCATGGCACTGTAAGACAGGCGGACAAAAACCTCCCAGTTACTGCAGTGCTGTACTCTCGTTGCCATGGCATTACAGTAATGTCACCTGAGTATTAACATACTACTTGAGCTACTCACAGGTTCATGCACATTTTGTTCAAATGTTTTACACCATATGGTCAAATCCACTGGATTTCAAATCCAGTATCCTGACACCGTAGTGCCTTTGGAAATAAATACAGTTTGCGTGACTTTATGGTTCACATTGACTAGGTCTGACAGATTTGTTATGCTTGTTGTTTTTTTCACAAAGAGGGGCAATATAGTGGTGCCACTGCTGAGTCTCCACTATGGCTCCATGTGTACATGAAGTGTGAGTGTGCCCTGTGATGGGTTGTCGTCCCATCCTGGGTTGTTCCCTGCCTTGTGCCTGTAGCTCCCAGGATAGTCTCTGGACCCCCTGCAACCCTGAATAGGACAAGTGGTTCCAGGAAATGGGTGGATGTTTCCAAAGACATTGGTGCTCAATCTCTATCAATGAGTAAAATATACACTTTAATAATTGTGTATGAAATAACAATGTAATATCAGTGATGGGGAAAATGCACATTCTCAGGAAGTAAACTGCCTGCTCTGAATATGTATTGATTAATAAGCATCTGTACCTTAGCAAAGGGCCTGCAGGAAACTGCATTGAAGTTTGCTATTATTTACCAGGCATAAAACTGGATAATCAATGGTGCAGAGTTTTATAGTCTGATTCTGTCTGCTTTGACGTTTAATGGAAGTTTAAAGACATTTAGGAACTCTCATCTTGGGAAAGTCGTGATCTAGGTTCATGAGTTTTATATAGTAGAACCAAATCAGAAAAGAGAGATGTCATAATAACTTTCTTTCTTCTGAGATGGAACTGGAACTATGACTATCCTCAGTCCTCTAGATCAAGAAAATGATGTAGGCTGAAGCAGATCCTTCATGCGAGAAGAGGCATTTCACTATTGTAAATCTAACGTTTGTGTATTACCATATGCTTGTCAAGAATGCGGCAGCTTAATAAACGTCTAACAAACTGACCTCCGGGGTCTTGGAATGGATGCTATTTTTATAGCTATTATTATTCTTTATTCTCTCCCTGGGTGCCTTGACGTGTGTCTGAAATAAACCATTTTCAGTTTCATCATGATGTTGTACAATGAGACACTAACTACTTTGATTTGTTTTACTGAGCATTGTCAAAAAATAGATTAAAAAACCAGTAACTTGAACAAAGGTTTATTTTTTGGTGGGAGGGAGGCTCATTTTGCGATTTTGAAATACATCTGAAAACCAAAACTTTCAAAACTGCCTTTAAAATGTGGCTACAGCTGAACCTTGCAGACATACGGAGCTGATTCTGTTTCCTGACATGCACTTGCACAGCCTGCTCTTACTGAATGCTAAATGCCACTTTACAAGTGTCACTTCTACTATTATATGTTTTCAGAGCTCTTCTGGAATTTGTAGTATCTATTCTCTAACTAAACTGCATTGAAATATGATTTTTTTTTTTTTTTTTTATTTAGCGTAAATGAATTCAGGTGTTACATTTTGTTCAGTGATTTTAGGCTCAGTGGGGAACCTTTTTTCATGTTGGGGAAGTCATGGTATCCCAGTCTGGAGTCAAATTCAGCATGCCTTTTGATGTCTCTGTGGTGAAATAAGCAGCCAGCATGTCCCTGTCCTTTACAGAACTAGTCAATGGTCATGAAGCTGAGAGGACAGTCCTCCTGGATTCATTTGTTCATTCACCCACAATTTGTCTTGACAGAACCTTATATATACAGCATGTTTCCATATTCAGTGACATTCCATGCTAAATGTTAGTCTAGTTTTCAGTAGTCATTTGGTGTTACATCAAGGGCTGTGAGTAGCTGTCTAAACAAGGCAGCCATATTTGCTTGAGAAAACATCTCAGCTTGCCAGCAAGAGGGATGTTTTTATTGGTTTAGTTTCACATCCATGTCCTGGAACGAAGACCCGTATTTTCCATTTTTCATGAGGATCTTTCGAGATATCCAGCATAATAAAAGGAATTAAAGGAACCCTGGCATCGATTTCTCCCCTAAAACGACTCCCTCCCGAAGTGTCCATATGTGGTATGATTATTAAATTGCTTTTCTCCAAGTGGGAACCACAGATAGCTCTTATGGAACAATTTGAGTGAGCGCACCTTAAGTAGCTTTTAATATTCCTATCCTGCAGAACAAACGATGCCGGTATTCACAGAAACAGGCCAGGAGTATCATTGCTTTTTATATTCTGTTTTATCCACAAAGCAGATGCTCCAAACCTCAACATGGTATTTTTTTATATTAACAAATGTTATATATTTTTTTGCATCACCGTCTGTGACACAGTATCTGTGTTAATTATGGTAGAATGTTACTAATTGGTACTGGCTTGGATAACAACAAATGGGCATATCTTAATTTTGGGGTAACCGTGATTAATGTATAGTCTGCATTTCAACAAGATGTTGATAGGTGGTGGAGCTTGTGTGTTGAGGGATGCTGGATAAAAATGTCCACCACTTTTCCAGTTTTAATGCCTACATAATCAAATTACTGAAATTTCTTTTTCACGGGAGTATTTCAGATCCATTAAATAGGAACCCCAGGTGTTGCTGTTTAAAAAATTTAGAAAGTGAAGTGGTTTTGTTCAGCATTATTTTGGGAGGGCCTCCTCTACTCTGTTTGTACAGTATGTGGCTTCTTCCAAAGACTCCCCCATTGTTACCCATGCAGTCTCTCGCACAGATGTATTTTTAGTCTGTTGCCTTATCTCCAGGGTTCAGAAGAATCTGCCTTGATGGGAAAACACCCCTTCAAGAGCTTTAAGAGATGATTTTCATTATCTTTATTATTACTGCTTAAAAATACTCATTATTCACTGAAATATTAGGAATATATTAAAGGATAAAACTGGTAATTGATTCCAGCTCTTCTTAATGTTGACCTGAGATTTCATAAAACCTGATTAGCAGAATAAAATTTGAATAATGGTCTCACTGAGCGAAAATATATTCCTGAGCTGTTGTAATTTGTCACTGTGAGGCCTCCTGATAAAGCTAGTTATATAAACCTGTTTTTTATACTTTTGATTGCAATAGAAGCACACAAAAGTAGTAAAGCCATTCTCAAGACTGTGTGGAACAGAGCTTGTCAGGGCCCCGCTGTTACACCGGAGATGCAAGTATACAGAATGGCACTCTAAACCTGAACACTTCCTGGAGTGGCCTGGGGGGGGGGGGGCAGCGCAGTAAATGGACTGCTCCTTTTACATGATGCAGAGACATCTCTCATCTCTGTGACAGCGAATACTTGCTCGGGTCAGACAGACTTTCACTTCCTGATGTGGGTTGAGTTCCATGAAAAACATGAAATTGCACTTCACTGTTAGGCTTTACCTTTATGCACATCTGTGTTTGATTTTTAAGAACACCAAAGGAATAAGAGTTTTGAATAGAGAAACTTATGGTAGCATACTATTAGTCTACCCAGAGAGCCATCTAAAGGGAAAAAATCAGCCAGAAAGTACCCTCATCCCTCTGAACACAAAGCTGTGTACTTGTACAGTATTTTTGCATCCATTACATTTCCTGACCAACCTAACAGGGGTAACAAGGCTGGGATGCACCTTGGATATGATGACTGCAGGGGGCGTTCTAATGCCCAGGACATACCCATGCTGAAGCCCAGGGTCCTCCACTAAAAAGGGTCCCCCAATTGATAACTTTATTTGTGGCCATCCCCTCCCCTATAACAATTCATATATAAAAATATATAATATATTATATACAATGTTGTTGATTATAATCAACAAAATATTCTTTTTTAGAAGTTTTAGCAGTATTTTCTTCTTGTTGTTTATCGTTGCAGATCTAATATCAAGCAACATGCCCCAGATCTAATGGCAGGCTTAATACAAGGCCTTAATATAATAATAAATGACCTTAAACAATGATTTCATACTCATTACTCATTACGCACAAACAAAACTCAAACAGTTATAAACCCATTATGCATACCTAAAAAACAGCTCTGTCATAAAACAGTGGCTACCTTGATCAGTAGTTTTACTCCTGCTGTGTGACCTGCATACGACTCAGTGCTGCTCAACTGTATTTTAAATGCAAATGACAATAAAACTTTCCTGGGTGGATTAAAATGAAGAGTATAGTTGGCTTTCCTGGGAAATTTAATCATAAATCATAGTCAAAGATAGAGTATCACATCTAAAAAGCATCTATGACATGGTAAAGTATATATGTATAAAGACCGAAGATTAATTATGGTTACCTTCTCCGGCTTGAACAGCTTGAAGACATTTTAAAACTGGTGGCAATAATTTTAATATCAACAGTAATTTTATATTCTTAAAATATAGGTAAATTATAAGGTATTTAAATTAAAATTATAAATGACGTAAGTGATGCCGATCTTTTCCTTTAGATGTGGCATTATATTAAAATTGGTATTAAGATTAAATCTGGTGCTTCTGGGTCAAAGGGTGTCTTTCTGCTGACTCTCCAGCCCTGTTTGTACAAGCTATATGTTGGAGGATGTTTATTGCTCAGTTTTTGTACTGTTTATTGTTTGTGTAGGTGTCACTAAAGAGGTAGACATCGCCTGTAAAGGTTCAGTAGTTCAACAGCCTGATTCACTGTTCACTAATCAGGCCCCTGCATATTAGGACACAGTTTGAATTCAGCTGCAGCATTTAACCTCATCTGGCTGAGTAACACAATGACTGTGTGTATCACCCTAATGGACGAGAGCACTCAGAGGTGACTGATTCGCAAAGTAACTGTGGATTTTATTGATTGACACACCAGGTGACTAAATGCTTGTGGTATAATATAAAGTCACTGCTAAAGTATAGAGCTAATCAAGCATGTCTCTTCGCTAAGCCCGCTAATGACCAAGTGATGTCTGACTGCCCCATCCACCCTTCTCCCGACTCCGCAGGTGACCTGGTGTCCCGGGCTATGCACTACCTCCAGCCCTTGCATGTCCGGAACCAAAACAACGGGACTCCCTTGCACCAGAAGGCCGCCTGCGTACACTGGGAGCCTGAAGCCCTCTACTCCCTCTGCTATTTTATGCACTGTCCACAAATGGAGTGGGAGAACCCCAACGTGGAGCCCTCCAAAGTCACCCTGCAAACCGAGAGGTGAGAATGCCTCCCCCCGGCCTTACATCCGCTCGTGCAGTATGACTTACAGGAAAACGTTTCATTGCCTTGACCTGAAATCGCCTTTCCATCAATGTCCAGTGGGCATGAAATTTCTCGTCTGTCAACCAATCGACATAATGGTCATTTGACCTCATGTCCATCCAGTTTCCACTTAGCTAAGGTTTAGGCTTGAGGTTAGCAGTATTCATGTGCAGCTTCAGTTACCGACGGCACTTTCACATTTTATCAATGTTTATAAAAATACTAGACTAAAAAAGGAATCAGTACATATATGCTCACAGAGGACATCTGGGACATTTGAATGCTACACATGTAGCATACTGTATATATGGATTAGTAGTATTCATTCAAAAATCTGTATTCTCTTAATCATAAACCGTAGTAATCAGTGTTGTCGCTGTAGTTATTGTCAATTGTTTTGTTTTTAATTGGCTTCTCATACACCAAAATATGAAAGAAGCTCATTGTGTAATTTGTGATCTTCCATGATCAGATCCCCGTAGCCTGGATACCTTTGACTACATTGCTAATCAATTTGATGTCTTCATCTAGAACCGTCAAACATCTGGTGTATGGGTGGAATTCTTCTGTGCTCCATTTGAGAAAGAATAGAAAAGACTACTTAGTTAACTGTGAGGGGGTTAATGCCCTTAACTTCCACATAAGTAGGCATTTTTTTCAGTTCCTTGGTCAAAAAAGATAGCTGCTCTCAGGTTGAAAATTATTTTGAATAGAGACAATTCTGTTTATGTTTTTGTGTGTCTGTCTATGTGAGAGAGAGTTCAAAAAATTAAAACAAGAGCATTGCATGTCATAATAACCCCTGATGGGGGCACGAGCATTCTTTAAAAAAATCCCAACAAGGTGTTTTTTAGGTGCAAGGAACATCATTCCTGGGCTTTTTTCTCGTAGGATTCCTGTAACCTGTCAAGAAGAAAATCTCCCAGTCTTTCATGCTCTAAGACATGATGCCAGATGCAAAAACATAAATCAGAGGGGTGACTCAGTTTGGCCAATATTAATGAATCACTGCAAATATCTTTGCTCAGATATGGGCAGATGGCCTCAGAGCCGGGGCCTGATTAGCAATGAAAGTTTAACATCCATGCCCAGAATCTGCCAAGTCTGTGAAATGTTATGCAGGTATTTTAATCCAAAACCATAAGCAGATAGTCAGTCAATTTTAGGGATTGTTTTTTAGATTCATCTAGAGAGAGGGCCTCACATATTCAAATGAGAGATCACAGTGTTCGGAGTTGGGGTGACAGGAGTCACGGTGATGAGAGCTCAGGTAGAAAAAATATATCCATAAAAATACCGCTATTCTAGATTACCATTCAACCATGAAAATGGAGCCTGCAGCTTTTTACGCTGCCCGAGGCAGTAAGGTGCGGCTTCCCTTTGAAGTGCGGCTGTGCTGTTTTTCAGAAAACACTGGACTAAAACACGGAAGACAACAAGATGTTGACTGGCAAGTAGGGAATCTCGTTCTCGTGCAGAATGACCGCCAGCTCTTTGAAAGGCATTCGCTGGACATTTGAACAGCTCCTACTGCATGGTCAATGCCATGTACGCTCCCAGCTAAGATCCAAGAAGTGTTGAATGCTCTTTTCTGCTGATCCCCCCAGGAGATATGTCGGGGGTGCAATGGAAGGCCGATCCTTCCTAGGAAGGCAAACAGACATCTCCTCTGTGACCTTTTCCAACCTCTCCGCAGTCAGCACTCTGTGTTCACTGATGTCTCACTGTCTATCTCCTGCTACCCGTGTCAACACAGGGGCCCTTGTGACCTTGTGATCTTGTCTGCTTGGCGGCACGGCGCTTTTGGGACGGCGGTGACACTGAGTATTTACAAGTGTGCCGTGGACAAGCTGGTCTTACGTCTAATAATGGCTCCTTTACTGCTGTGCATTATGCAATCTAGGTCATTCAGTTCATTAATAACCATTTAGATTAGGCAATGAAACAATTTTTTTTTCCATGATCGCACTAAACTAACCCTTATGTTAGGGGCCAGTATACTGAAGGATCCGTTAAGACAGGAAATGTTTCTATAAAACATATATGAGAACACTTTTCTTTCAAATATGAGTACGTAAAAATAAGTTTATCACTATACTGGTTCATGTGAAATCTGTCGACAGCTGCCTTTATTTCAGACATTAGCATTATTGCCATCTTTGTAGTACACCGTAATACACCCACTTTGTCATATGCGCTAAATCACTTAGAAATAAAATAGTCAGTTGGATTTACAAAATAGAATTTCCTCACCTACGATGAGCTGATTTTTAGAAGCACTACCTAGCAAGGCTCAGTTTTAAACTATAATCGACATTAAACTGGCATTTTCTTCAGGGTTTTGCTCTGGAATAACACTTCCACACGCAAAAGGCACTCCAGCACTGTGATGCTGGGCCATATTGCAGGGAATGTCAAGAAGTAACACTCAGCAGACCTGTTTTCTTTTCCACACAGGCCCTTAATGCTGAAGGAACGGGGAATTTCTGGTGTATCCCATTAGCCCCGAGGCTGGTGATTAAAAGTGGAGACAGAGCTGTGAAAGCCCTGCAGTTTGTGCAGCTTTAGTGTTGGGTTTCTCTGGCAATGGTCCCATTGGATCTGGAATGGGGATTTGAACTATTGAGCTGGATTTCAGGAGAGTACAGGCTCCCAGTTGAACTTGGAGTGGTGATGCATAACTGGTGGGTGCAATTCATTAAGCATCCACAGGGGGAGCCTTCATACATGCACCTTTTAAAGACATTTAGTACTGATAATTATCCATTTAAGGTCTAGTGACATTTCAGTTCAGTTAGCATGGTGCTAACAGTCAGTAGCGTGCTAATCTTTATTTTGAAGGAAAGATGTGTATTGGGTGAAGAGGTATATCCATCACTGTGCCATACTGGCACAGCTGCCTTCTGCGGAACAGTAAATAAGAAAACTCCTTAACGACTAGCTACTGACTCCTCAGAGCAAGCATTTATATCCCACTGTTTTGACCTTGTAGCATAGACCAAAAAAATACAGCATGTAAAACTAAATTTAAAAATGTTTCAGATGTTTGGATATATATCAATTTTAAAATGAATTAGATAAGTAAAAAGTTGACATGAAATTCTATTAATTTTATTTAGTTTAATGTATGTGGCAGTGTAATGAAAAACTGAATGTGGCCAAAGATAATGTATCGTCGATAAATGTAGGACAGCAGAGCACCCATGTAAAATTAACAGTGAAACAGAAAAGCCTCTTCTGTTTGGATGCTGGACAATCCATCAAAGCTCAGTAAATTGTGTTTAGTCCAGAAACCCAATTACAGATCTGTGGAATTTTAAAATGCTATTAATTTGGAGTTGCCAGGATGCACCAGGATAGTAAATTATTTTGTATGTGGTTTTTCATTGGGTGGTGTCCAAACAAAGGGTCAAGTGAAACTAAAATTGCATTAGGATCAATGGCGTGCCTGTGGTATGCTGTGTGTTTGCTGTGAAAACTGAAATGGTCTGTGGCAGACATTATCACTTGGCGGCCAGCTGCAAGGTCACAGGAGAGGCCCCGAATGAGCGCTTCTGTACCAGTTGCATCTCAGCGTCTCCTTGTGGCTGTGGATAACATGGCATTCTGCTCTTAACTGGATCTTTCTATAATAGATGACGGACTGAGGTATCTCCTCAAAAAATATAGATCTAATGTAAGCTGACTATGGTATCCTGCAGCTGGTAGATCGGTACATTAAGGAAAGCATTTCCATAGAGTGGATACACCTTGAAAATAGCAGATGGAGTCACTGTCAATGGCGGCAATGAGTACGTAGGTGTGGAAATGAGTCACTCCTGGCTTTGTAAATGGTAGTGAAACAAAGTAAATAAAACATGAGCAGGCTGTAGCTGCTTCTGGCTCAGTGGGTAATACTGTTGCCTCATACCTCTTGGGTTGGGGGTTCAAATCTTGCCTCTTCTCTGTGTATGGAAGTTGCTTGTTCTCTTTGTCTTCTGCACGTTTCATTTTTTCCATGCAGCTATGCTGCTCGGTGTCTTTTAATTGCCCATTTGATTATCTATTTGTGCTGTGCTGGACTGGCATTTTGTCCAGGGTTTTGTCTTACCCAAGACTGACTTTAGGACCTGTTTAGACCTCCTTCCAATAGCATACTGGTTACAGGGTTGTGTTTACTTGTTTGCCGTTTCTGTACTGATGCCCTTTGACAGCATTCTCAGAAATTTTCAAAACAAGATACTCTTGATTTTTCAAATGAAGTATTCACTCTCAGGCAGATGAAGGAATATATACAAATCCAACGAGAGAAAAAGGGATTGCAAAAGAGGAGACATGTACAGACCACAATCGCAGCTGGCATCCAGTAACCGTGGGCTGATGAGTTGTGCTGCCTCCCCCTACAGGCCGTTCTTGGTACTGCCTCCCCTAATGGAGTGGATCCGTGTGGCAGTGGCACATGCAGAGCACAGGCGCTCCTTCTCGGTGGACAGCGACGACGTACGGCAGGCGGCGCGGCTGCTTCTCCCCGGGGTCGACTGTGAGCCGCGACAGCTGAAGTACGACCGTCAGACTTGGCCGTGCTTGATCACGTGATCAGTGACACGACCGGGCCTGTTTAGGAAAGCATACGCAGCAAGTAGAGCAGAATCCTTCAGTCACATGCAGAGAGCCCTGTTTACACCAGTATGTGAAGTATGCAAGGATTTTAGCACATCAATAGGCTTATGATTTAGTGACCCCAATCGTATCACCTGACTATTTTTTCCTCATGTACAATTTCTAGGTTACTTTGTAGTGTACATAGAAATATAATGTATTATATTTGTGTTATCTTTGTAAACAGGAGAAGCAGGAAACATAGGTTTACATATAAAATCATGTTGATTTAAATAGTTTTAAACTGTGACTTCCTCCTATTCCCAGTCCCACTAGTCAGTTTAGATAAAACAACTGTTTCCACAGTCCTGAATTAATGACCTAATTAGGGCAGATCAGAGACACCTCCAGGTAATAGATTTTGTTCGCTATTATGCTGTTTCTCAGAGTGTGTTTTACGGATGTGCAGTCGAAACTGGACCCATTTTAGAAGCACGTGTCTGGAATTTTAACCAGCCTTCTTTCCATGCAGGACAGACGACTGTTTCTGTGCCTCGAGGAAGCTGGATGCTGCCTCCACGGAAGCGAAATTCCTGCAGGACTTGGGGTTCCGTATGCTCAATTGCGGCCGGACGGACCTGGTCAAGCAGGCGGTGAATCTGCTGGGCCCAGACGGGATCAACAGCATGAGCGAGCAGGTCGGGGGGGGGGGGGTGGGGCTCCATTCACACGCCGTTACCACTCATGCACGTTCCAGATCATTGCTGTCAATGCTGAATTTACAGGCCACATTAACCCAAACACTTGCACTGAAAAGTGGCCCAGCACTATGAGGCCGGATTCATTTACATATCATATGATTTTATTAACGTAACATGCATGTGAGAAAGCTGGGCCTGGATCCCTGAAGCAATTGAGGGATTAAGTGCCTAGATTAAGTGCCTAGATTTGGCTTTCCAATCCTAGGTACAGCATCCCTACCCACCCCTGATTCCACACGCCGCTTGTAGTTTAATGGGGTTTCTGCGGGTTGAAAATGCCACGTTCACACATGTTTCCGATTGAGCTATACATCCTTTACTGGATTAATGACATCACTGGCTCCCAGCAGCCATGGTTGGACAATGGTCTTTTTGTCTTTCCTCTAGCATTGTAGTCAAGGGTCTTTGTCTGCAGGTTAGTTTGTTTGTTTTTTTTTTTTTTTCTTTTAAACCCACTTTTCACAGTTGGCAGAGATACTGTATTCAGCAGTGTAGGCGATGTGCCATCCACTACGGCGTTAAAAAATATTTGGTCTAAAGTTCTGCCTTAATTAAACACAGATCTGACTGTAAACAAAGGAGGGAGTGCTGCTGGTAACACCGATCGAAACACGTTTCACTTTTAGAATGATTAAAATGCTTTGAACATTAATCAGGAAATATGGAAGCAATATAGTGAGAGTGTTGACTGTAATCTCTGCTTGGCTTTATTTCCTTAATTTTTGCTTTCCCAGAGGTACATGGTATTTTTTTCCTTGGTTCATGAGTTATATTTGAATTTTACAACCACCCAAAAGTTTGTCCTGCAGAAAGGCAGATTAGGTGAATTTTTTTCGGGTTCAGGCATGAGACAGGAAGGAAATGATCTCACTGCGTCCGACCATGTCAGGATTATTCTGCTCAGACCCACTCTGATGCTGTTTCTGCGTTTCATGCTTCTCCTTCTCCAAGACTCTCAGTTCATAGATCCATTTCACAATAAACAAGACATAAAGGGATTACTGTCTGACCTTCTTAAGCTTCTGCCTGTATGACATAGAGAGGTAGCTTAAAGAATCTGAGTGCAGGTCATGTGATAACCTGAAGGGTTCCTGAGACTTGAGACGGGCAGATAAGACTGGGCCTGCATCCTACTGGTCCCAGCCACACTGGGCTTTGGTGTTTGCTGCATATGGGAGGAAGGCGGGGCTGTTTAATACGTGGGTGTGTAGTGAAAGCACACAACTTCTGGTCCTTAATACCTGCCAGCTTCACTTACCTGGATGGGTGGCTGAATAGATGGATGGGTAGATGGATGGATGCTTAGATGCTTAGATAGATAGAAAGACTGTAGTTTTGTATGTGTGTGAGCATATATATATATATATATATATATATATATATATATGAATGAGGAAATGAAGACGTCATTACTGTATTGTTTTGATGTTATGGTTTCACTTCCCTGTCACTCTTACTCTCCCTGTTCCCCGTCCAGGGCATGACCCCGCTTATGTACGCCTGTGTGCGTGGGGACGAGGCCATGGTGCAGATGCTGTTGGACGCAGGTGCCGACATCAACAGCGAGGTCAGTTGCTCCTGGGGCGACGTGGTGCAGGGGAACCAGGAAATTGGGGGAGGAGGGGGGAATGCCCTTGAGGCTTTGTTGTCATGGTGGAACTAGTTTGTCTGAGCTTGTCGTGTCGTAAGACAGAAGGAGACCCCGTACTGTCCCTCATCTCTCCCATCTCACTCCTCGTTGGCATGTTCTGTGTAGGCTGTCCACGTGAAGCACTGGCCACCACATGAGGCCTGAGGCAGGCAGTTCAGGGTTTGGCTTGGACTATCAGTCCATGCGAGTCAACTAGCTGATAGATTCCTATGAATCATCAGAACACTGTTCACTATTCAATTCAGTTGTTTTGTTCTTTTCTGTAGAGTAGGATTTAAGATTCTATTACTGACAACTTATAAATATAAGCATTGCCATCATACAAGGTACCCAGCCTTTCATTAGTTCTGGTTACCTGTATAAATGGGATGTACAACCGTTTTTACTTGGAATTGGCACAGACACAACTTAATAATGTTGACCAATTGTTTTACATAGATTAAAAGGCAAAGCCTGAGCTTTATTTAATTAAAGTGGCCTCTTGACGCCAAAGGAATTACAGAGTCACTGTGGTGGATAATGCCTCACAGATAAGGCCCGAAATAAGAACCACAGTATTGATTGGCTGTGACTGTCCCATTCGTCAGTGTTGAAGTACAATGTGTGTTGAGTTTTGAGTGGTGATTCTTGAACACAGCACCACGGGCTCCATGAACAGCATGCCAGCGGCCCGGCCCGGCCCACTGGCAGGCCATGGTACGCATGCCCAAGCTGTGATGTCAGACTTTGGGGGTCTGGCCTTCGCTGCGCCAATGGGGGGGTGGCGGACGGGGCTAAAAAAGCCACAGTGTTTGGGGCTTTCCTGAGCTGTCACTACCTGGTGTAACTCAGCAATCACCAGTTAACTAACCACTGGAAGATGGATCATACTGGCCAGTGTCTGGCAGCACACGATAATCCCACACATGGGCTTTGAGGCTCTTTCTCCAATCGCTACTGCAACTTATGTCAGCATTAAAATCTTGGCACACTTGTCAAACATCCAAGCACTGTAGACACTTATTAACCCTTATATAAAACTGGTGAATATGAATCATAATTACACATCCAATGCATTTGGAACTAGGCATCTCATTCCACAAATGCTAAGCATACTTTATTCGCATTGTATGTATAACAGAATCAGAATGTTCAGGAAATCAGAGTATTTCTGAGGAATCAGTCTCCTCGTTGACTCTTGATGGTGTGCCCCCACCCACCCGAGGTTTTGGTGCTATGTTCATGAATCAGCACGCAGTCATGCATCTGTCACCCACCAGCTAATAATCATAGCTCTCTCGTCCGTTTGTTTTCTGTATCTGTGACAACCGTTAAGAACCTCTAGAGGAGACTTTAGCCAGGACGTGTCACGATCGGGCCGGCCACAGCAAACGCCTGTGGGCAGTCAAGGGAAACGAGGGAAACGGAGAGAGAAAGAGAGATGCGGGTGTCCGGAGGATAGAAAAAAAAAAAAAAGCTCATTGCCCAATTTCTCAGCATCCGAATGTCCTGCTGGCTAATCCAGCAGCTCCCTCCACGTGCTTCTGCGGTTTTAATTGCTGTATTTCTCTCCTGAACCTTACCTGTGACTTCCCAGGTGCCAAACACAGTACACAAGTACCCCTCAGTTTATCCCGAAATGCGCCAGGGGACTCCTCTCACATTTGCTGTGTTACACGGACACGTCCCTGTCGTTCAGGTAGTGACGTTTTGACCTGTAATTATACTAACTTCTGTACATTGAATGATTATTATTATTATGCAACATCATAATAATAATGGTAACTGTAATGTCAGTTTTCTCCTTAATATTATTGTTTAGATATGAATGTTCTTGTTGGATATATATTAATATATAAGTAATATATACGCTTTATACATACATATATACATATATAGAACTAACCAGATGGGCTCGCACTGTATAAGCCAGTGGAAACTGAATGCAGTCGGTGATTGCGGAGGGGCGTCCTGCACTAGGCCTCTTCAGCTTTCCATGGTCGTGTGTGGAGCACTATATCCCCTTATAATATGCTTCCTCTCCCTATTGTAAGCTCACGAACTGTTAGTCTGAAACCAGATATGCACGCTTGAGTAGCAAGAGCAGAGGGCTGCATTCACAGTGCTCACTGAGGTGGCCCCTGACACAGTTTATCTCATTTATTCATGTTGATAGTCTCTGGACTCTACTGAAGTCCCAATGGATTGGTGAAGGATATAAAAATTGCTATTGCCAAAAAAGCATAGCAGGCAAAAAGGTGAGGATTCTTACACATACATAGGTTCAGGAAGGCACACACACCCTTGGGTGTGCTGCGAAAAAGCCCAGAAGTGATCCCATTTCAGTTACACACCTGTTGCGAGCTTTACAAGGCATTTGACACATAACCAGATAGACATTGCCTCGGTGGTACACAAAATTCACAGCTGAGGTCTTGGGCATATCTGTGAAGATCCATAGTGGTCCAAGGTGGATCTCTGTCCAGATCTGGCTAAGTGTGCAGGTCTGGATAGGGCCCCAGGATCAACTCCAGAACCCTAAGCAATCGCGAGATATGTTCAAGCCCCACCCTCTGTTAAAAAAGCCTTTGGAAAGCATCACATATTCATGCCTGGCAGAGACACCTATGGAGACAGGAAGTTGGTTTCAGGTGCCACAGTGCAACCTTAGTAATCATCCCATGAATTCAGCATTCAATCGCTGTGTTAGAGGTTAATGTTTCTGACATCGCTGCATTAATGTCATAGTTGTAATGGCTAACAGCTAGGTCTGTGGGGTGGGTGGGGCCTTGCACCTCTCACTCCCCCCACGTTTCCAAATTCCCTAATGAGACTAATACATCTTTGTGCCCTGATAGCTGCTGTTGGACGCCCGAGCCAACGTAGAGGGTGCTGTCCAGGATGGAGCTGAGAACTACACTGAAACCCCACTGCAGCTAGCCTCTGCAGCAGGTACGGCAAGGAATGGCTTGGCGAGGGATGGCCCGGGATGGAGTGTCCCCACACCCCTTCTGGCTCTCTACTCATGTTAAAACATGTTGACATGTTTTATGGGGTGCCAGTCCATCACACGGCACAACTATGCAGGTGCCATTTTGTCTAACTCGTTTTCTGTGGAAAATGACAAATCGCTATGGATATGATGTAAACTAATTTTATCTGTTCATTTTACAACATGATGGCTGTTTGTTGCTCTCAAGTGCATGTTTACCGCTTTCATTGTTGACACTGATGTTGGAGTAAAGCCATTTCATGTCACTATGGCTTATTAAGATTGATTGAATTCGTGAGGAAGAAGCTTGTGCGGTCAATGCAAAGGCTGAGTGTATGATCAGCATCTTTTAGCACTTTAGCACAAAGCAACATAGTTTGGCACTGACCCAGAGTTTTATCTCTGAAGTGTGCGCATAGGAAAGAGTGAATGTGGGGTCATGTGAGGTTTGATTTTGGAGGGTAGACCCCTGATGCTGCAGGTGTGGCGGGTGCTTGCAGGGAACTTTGAACTGGTGAGCTTACTGCTGGAGCGAGGCGCAGACCCCATGATCGGCACCGTGTCTCGCAATGGCATCTCCACAACCCCCCAGGGGGACATGAACTCCTACAGCCTGGCCGCCTCACATGGACACAGGTATCTGCATACACACACGCACACACACACAGACACCAATCTAAATGGGGACCTTCCATTCATTTCTATGGGCAAAACCCTAATCCCAGTCATGATACCTTTAACCCCAACCCAGCCCTAACCTTAACCATAAGTAACCAACCCAAATACAAGCCTTTTGGCATTTTTAGTTTTTTTATTGCATTCACAGATTTTTTTAAAATTGATGTTATCCAAATGGGTACCTGAAAAGATGTCCCCAAAAGTGGGGAAATTTCAGGTTTTACCACACTTTGGAGGCATTTTGGTCCACAAATGTGATCTATGCAAAGCCACACACACACACACATATAGACAATGGATGTAGTTTCCTGTACTTGCAAAGAAAACTAGATCTTAATCAGGGATGAAGAGTATTTCACCATACATAGTCAACAATTTAGCAGCAGGTGTCATTTTCATTTTTTCGCCCCTGCTTTAAGGTAAACCTGCTCATTTGCTACATATGCCTGGCCCCCCAGATCCCACCCTCTCTGCCAGCCCCTATTGGGAGCTCAGCTTGATGAACACAATCCTGCACACCGATAGTCCCCAGTTCTTATTAGTTATGCAAATGAACTAAAAACGTCTGGAAGTTATCTCTCTGCATGTAAAAGTCTTTAAAAGCATCTAGGCTGTTCATTTTTGCCAATAACTTTACTGTTATTTTATTGTTTTCAAAAGAAGTTCACCTTGTGTTTTGATGTATTATTTTGATGTATTACTTTTGGTGTTTTCTTTCTTTCTTTTTCCTTCTTTCACTTTCTTTCTTTCCAGTCCTGTGAGGGCCATTCCAGGGCAAATTATCCATTCACGGCACTACTAAACTCACTGTACTTCCAGGCTCACAGATTCCCATCCATTACCTTTCATCACTTTTCACCCCGATTCCCATTTTGCTCCCCAGAAATGTCTTCCGCAAGCTGCTGTCACACACAGACAAGAGTAAGGGGGACGTGCTGTCCCTGGAGGAAATCCTGGCCGAGGGCACGGAGTTGGGCGAGAAGAAGCCGCCCCAGCTGGACTCGGCCCGCACTGGCAAGGCCAGGCTGAAGGCCCTGAAGGAGGCCATGTACCATAGCGCAGAACACGGCCATGTCGACATCACCATCGATATCCGCAGCCTCGGTGAGCCTCAGCCCTGCACGCTGCACCTTTATCCTTCACTGGGAGAAAATGTCACTTTACGCGAAGCGCCAGTCTCTCTCTCTGTCCAGCAGTCTCCATATTTATTGATAGTAATGACTTTTCAACATGACAGCATCTTCAGCAGAGTAATGGGGTATGGGTATCATGTGCACCATTATTAAAAACAACCAGATGCTGAGCAAAAAATGGAAGAATCAGGATGCGACGGTGACCTGACACATGAAAAGTTATCTTAGATATCTAGAGGACATCGCTGGTGGCTTCCACAGTGCAAAATATGAATTTTAGTGACCTGAAGGCAATTGACAAAGTGCAATCCATTGACTAGCAGTCTGTTATTACAAGAGAGAAAGAAAGAGAGAGAGAGAGGCTGCCATGTCCTCAAGCCGCCATGCTCTCTGCTGCCCCCTGCTGTTAAGCCAGCAGCCGCCTACGGATGCGTGACAGAGCAGGGAGTGTGTTTACGGAGGGGATGCCAAAGCCACCCGCGTGCTGTTGTTGCTCACTCAGGGGGTGGGAGGGTGGCGAATCATGTTGCCTGGTCAGACCATTCCTAAAGCTGCCTGGAATGCCGACCTTTATGGATGGGAGCAGGGGAAATGACAGCCATTCATAAAAGTCATTGAAATGAACGGTGCCAAATATAATCTCGAGAGAAATGGTGGCGTGCCGCGTTCCCAAAACCAGACCCTCGACGCTGCTGGGTCTCAGAACAGAACAATCCGTCTCTATTATGGTGGAGCTCGGAGAGGCTCTGTGGAGGAACTGTGTCAACTTTCCGAGATGGGATTCGATTTGACCCTCATTGGGGGTAATACGATGACTGATATCTGCAGATACATCGGAAAGGCTTGTGGAAATCCGGACCTCCACATCCCTGAGGGGCCAGCAGAGTGGCTTGAAGGGCTGTGGGAGTCTCTCACTGACCTTAGCATAACGGACCTGGGCAAGCTTTTCATGCGATACACAGCACAAGTACAAGGTGTTTATAACGCACCTGCATTACAGCACCATTTAACTGATCCCATCTGGATGTAACTATAGTGTGTAATTAATCTGCGTTACGCTTTGCTGTACGCTGATGGCACATGTATTAACTCTGATTAATTACCCATTAAGAATGCAGAAGGCTGGATTAGACTGCTCGCAGCTGATTGGTGAAACGGCATTTTGGAAAATTAAGCCTGCTTTATTAGATGAATGTTAAGGCAAAATATAAATGCCATTTTCTGCTTTGTTTGGTTCGGACCAGGACTGTGGTCACCTAGTGTGTGTCTATATATAACAGGCTTAGAACTTAGGGCAATCATGTGACCTTATTCAATTTGACCACATTTTTGTGTCCCACTAACTCATACAGAATTGAAATATGCTGATTTTATTGCTTTTTTTAAAGTGTTTTACATATCATATCTTGCTCTGCGCTAGAACTCGGGAAAGTAGAATGTCCCAGGAGGGTGTGAGCTTGACCGGCGTGCATGCCGTGTGCGTGCAGGTGTGCCCTGGACCCTGCACACCTGGATGGAGTCCCTGCGCACCTGCTTCCTGCAACACCGCCGGCCTCTGATACAGGGCCTGCTGAAGGAGTTCTCCTGCATTGAGGAAGAGGAGTACACAGAGGAGCTCATCACCCACGGGCTGCCGCTCATGTTCGAGATTCTCCGGGCCAGCAAGGTGAACATCGCCGGCCCCCTCCACGCAGCCCCTCCCCCCACCACTGTGCCCCTGTTATTGAGAGAGTCATTCCCCAATATAATAATGACCTGACTGGTGTATTCTCCCTTAAGCACAAATATGCCTTGTCTCTTATATGTCCTTCCTGACCCCCTGCCCACCCCC
>JAODKL010000062.1:15574516-15588953 GCA_026780765.1 Petrocephalus schoutedeni | reverse complement strand
CCCCCTGCCCCCCCCCCCCCCCCCCAGTGTCATTTATCACCTCCTCCCTTTCTTGCTCGCATCTTCCGGATTTGGCCGAACCCCCTCCACTCCCCCCCAGGAAACCTCGTGTACATTGCCACTTCATAACGCTCCCCTTGTGCTGTACCTCCTTTAGTAATCAGTGATAGCTCTGCAGTGGGGCCCCGTAAATGCCCCCCCCCCAGAGTGAATTGCCCTCAGTAACGATATGTGACTTCAATGCAGGGGCACAGATCTTTTTTTAGTCCACTTGCTGGCCACGCTGAACGCTCCATATGCATCTGATACGGTTGCCATGGAGTCGCTGGGTGGGGTTCGGAGGGTTTCGGGTGGTCTGCCTGAACCTTCGCCCGGCTCTGCATGCATCACAACGCGGTCTCGGGTCTACGTTGCACCCATCTGCGCAACCAAGACGACCTCTGAAAGCCTGCGTCTGCACCAGGTGGCTCGATGTCCTGAGCCATCGGCTTGACGTCATGAAGCTTGAATCCCATCCTAGAGCAGCAGTTGGACCCTAGGAGGAGGCAGATTTTTTGTCAATAGCCCTATATAAAATAAAACATGCATATATGGCGATTACACAAAGCTAGAGACGGAAGATAAGCAGAAAATAAGTATTGTGAGACAGTTTTATAAATCTGGGGGCTACAGATGGGTGATCAGCTCCAAGATTTGGCGGGAAGTGTGTGGGGAATGTCCTGTGTGGTGTCTTACCTGTAATGGAACCGCGGGGGCACACAGAGCCATTGTGCACTGCGGTAGGAGCCTGAGAATGGGGGCGGTGACTGATGGGATTGGAAATGACTTCAATCTGTGACGGTAATTCGGGGGCCCGAATGCGCGGGCGTTCTTCATGCTGCACGACTCCACCCTGCTGGGAGATGGAGGCAGCCTGTGTGTGGGTTTGCTGGGGATTACCTCTAGCGGTGCGTGGAATTCTGCCGCGAGACCGGCGTGCGCGTGTGTCTCACTGCACATCCTCACTGCTCTTTTTACTCTGTCTGTGTTTGTGTCTCCCTGAACATTTCTGTGTGTGTATGTGCTTGCGTGCGTGTGTACATGTGTGTGTGTACATGTGTGTGTGTATATATGTGCGCGTGTCTGCATGTGTTGTCAGAATGAGGTAATCAGCCAGCAGATTGCAGTAATCTTCACGCAGTGCTATGGACCCTACCCCATCCCCAAGCTGACAGAGATCAAGAGGAAGCAGAGCTCCCGTCTGGGTGAGCACTGTTTTTTTTTCGGTTGTTTTTTTTTTTGGGTGGGTGAATGGGCAGTTTATCCCAGTGAACTGACGTGGATATGCAGTGCAGCATCACTTCTCCATGGCACATATGGATGCAGCTGGAGTAAAGTTCTCCACATGCTGAGGAGCAATCCTGCAGGGCCGGTAAACAGGACAATGTAACCGTAGACTTAGCAGTAAGGTTCCTATATAGCTGGAATTGGGTGACAGGACAGTTTAGGGAGAAAATGCAAGCACATCTCCACGCCAGCTTTGTTGTCATGGGAGCCGACAGGTCTCAGCGGACCGAGAGGGAACATGCCGATATAAGGCACACACTGGGAGCGACGGGCGGCTGGAACAGCTGCCTACGGTTTAATTGCAGTCACCTGACTTCTCCCTGCTCTGCCTTCCCACACATGCATATTTAAAGAAACAGCTCCTCGCTCCACTTGCTTATATACTGACAGAGACCCATGGCTCAGGTAAAACGCCCACTGCAGGACTGGGGTCTTCCCTCAGAACAAGGGCAGTACGTCAAAGACCACTGGTCAGAACAGTTTCAGTACAACTAAGTTATAGATGCTGAAGCATATCAGTCAAGGCCCTTAGCCTGCGTTCCTCCTTTTCCTTATAGTTCCATCTTTTTTTGGCCACATGGATTTAAGAAATTGCCTAAAATAATAGCTGCTGCTGTCTAGTTTCTGCAGTATTTCATCATATTAATATTATTGGAAATAGAGAATTTGCTGAAAAAAAAACATATTAGTCAAATTTAATTGATAAATGATATGCCTGATAGACATGAAAGCACTTTTCCTGCCTTAAAATAATACATATGTATTTGAGACTGTTAAAGTTAGATTTTTTTCTGTGATGCATTGTTGGTTCACTGGACTGTAATGGATGAGCATTTATGGATGGATGGGTTAAATCCTTCATCTTAAAGAAAGAAATGTGATGGTTGAGGTTTGAGAGGGGTTCCTCTTCGCCACCCTTCTTATCTGTGATTGTAAAGTTGTTCTCTGCTTTCAGATCCCCACTTCCTCAATAACAAGGAGATGTCTGACGTTACTTTCCTGGTCGAGGGGAAACCCTTTTATGCCCACAAAGTTCTTCTCTTCACTGCCTCTACAAGGTGAGTCAGCAGCATATCTAGACATTGGTTTCAGAGCCAACGGAAAGAAAGGAGACACATAGAAATTCTTGAGCCTCGACTGGAATGTGACATCACCGCCTTGCCTTGCAATCTTGGTGGTTCTTCTAGGAACTAGTTGAACCTGCTGGTGGTCAGCAATAAGTTGTCAAAAAAGAGGGAAGTTTTGATGGTTTAGCATCATATCTAGGCTATCCGAGAGGAGTGCTGCACGTACAACTTTAAAAAGGCCTGGGGCTGGCAGTGACTTAGCTAGCCACGCATCTGGTCTGACTTGCTGTGGCTGAGTTTGAGGTGCTGGTCAGCATTTTAACCTGAGAGGTTCGTGGAAATGTCACAGCTGGGGAAAGGAAGTCTGAAGGATTAATTTATAAGGATTAGTAATGCAGGATAGAAATCTGAAGCTTATGGAGCGAAAGCCTGTGAGTAACTTTTGCGCAGCAAAACAAACGCAAGCTTCTTGCAACTGCATAAGAGGATTGTGGGGATTGAGATATAGAGAGGCAGCTTAGGGATGCGGAGGACAGTTTGCAGAGTTTCTGGGACGTGATTGAGTAGCCCTTTTGTTTGCCTGCATAAAGCGAAGAAGTATGGGCAGTGCCGGCTGGGATTTCTGGAAATTTCTGATGGTTCGAGGCTCATTCTGACCGCACCAGACCCCAGAAGGAAGAGTGAAGGAAATGTGATTACAGACATTTTCATGCGTGTCACTATAATAAACTGAGATTCAGTGGCAATTTCCAGTACCATGTTTTTCAAGATTCGCTTAGCAAAACATAGCTAGCTTTCACGGCAGGATAAGTATTCATATCAGTATTCAGTTTAGTGTAATTCATTCAATGAATGAGATATATAAGTAATGGGACCATCCCAGAGTAGCATGGTGGTTTAGTTGGTCTCATTGTTGCTAATACTGCCCCCGCTTGGTGTATGTGGAGTTTGCATGTTCTCCCCATATCATGCAGGTTTTCTCTGGGCACTCAGCCTTCCTGCTGTAATCGAAAGACAAGCATTTAGGCTAACTGGCATCTCTAAATTGCCCACCATGTGTGTACACTGCGATGGGCTGGCGTCCCTTCCAAGGTGTACTCCTGCCTTGTGCCCTAAGCTGCTTGGCAGAGTCTCCAGGCCCGCCTGACCAGCATAAGGTGATGGATTGATGGTACTGTCCCAAGGCATCTCATGAAAAATGAAACGCTACAAATTTAGCAGAACACCTTAAGGAAATGGTATGGAGGTTTGCCAAAAAGAAGGATGGACCTCAAATTCATTGCATCCTAATGCGAGATGATCTCACTTCACGGCAGGCGCTGGCACAGTTACCAGCCTGGGAGGGTCTTGACAGCAACTCAATTTAAAGGGATTTTCAATGGCACAAAACATATTTCCAAATACTCAATGCACTCTATTGCAAGTGTTATTTAAATTCTGCATGTTATAATTAAATTGTTATTCTCATAGATCTACATTACAATATTTACAAATTACAGTAAAAAGAACTGCTTTTCTAAAATTGCACTCCAGCCAATCTGGTAGGTCTCCTAATCTGGGGCTGGTTGCACAAAACACCTCAAGTTTCCCCCTTAAGTATGACACTCAGGGTTTAATTTTACCTTAGCTGATGGATTTATTTAAGGGTGTTGCAGAGAACCCCTTAAAAGGTTTCAGCCTGCTAATATTACTTTTAATTATTAACCCACGTTCTTATTTTTAGATAATCGTGTGTGTGCTGGCATGCATAACATACCTGGGGCAACGACAGATGAAGTACCGTATGAGCCAAGCTGTCCAAAACTGTTCATCCCTCTGAATGTGATGCACTTTCGATAAATTCTTAGACAGATTGCTCGTGTTTCCGCCTTTACACGTAAAATACCCGTTGCACTTTTGGCAACGAGCACTGTCCGCATTGATTCTAGTGAAGTGCAGCCGCACTTTTGATCTTTTAACTCTCTCCGCTATCATCACTAGTCGCGGCTGCCAGATCTGCGGTCCCTGTCTGATCTGTGGGCGCATGCGCATGTTTTACGGTACCGCAAATCCGTATAGCACTTTGTCAAGATCTGTCCTATTTGTGAACGCAGTAACAAACCTTTCATGCAGTACCGTCGACATAGTAAGTTGGCAAATACTCCTGTGGCATGTGAGTTACAATATTGCTAAAATTATTATAATTAAATAAAATAACATACACAGTCGTTTTTGTTAGTTTTAATTCTTTCTAACGACTTCTGTCCACAACGAGTTTGTGTTTATTTAAGTGCTTTACAATATCACGTAAAATAAGAAGCGGTATATATGCCTGGCAGGCAGGCTGTACTTGTTATATATTACAATGTCCAATAACGGATATTAAGTTAAGTAGCATGTGATTGTGTACGAATGCTTTTATATCTTACAATGCATTTAAATCTAAATTTGTGCCCATACTATCGCCGATAGGGCCAGGTCCAGCTAATGACAGTATACAAATCACACAGACATAAGCGGAACAGAACTTTTCGCATGCGCACGCGGACCGGACAGCGGCACCAGTTTTGTGCGCGTGTGTGGGCGCGCGTGCCAGAGTTTCCCCTTCCTCACGCGCACGCGAGAGAACACTCCAGATTAACGTCATAATCAGTCACGGAACTGGTCAGATAACCTGGGAAAGATTACGTTTATGTAGAAACAAAAAATCAGATTTATTAATTGCTCAAGTACCGAAAGCAATACCGTTAAAGTCAGTGCTTATCGATACTCCGGTCTTTAAATTTAGCCCCGGTGCCCGTTTACTACCGGGTTTCGGTACCCATCCCTATTTACTGCATCGAAAAAGATTTTACGGCAGTAAAATCGTATAGTTTCCATGGAGACCATTGCTCGCGTGCAGCTGTGCCGGCTCGTGATACCTGTTATTGACAAAAATGTTTAAGAAAATATGGCCTCACAAAGGGTTTTTGTGACAAAATGAAACATTATTCGTCTGATATATATAAATAAAATAAAGTTTCCTTATCTGAGCAGATGGATTTATTTTTGTATCTTAGTTACATTAAATGCATTAATGAATACCTTTTTTACATGCATCGACATATTTCTGCGTCGGAAAATTCGATCAGTAGCCAATATACTTTCTGTCTCTTTGTTTTAGACAGTGGAACTTGCCCGTGATAGCCAGATTTAATAATGAATTATATTGACAATGAATTATATTGTAAATAAAGTTATAAATCAACTGCGGGTCGAATCTATAATGCAAAATCAATTAATCATCATTAGTCGCATACAGTCGCAGAAATATCTTCCCGGGATGAGTTCATTTTCTTCATTTATGCCCATAAACTCGGCCGTGTTGCGGTTAAGGTACAGTCAGAGGTTCTTTAAGCTTTGAAAGAGTCGATAAAATTCAGTAAATAGTGAAGCTAAAATCAGTTATAATGATCACCTACTTACAGTATAATTATCAATTTTACCCAGACAGACGTGATCACTATAAGCGGTTTCTACTGTATTCTAGGTAAATATAAATATAAGATTTTGATAAATGAGACAAATATGTGAATCTGCAGGTGAAGGTGCTGTCTGAGAAAATAAGCATAATAACCTTTTCCTTTTTCCAGGTTTAAATCGCTCCTCTCCAACAGACCTGCAGCTGAGAACACATGTATTGAAATCAGCCACGTCAAGTACAACATATTTCAGGTGAAACAAGAACTGAAAGACATCTGTTCTTAGGATATCTGTCTGTCGAGAGATCTCTGTGGCTCTGCGGAGGGAAGGCAATGGCTACTCTACGCATCTATGAATGCAATCGATAAGATACTGTAACTGTAGCAGACAATCTACAGCCACATGTTAAAAAATAGAGGAATGGTCTTATAGGTCGTCCATGCCAGTGTTGGTGGTCCTATCTAATGTCATTTAAAGATGATGAATTGCACAACCCTCCCATCCACACGTCTTCCTTGTTTTGCAGTTGGTGATGCAATACCTGTACTGTGGAGGAACAGAGTCTCTCCACATTCGAAATACAGAGGTTATTGAGGTAATTCTAGCAAAGAGGGACAACTGGCCCATCTCTCATGGGAAATCAATTGCAAAATAAATTAATTGCTTTATTAGGTTGGTTTTGGCAATTGTTGTACAGCTTATGGCTTTGTAAGAATTAAAAAGTAAGTTTATTTTAATAGAGTGTTACATTGTGTACATATCGTATATGTAGTTGGTTTGACAGAAAATGAGTTACTCAGATTAGGAAGAATACTTATAGTATTTGAAGATAATGTGATTGGCCTGCTTCATTCCTACATATCACGCTCTGTCTCACAGCTGCTATCCGCTGCGAAATTCTTCCAACTGGACGCCCTGCAACGACACTGTGAGATCATCTGTTCCAAGAACATCAACACGGAAACCTGCGTGGACATATACAACCATGCCAAGGTACGGCTGAGCTCCGCCCACCCAGGATGCATAAGAAGATCAGCCGCCTGGGCAGTGGCCTGACTAGCGATTGGAAAGCGGTAGACAACGTTGTGCATGCCAGTTTAGGCCAGCCACACTGCTCCCTGAGAAAGTCTTCAGTAAAAAATGTACATTTCATGTAGTTGCCACAGTTTTTAGTCAGGGAGCCTGCCATTGAGATGACCACTCTCTCTTAACCAATGACAGTCTGGGCTGTCTTAGGCAGTGACGTTATCTTGTTTTATAGTGTCATGAAACTCTGGTGTCACTCACTGCTCCACAGTTCCTGGGTACCTCGGAGCTTGCTGCCTATATCGAAGGCTACTTCTTGAAGAACATGGTGGTCCTGATCGAGACAGAGGCCTTCAAGCAGCTACTGTATGAAAAGCCGCCTGAGAACACCAGCATGAATGTGCTTGTGGACCTGGAGAAGACGCTGGCTACACGCATCCATTCCATCCACCTGTCCTCCTCCAAGGGCTCTGTTGTGTGAAGCCCCCTCCAAGCCCAGTCCAGAGCCTAGCGTTATCTTAACGCCACCATAATATTGCTGTATGACTCCTCCCCCCATCCACCAGAGGCGCCATCCATGGGCTGACTAATGACATAACCCCCCAACATTGTGGTGACATCATTTAAACGTCCACGTCACCTGTCTTTTTCAAAGGGCTGCATCATATTGGGAATTTTTGCTCATCAATAGCCAGCAGCCTGGTTAGTATGTAGTCTTTACAATGTTGCCACAATGTTGCTGTCTACCAGACGTCCCATTCATAGGCTTCTGCTAGTAGGAAGCTTCTGGAGCATACATGGCCTTCATCCATGGAGAGGAACTGACTGTCCCAAACTTATAAGAGTAGCGTAACACTGCTGCAATGTTCTAGCAACATTGTGTGAATGCTTTGGCTCCCATCTAGCTTATTTGAAATGCCTCGGATTCTCCCCTACTGTGGGTGACCCACGTACAATATCAACTGTTATCCATTTGCTTCCTGGACCGGGATCTGTCTTGTTGTCACGGAGTGTTCTTTAGACTGTGCCACTGTTGGACAGAACCACTGGTGACAAATGTGGGGGTTTCCTTTCGTTGACTTCTTGTTTTGTTTTTTGTCCTTTTTAGGCAACTCATAATTGTACTACTTGGGTTTAGAACAGACTAATAATTAGCATAACAAGCACTGGTTCACAATAATGAAGGTCATGCATTCTAAAGCAGTGATACTATGTATATACTTTAACACCCATGGTAACGCTCTGGAACAAACATAATGAGATTTTCCTTCATATTTTGTCAGACTGTGTAGATGTGTGCTTTTTATATTGCCTGCCTTAAAACTGAAAATCTCGAAATGGGAGAGTCAGTCTTGTGAGGACCTACAGTCATGGATGAAAGGTTGTTAGCCTGGCGAGTTTCACTCAGATTTCCCACTTGGCTAACGGTTGTTTCCCCAGTGAGCCGGTAGCACCCAGACAACAATGCCCTGCTCCTGGTAGCCCACCGATTAGCCGAGCACATGACGCGATGCAGCATCTAGCCGAGACGGAGAAGATAAGCAGTAGCATTAGGTGCATGCTCTCTCATTGTGTCGCTAATGCATGTGGACATTTGTGCGGCCGGCTTCGCCCAATAGGATTTGCTGAGGCACTGCTCACGTTTTCTATGGTAATAGAATGGGGAGGGTGGGGGGTGGGGGGATTGCGGGTGGTGGGGGTTGACAGCTGCATGTACTACTGTTGAAGATGACTGCCAAGACCTCAATGTGACCTTTTTCTTGAGGATCTGATACTGTAGATGGTAGACCTTTTCCATGAAAAAAGTGAAAATGGAAGTACTCTACATGCTGAGTTCTAGTCATGATGGTTATAAACAACGTCAGTGTTGCCTGTTAAGTAAATACTTCAGTTTAATTTTGACGACCAAATAATTATTCAGTATTATCTAATAGAACATTGGTAGGCTGGTTTGTACTTCAGAGTAAACTTGGGTTGCCGCTTCTGGTCTGCGTCCTCCTTGAAGGTCCAGAATCTCTCGATAAATTTCTTAAATTGATTGTTGCGATCTTTCGGTACACTTGGAATTATACAGTTCAGCTTTTTCCACATTCGACTTTTGTACGTTCCAGCTCCATCCTTACTAGATGTCTGATGAGAGGAATTTCTAAAGAAACAGACATGTAAATATTTTATGTAAATCTGAGACGAAACGGTGGTTTTTCCTGTAGATTGTGCGTGTATATGTGTGTGTGTGTGTGTGTGTGTGTGTACACACCCGCACACATGCTCCCTTTTGTTTAATTCTTCTGAACTGTATTGATTTCATTGAGTGTAACTGTACAAATGTTACTGTTCTAAGTGTATAACTACTTTAATGCAGAGTTGCATGTATTAAGGTTATTTTTTTTATTTAATTTTATTTTATGTTTGTTTGTTTGTTGATCTGTGTTATGCAGCCCTAAGGATTATAGGTACATGGTGTGGTGTTTTCTGTAACAAGATAATTGTTCCACCATCATAGGGTCTTCAGTCTGTCGTTTGTGTGTTTGACCTGCAGTTTAGGAGAAAAAGTTTCCAAGGTGGCTCATCCAAATGATCATCCAACAAGTGATCATTACGTCCCCACATTGTAAAAACACATGTAGATACATGTATATTATGTATGACTGAAAATGTAATGTATCTCCACTATAAAGATAGATATTTATATTAACAGGGCAATCCTAGAGTAAGAGTAAAGGTTATATATCTGAATTACATTTGAGAATGATATATATACACACACGCAGCATTCTGTGCTAGTGCGATTTCATTTTGTACTACTGCCTTGTGAGTAGGCCCTTATCTCTGAGTCTTCGAAAGTTGAATCAGCCAAACCCAAAGAATGGCTTACCTGTGTTATTGTGAACTTGCTGTTTAAAGCCAACAAAATAGGGTCCCCGCCACGCAAAGGAGTTTTGTGTGTAAGGATCAGATACTATATGAAAACAGGCATTTATGTTTGCATTGACATCGCTCCCCTCAAGCTAACCTGTTCTTTTGGCCCCCTTTAACAGTGTGCTACAAAATTTTTCACCCTGAAATCTCATCCCCTACTGGCATGCACAATTATTATTTTTTATTTTTAATGTTGGAATTTCTTCTTGGCAACAATTTATCTTTGGTTTTGTCATAATACTTTGAGGCTAACCATACTCTTGTTCTGCAATGGACACATTAAAAAAAAAAAAAGCTTTATGAGACTATGACATGCTACAGAACACCCTTTACTATGTACTATAAATTTGATGGAGTGGTTTAGAGCTTGGGTATCAGATTTAGTTTCAAAAATTTAAAGCTAAAAACTCCAAATTAAGACCTTTGAAGCAGGTAGCCTTTTCTGTGTCACCTCTACACACGGCATTTTTTTATGTAATTGTCCTGTAACTATGTATCTGGTTACTATAAGCAAGAAGTAGCACATTGGTGGTCACATGACCTGAAGCTGATTAAGAGCCTAAAAGTGTACCTAAATGGAAATAATATTACTAACAATGCAATATTTTTTTATTTGCATGTCTTTTCTCATTTGACACCGTCAGGTCATTTTGGTCATAACTCATTGTATTAAGTATTAAATTAAAATATACTATGTGCAGACATCATTAAATCGGATTGATAATTAAATTTTTTGTAAGGTAAACGGGAGCTAAACTTATACAAATGGCTGAATTATGTAAGACCGCCTTGTAGGAATAAAATACGCAGTAAAAATCTTTTAGTGATGCTGGATCAACTATGAGAATCTGTAGTCAAAATTACATTGGTGGCATCAATTTTATCATACATTAAAACTCAAGTGACATTCACAAGAAGCTAAGAAGTATATAATTTTGTTAATGTTTAAAAGCGTCTTCCTTCGGTACGCCCTTCTTTCATCTCACCTGTAGAGGGCTCCCACTTGTGGAGTGCACAACAATAGCAGTTAATGTACAGTAGGACAGATTTTAAATTAAGACCTCCTGACATGTGCAGTCTATTACTATTTACGGCCATCATCTAGTCTGGATAAGACCAGCCATTTAAGTGTACTACAGCTATAGATAAGATAATAAGACGAGATTATACTAATTTGTCTTACATTACTGTCTTATAGGGCCTTGTTCGGAAAAAAATACCTTAAAGTAAACCTTTACTTATTTATGCAATTTCCTCTTTATTGAAGGTATTCATGTTACGAGGCCAAAGGCAAAATGCAATGTATAACTGATTTCTATAACTGGCTGTTTCCCAAATTTAGTTTATTTAAAATTGCGAAATACAATACAAGATAATTTATGAAAAATAACGAACCACACACCCCCTGCTGGGGTGAGGCTGCTGTTTGCAGCCCTGTGGTGCAAAGAACAGTAACCAGGCAACCATGGAAGAAAACTAAAGCAAAAAGAAGATAATGAGTACCGAATAAACATTTCAGAGTGTTATGTATATCGATGGTCCTGGTTACGGTGATGGAGTACACACATGTTGAGGTGTTTTTCCAAAGGAGTGTAAAAGATAATCTTACATCATGCACAACACCATTGCCAGTGTTGTTTTTATGATATTCAGTGACATTCTACAAAAATGACATCAAAATGACACTCGATTGTAATAGCTTGAACAATCATTGAAGTTTATTGGTTTTGAAGATTATTATTATATGTTTTTCTGAGCACTACATGTCACAAATTGTCTACATGCCCAGTAGTACGTTTATTATGCATATTAACATCATATTTATTACAAATACTGTTAAAGCACCTTCAATCATAACCTTCTCAGTGATTTGTCTATCATACAGCATAATTAGAATGTTATTACATCTGTCTAATACAAGAACCCTGATTGGGCTCCGTTGATAAGAAGTCTGCTTCTCGTGTCACCCACACAGATGACATCTTTGTGCCTCGCAGTTTCCTCCTCATGGGTTGCTGCCGCCTGGTGGCCAGGAGTTAGCAGCACAAGTGACCGGATAGCACTGCTGATGTGTAACAGAGGGATGGGAAAAAAATGTTTAATTTCCCAGGCAGGGGTCAATGTTTTATAGACTACTATCTTGCAATGGATGTAGTGTAACAATGGGTTATACTATACTGGCTGTTAAAATAAAATAATTTATCCTCCTATCAAAAGACCAGCAGCATAATTATCACACACGGAGCATCTTTTTATCTCAGTATATAATACCGCAATTATTGCCTTGGGCAGAAATACTGGATACAGACTTTACGCATAACAGAGAATTAACTTTAAAATACAAGCAAGTAGCATAAAATTAATTTCACAATTTTAGCTAAACATTGTCATCATAGCATACATATTAAAGTCTTGACCACTTGAAAGCTATGATGCAAGTCGTAAGTTATTGCTGGGCATTGCCATGGCATTGCAAAGACCTTACCCATGTTATTTAAAATCTAATCTAATACAAATGGTTGCAATCCCAGTATGGAACTCTTATCCAGTAGACTTTATTAAGTGTGCTGTTTGCTAGTTTCTCCTGATAGAAATGACATGCTTGATCATATTTATTTTATCTTGAGCATTAGACCTGCTCACAGTGTTCAGTGCAGGTCCTGGGTTCTGCTGTTGCACAAACCTCTTGCTTCTATTGGATGAGATGCATTTAATTAACCTAGAGTGTATTTTAATATTTTATTTAAGACCGCATACATTGTACAAAAAAAAGAATGTGTAAATACAGGACATGGTCGTGTTCTAGTTCTAATGTTCAACTAAATGCATTTGTGTACAAGAAAATAAAATAGTCACAATTTCACTCAAGCTTTACTCTTTACTTGGGATGTGGCTGATGAAAAGCCAGAAGTAATCTGTGGAAAAAGCTAATTAGATATATCCAGTAGCATTTTGATGACATATCATGGAAAGAGTGCACTACAGTGAAATTTGCTTAAAATGGCTGACCGATTATGACGTTTATCTACTATAGTTTTTTCTGTGATATGACATGTGATTTATTGAAAGGGGGTTCTTGTATTAAGAAAGTAAGACTACTTCCCCATACCTTGGAACAATCCTCCTAATTATGAAAGTGATAGAAGTCTTTGGTAACACTTCCTATGTACTTCATATTCATAAAGCCTAATAACTGTTCTTACAATTCATTGTAACACATTCATAAAGTATTAAGGCTATAACTGAGATACCTTCATAATACAGTACAAAGCACCCTTAATTTCTATACCGAACATTATATTGCATAATGATGGTATCCATAGAGCATTATAGATGGGAGCCTGGTAAAGCATTCATAGTGCATAATAAACATGGTTATAATATATGCCTTTTTATACATTTTTATAAAATTATTGGAGTTCATGGAGTGTTATAATCAACACTATAATGCCATAAGACAATAAATTTAAAAATTGTACAGCCCCAGAAAAAGTTAAGAGACCACAGCACAATTTAAAAAAATCCTGGTGCAATCCTGGTTCTGCTGGCAGAAGACTACACTAAGCGGCAGTTTGCTTCCAGGTTCAAAGTTTCTAATACAATAGTAGCCTACACAAGAACAATGTGAAGCAGGACACACTGGGAATGACCAGAAATCAGCCTGGAAATGGGCAGAAGCGACTTTCTAATGCCAGAGATGACCGTCAACTTATCCAGCAGTCAGGCATGTGCACAGGTAGGGCTCAACCTGTGCAGAGCATATGCCCTTTTTGTAATTACACTCGGAAGTGCCCTTTTGTTTTGGGGAGTTTTTTTTTTAAATGTCCTTTTTTCAGTTTCAGCACATGCCCCTCCAAAGGTCTGTGCACGGCCCTGCCAGCAGTGCCTCATGAATGGGAGGATGACGTGACTTTCATAAAGAATGGGAAACATTAAGTGGTGTGACATGCACAGCTGGGACAGTTAGTATCAGGCTCCTAGAAGCAGGACTGAAGTCCCGTAAAGCAAGGAAGATGCCTTTAATTAAAAAGAAACAGAGAAGAACCAGGCTGCAATTTGCAAGGAAAGATTATATTTTACACATAAATTGAGAAATGAGTGAAACAAAAAATGTGCTGTGGTCTGTTAATTTTTTCTGGGGCTGTATAATGCTTTATTAATTCTTATATTCTTATAATGCATCATGAAGGTATCTATAGTGCACTAGAAATGACAGCTATATAGGCTGTTACCATAATTTCCATTGCATTTAAACTCAATTGTTGACATGAAATAAAAAAATAAATGTGCAACATTAATAAAGCATTAATAAAGCACACAAAAAAACGGAGGCCCATCTCACTGTTAATCCACCCTGGCTTTTAGTAGATATATAACTATATATATATAGTTATTTGTCATACTGCGATAGCCATCTGAATAAGGGACATTAAATGAATATTTTAAAAAAACATAAAAATAGGATTTTGACAGTTACTTCAAAAATTTGATGGAACTAACCATGGAAGGAACATACTAACCATGGAAGGAACATACTAGCCATGGAAGGAACACACTAACCATGGAAGGAACATACTAACCATGGAAGGAACATACTAACCATGGAAGGAACACACTAACCATGGAAGGAACATACTAACCATGGAAGGAACATACTA
>JAODKL010000062.1:15524412-15536273 GCA_026780765.1 Petrocephalus schoutedeni | reverse complement strand
GGGGGGGGGGGGGGGGGGGGGGGGGGGGGGGGGGGTGTTACATCAAGAGTTATGGCAGATTCACTCATCAGTTAGCAATATAAATGTAACCGTGCCAATGGAATGAGAACAAGGAGGAAGAGGAGAACGTAGTAGGTCTTGAGAAGTTCCTACAGCTCTGTCCCATTGTTTTAGCTGATTCTGGAGCTGTTCCGAGGCCAGCACCCACCAGATCTCCAGACCATCCAGCCCCACCTGGACAGGATCCGGCCCCCAGCCACACTTTCTGTGTGCACAGATGTAAGTGCTTATTTGAATCTCAATTTCCTCTGACAGTCCAAAACACACACATGCAAGCTTCTGTCTGCTTTGAAACAAAAACATTGTTAAAATGATTATCTGCCTTATATGTTTATATTTGTGCATGTTTATACCTTACCGTTGTATCCTCCAGGGCTCGACAGAGTCTTATCTTATCTCATGATATTTTCTTCCAAGTACTACGTTCAAATGCTGGGGGATAGGTGAGTAAGTGAGTGGGTATAGCAACTTTTCCTGGGTGATATGGCCAGTATGGTTGGCCTTATGGTATGCTAATCATTCATTTAAATACTCAAATAAGATATCTCTATGTAGCTTAATACCAATTTATGTTATGACTAGGACGGCAACAATGAATCGACAAAATTGGATGCGGAGAAAACGGTTTGACAGAAATCGTCAAAAGTGTGGGAGCATTTGAAAAATGGTGAATGGGTGTGTGTTTTACTCTTATCTGTTTGATGTCGTTTTTGTATAGCACTTACGTCAGTTTAAGTTGTGTTTAAATGTGCTGCATAAATAAACTTTACTTTGAAATAAGGTCAGAGTGACGGCACTGCACTCAGGCTCGCACACACACACACTCCCATCCGCATGCGCACACCCTGTCTGCCGAAACGAGACCTATTCCTCAACCCATTCTCTGTTTGCCCTGTTCTTATTCCAATGGCGGAATGCCATGTTAGGTAGCCAAGGGTGCACACTTGCCTGCCCCAGACAGTCCCATCTTTCAGTAACTCAGTGAGGTAGGATGAATTGCATTTAGACAGGGATGAAAGTAACTGGGTCTGTTAGTGTATGTGATAGCGCCATGCAGGATCACTTTTGTGTATTACTGTAAATATAGAAAACAAGTGCTAATTTTGAAACTAATTCTGTTACTGGGTTTTTTAGTGCAGTCTGATAATTAGATAATATTCTATACCTGAATAAATGGGTGGAAATAAAAGAAAAATCAGATTCATCGATTAATCAAAAAAAATAATTGACAGACTAATTAATTATGAAAATAATCGTTAGTTGCAGCCCTAGTTATGACTTTTTTTTTTATGACTTACAAAGAAAAGTCCTGCTCATGCTGAATCTCCAAACCGAAACTAAATTCAGTTAGCACCGTGTCAGCTTCTGTTAGCTGTCAGGGTACTAACCACAGGCCCTGTTAGGTTAGTTAGCAGTAGTTATGATATTCCTTGTTTTCTGTGTACTGAATCGGTTCCTATATGTCATTGCTTCACAGTCGGATCTTCATCCTGGCTTGACATTTGCTGTAGGAGAGTTATGGAGGATGCATGTTCTGAAGTTCATGGGAACTCAGGAGCAAGTTTCTTGTATTAATGGTGATTAAGAAATGGTTGGTGTTTAAAGAGGTTCAGAGAATGGACAAAATCTGTGGCTTGTAAAAGTACCAGAACTACATTGTATTTGGATGTTGAAAGCACGGCACAGTGGGTAATGAGGACGCCTCAAGGTCATCTTCCGGATCACTTGTTTAAAAGTCTGTGTGTCAGAGAGAGACCCCTGCATTGGTTTTGCATCCCAATCCAGTTTGCCACTTTTACTGAATTAGTGGTTCCTAAATGTTTCACATTTTTCTTCATTTAGCAGATGCTCCAACATACATTTTTTTGAGAAAGCAGGATCGGATCTCTGGGGAGAGATGCACGATATATCAGTTAACATACCACTGTCAGTTGATGTTTGTTAAAAATCAAGATATTGCCATCTGCCTGATACGTCGATATTTGATGAGTGCTATTTAGACTTCAGTCAATATTCAGGGTAAGCAGCACCAGATCTGATGACGTTGCTGCTAAAACGATAGAGATGCTTGCATTGGACGATCAGCTGTCTTCCATAGTGGAGATGTGGGATTTCATTGGCTTGTTCGCCATTTTCCTAGCTGGTGTTATTCTGCTGCTGTCTTGCTGCCTGCATTATATAATATTGTCGCTATGCACATTCACAGGATCTTAAGAAGTAATGTCACCTACATCAGTTTTACTTCAGATCTGTGGACTATAGAAGTTTGGCAATTATTGGTACCAGTAGAGAGAAACAAAAATATATTTATTGCTTACTGCAAGAATGTCCACATTGGCGCTATTCCTGAAGCATTTGGCGGGTTAATGTCCTTGCTCAGGGGCTTAATAGTGAAATCACTCAGGATTCAAACCAGTAACCTTCCTAATCACAGACATAGCATTTCTAACCCACTGAGTCAATCACCACTTCTTTTTGGTCCAATAAAACCTGAAAATCAATTTATTATGCTGGACCTGACATTAGTTAAGGCACTCATCAGTCTAAACAACGTAGAATTAGGCTAGTTCCTAAAAATGAGGAGCACATGACCTGCCTGAAAGGGGGAAGTAGCTGAAACGCAGCTCTGCTTCCTGGTTAGTCACATGTGACTGTCTGACCTGTTTGGTCTGTTCACTGTTTCAGAGCGCTCAGGCAGAGGTGGAGCAGTCTGGAGCTAGTTTCTGGGAGCTGGTTCAGACACTTCTGAAAGACCCCACCGAGAGAGAGCGTTTCTTCCAGGTTGGGAAGCCGTACCATCGTGCTTTCACAGCTGAGTTGTGTACTTTTTTTTTTCATTCTATACAGGGTGTTGCCAGTATTTATTCCAAAAAGAACTCAAAAGAAAGCATCTATATTAGGGATGCTCCACTCAGGGTTTTCTGAGCCGATCACGGGAGTCGTGTTGGCTGATACTGATCACCGATTGCCGATCACAGTTCAACAAACATTTCAGCGTGCAGTAACTTTTTAGGAGTGTTCTATTAATTGTGTAGCATAATTTATTTATTTATATTAATAGCAATAAAAGTAACTATTAACTGCACTAGAGAAATATGTGGAAGAATTATGAATTGACATGTTTATTTATTGGAAGGCAACATATATTTTATATGCCTTCATATGGAATCAAAGTTGAATGTGTCGAACATTATGCGCCATTTCAAAACAAAAGTAAATATGACAATTTCACTATAGGCTAAATATGGCAAAAAAATATAGCGCCCTTCTAAATATATGCTTAATTTAACAATGTAAAATGCCAGCAAAGACAATGTAAAGCATTTCTCAACATTTACATGTTAAGCATCAACGCCAAATTTTTGTATATGAGTATGATCAGCCCCGTGTGTTTGGAAGTCAGTCTGTTCCTCTTCTCGTCTACAGTATTTGCTGCACTGCTGAAATGTCGCTCGCTATACAGACGCTAGTGCATGGCGTGCGAAGGTACGCTCGTGCAGCGTCTGCAAGCACGGGGAAGCGGCTTTTATCCCGCTGGAAAGCAAGCAGCTGTCCGCTTCAGGGGATAAGTTGCTCTGAGGTTCATCAGCAATGTGGTTTGGTTGAGGGTGTCACTGCTACCATGTGACACATCTTCATCCACTAATTAAGCATATATAGCCTGCAAAGAGCCAGCTGTACTGTCTCTAGGGACAGGTGAAGCCATTTTAGCCAGTTTATTTTCCCGCTGAGATGTCTCACGTATAGCGTGTCATCTGATCGGTGCATTTGATCGGCTTTTATAGAGAGCGCCGATCAAATTATGTTGAACGAATATAGGCCAATAATGACCGGTGGCCGATTGGTTGGAGCATCCTTAATCTATATGCTTCTACTTAAAATGAATGGGTTGTTGTTGAGAGATGGGGGGGGAAATATGATTTATATGTTCAGATTAGTAAATGAGTCTGTGTTTCTTACTGTTTATCAGAGATGGATTTGTTGCCATGCATAAATTAAACCAGTATTGTGAATACAGTATAGCAGTTTTTTAAATAAGAAACTAAAAATCTATATTAAACAATAAATGCCTTTCTTCTTCCTATATATTTACTCCCCAGTGTTATATTCACACACACACATTCCTTTCTCTCTGTCTTTCTTCATTAGGAGGTGTTCCCAGTGGAGTATGGACCCAAGTATGACATGGCTCTTCAAATCCTGGTGTGGGAGCTCCTTTCCAGGCTGGAGCAGCTCCTTCCAGTACCAGACCTTGAACAGGTACAAGTGCAATATCCAAGATTCCCAGGGCATATGAACACATGCAACTCTAAATGGGAATACTGTCAGAAGAATTATTTAGTTTATTTTTTCCATATTACTTATTATTTTTGCTGTACACATCTAAATTCAGTTTGATGGCTCATTATGTAGCCCATAAAAGTAAATACTGGAGCTCTGTGCTTAAGATTCTTCTTCGAAAGTATTTTACTAAAAACTGCAATCTGGAAGAGGAAATTATACAAATAGCACTGTGTAAAATATCCTTCTACAAGGCTCTTGCTGTTTGTATGTGAACACATGCATAAAATGTGAGGTAAGTCTCTGGTCCTAATGGTTTCTGGTAAGTATCAGAACTGGAGCCTTTGTGGTTTGTCATGGAAAAAACATAGTAATGTTTTCAGTGGTCTTGTAAGCCTCAACAATAGATAAGCATGACTCCACCCTTTTCTCTCAGACTGTTTCCTGGCTCAGCACTGCCCCCTCAGTCTTGGAGGAATGTGTGCAATCCATATCGCAGCCACAGCTGCTGAAGACCGTGCTCCAGCACTACAAATGTTATGGACACTTGGAGACAAATGGTAGGATTCCAAAATGTATAACTTCAGGGCACACCCTTGTTTTCTTTAGCTACCGTTACTACAATGCAAGAAAAACAGTGCTTAGATATTTTGTTTGATTCTTATACAGGTTACAACTCCCTATACATTACAGCTTGATTGCCATAGTTTGCCCTTGTGTGCTTCTGTTATCTGGACATATTTTCTTTATGGGACCCTTTGGAAAATGTCATGATTTCTGTTTGGTAATGATTAACCATAGTACCTGTTTTTAGACACTTTGTGTAAAAATCCAAAGTCCATTCATTACATGGTTGTTATACTGACAGTGTGTTCTGCAAATTAACTGAGCTCCTAAAGAATATGATTTGGTCTGTTATGTAAACTAACATTTATTTAAATACATTAAAACATATTGGACTTAAGTTTGCAGTGCCAAGTATTAACTGTTGTCATACCAACATTTCTCTAGATAAATATGAAATCTGTTCAAAGTGTTGCAACAATTAATAATTTAAGTTGTTATAAACACAACAACAGCATCATTGTCATGTTAGCAATGAAAATATTGATGATGATGTTGAGGATGATGCCACTAAATCAATTTTAAAGACAAAAATGTAAGCAGACTGTCATTTTGACAACATTGGAATTTCTGTTAATGTTAACTTTTCGCGTGTGGACCTGTCCTTCAGTTCAGTTACAATGACTAGTTTATCCAGTTACCTTTCCAGTAATCTGAACTTGCTATACTAGTTTGGCTCATATTCTTATTGACACCGTGTAACCTGTTAAAAAATTTTTCCCCTCTTTTCGAAAGGAGCATTGTTTGCAGGGACTGGCAGAATCGCTCACACTGCTGTGACACCTGTTTTCCTCTCCCTTAGTGACCATCCCCACCGTGGATGACTGCGTGCTCGCCTCTCCACCCTTAGTCAGAGTGGTGTTCGCCACTAAGCAGATAGATCCTGATATCCAGGCTGATGCGGGGCATGACCACATCAGCTTTCCAAGTCCCACCTCAGTGAGTGAAGAAGTGGAGATAGAGACCGTGATTGAGAGCACTGATTACACTGAGGTGGAACTGGGAACCAGTGTGGACCAAGCTGAAAGTGGAGTTGGGGCCGTAGATACTGGGACGGAAGAAGGGACGGGAGACGAGGAGCGGTCCAGTCGTGAGGAGCAGACCAGCTGCGGAGACGGGCAGAGTGAAGAGGATGACTTGAACCAGGAGCGAGATCACAGTATCGACCGGGGAGGAGGAAATGGAGAGGTTCACGGCCCCCAGATCAGCTGTGTGTTGAGCTTGGCTCCCTCAGAACAGAAGGAAGAGGAAAAAGCCATGCGAGGTAGCATGGGGAAGCCTCTGGAGGAGCCTGCAGAGTCACCAGAGGACGGGTAAGAGACGGCAGATGCGTGGAGGGTCTAAAGGACTTTGGCATGGCATTGTGGCACTGAAACACCCTGTGTTTATGTGCTTTTTTTTCAGGATCAGCACTGAGCCCTCAAGCGAATCAGCTCTGAATCAGCAGACAAAACACAAGACAGGTGAGGGCAATCCCTGCCAGCCCCCCCAGAGGTCATCTCTGGGTTCACTGTATACTTGCATGCACTCCCAGCGGCATACTGGCGGTGGTGGAATTTCCTCACTAATTCATAACTCTGGGTCCAGGTGAGGTTCCTGTATTCCTAGATTATTACTACTTTGGTAAGACAGTCACACCTGGGTTTCCATAACATGTTCACTCACTCCTGTTGAGCTTTATTGCAGCCTTTTGCCATTCAAATATCAAATGTAGGTTGCATTTCTGTCCAGCTTAATTCCACTGAGTTTACAGAGGGATGGGTTGGTCTTTCGAAGTAAATGTGTATTTGAATACAAGTCTATAATTTTTTCTTTTAATATATTTCTCTGATATAGGGCTTTATTTTTTGTGCATGGTGTGGTGGAGTTGAAACAGTTCAGGAAAATTACAAATGATTGATTTTGCAGTAGAAAGCTGTTATGTCAAGAGTCAAGTGTAGCCATTTGAGAGCTTTTAATGCTTTCTCTCTTGTCCAGCAGATGGCACTGTGGAGCTCTCGTCAGTGGTCTTTGCTTGTGCAATGTGCCCTTTCGTCCACGCAGAGGAAATGCACCTGCACCGGCACATCGAAAGAGAGCACCCAGAGGAGTACAACAAACTCCTGAGGTCTGAAGACCCTGAAGCCAAGAGCCAGGAAGCAGAGAGCACCCAGGACTTTCAGGGTCCCACACAGACCCGTGCAGGGGCCTCCAAATCCCACGCCTGCCCTCAGTGCGGGAAGAGCTTCCGGTCGCGCTCAGACCTCGCCCGGCACCAGCAGATCCACACGGGCGAGAGGCCATTCCCCTGCAGCCAGTGCGAGAAGAGCTTCAAGAACTCATGGGACCGAGCGAGGCACGAGCGGACGCACACTGGGGAGCGGCCTTTCCAGTGCTCCCAGTGTGGGAAGAGCTTCACACAGCTGGGTTTCCTGAGCCTGCACCGCAAGCGTGCCCACAGGGGCGACTGCCCGCACCGCTGCTCGCTCTGCGCCAAGGATTTCGCCTCCCCGTCAGAGCTGGCCAGGCACAAGCAGACGCACGCCATCCGGAGGCAGTACCGGTGCCCGCAGTGCGAGAAGGGTTACACGCGCCTGTCGGACCTGAAGCGGCACCAGCTGAACCACAGCGGCGAGCGTCCACACCGCTGCGCCGAGTGCGGCAAGAGTTTCACCCAGCTGTGGATCCTGGCCAAGCACAAGCGCACCCATACGGGGGAGCGACCCTTCCCCTGCCCCCACTGCCAAAAAAGCTTCACCCAGCTCTCCATCTTGATCCGGCACCAGCGCATCCACACCGGGGAGAGGCCGTACCGCTGCTCCCAGTGTGACAAGACCTTCCTCTCCTCAGGCGAGCTCTCCAAGCACCACAAGTGTCACACGCAAGACCGGCCATACCTCTGCAGCCAGTGCGGTAAGAGCTTCAAGACGAAGCGCACCCTAAACGAGCACTGGCGGACGCACACCGGCGAGCGGCCCTACCGCTGTTCCCACTGTTCCAAGTGCTTCGCCAAGTCCGCGGCCCTGTCCCGGCACCAGCTCATCCACACGGGTCAGAGGCCATACGTGTGCTCCCAGTGCGGGAAGACCTTCCTCTCGTCCCGAGAGCTTCTATTGCACCACCGCTTCCACACAGGCGAGCGGCCCTACAGCTGTCCCCGGTGCGAGAAGAGCTTCAGGTCTTCTTCAGACCTGACCCGACACCAGCGGAGTCACACGGGGGAGCGCCCGTACACCTGCGCCCTGTGCAGGAAGACGTTTTCCTGCTCGACCAAGCTGAAAAGACACATGGAGGTCCATGGTGAGAGCAGGCCGTTTCAGTGCTTGGAGTGCGGGGCGGCTTTTAACCGGCTGTGTCTTCTGAAGACACACCAGCGGACTCACATGGAAAAGAGCTGAGCTCTTGCCCAAGCCTTCTCTTGGTGATGTCTGTGTGCGCGCATGTGTGAGTGTATGTATGTGTGTGTTTTAATTCATGTAACATACTGTAAAATCAGAAATTTTGTCTGTATTACATGATGCAGGATGCAGTAACAAACTCTAAACATTGAAGATCATGAGATTGCATAAAACAATATTGTACATTTGTGATCATTAGCCAGAATACAGCAAAAATACAGCATACAGAATACAGCCAAATCAGCGGAATAAAATCGAATCAATATGTTTCCTTAAATGAGTGATTGTTCCCTAATCCCTTGGGTAGCATTTAATCTTTTTTCCTGCAGAATGTTTTATTTGTTACTTGAAATGCAATGTAAAAATTTTGAGTGAAGAAGTGTAAATGTTAAGATATGGCATAATGTGATTCATTCTCACTTTTTGTAATGTCTAATAATAGTAAATTGACTTGTTTCTGCTGACTTGTTTGCAGAGGTTCTGATTGAAATCAAACATTTGATCACAATACGTTAATATTTTTTGATTTCCATTTTTGTTTTAAGGATAATGTTACACTCATAATTGTGAGTTCCTGTTTTGCATCTGGCATGGCTTGGTAATGATTATTTCAGAACTTTTGGACCATCTTTGACTCATGCTGGTGTTTGATGATGATGGATATGATGATTTGAGGGTCCAAGGCTCCTTCCTGGACACGTGTGGACGTCTCCCTGGTGTTCCGATATCAACACTCATAGGAGATATTGCAGTTCTCCTCTTGCAAGCCCAAAACAGTAACTACTGTTATAACCCTCAAGTTCTCCTCCAGCACAGTAGAACACATCAATGCTTGAAAAATCAACACTAGGGAAATGAATTGTTGTACTTAGTGAGTGTCCTGTGGCGTCAGTGTCAACATGTGAGATTTTATGCTTCCCAATAGTGTAAGACGTGTAGCTCTGTCGTGTCCTGGTGGTACTGAGATTCATCCACATGCTCACAAGTGAGTTAAAAATGGAACTATGGGAATATCTCATGTTTCTTTTTGGTCCTTAAACATCCCCAAACATAGTGGAGTGTTCCAGCAAGCATCATCTGTTAACCACAGCAAACATAATGGGCTCATTTTTGTGTAATTAATGGCCTTAAGAGTCAAACCTGTCATAAACTGGTTCAAGCCCAGCCTCGGCACATCTGTGGGCTCTTGAGCAAGGCCCTTAGCCCCCAGCTTACTGGGCGCCCCTCGAGGTTGCTGCCCTTCACGGCCAAGTTTACTTTCATGGACAGCAAGGTTGGGGGAGGTGAGAAAACAATTTCCCCTCGGGGATCAATAAAGGTGTATCTTATCTTATTTAAAGGTTAATTAATGCATTAAGTAATATAATTTGGATTGGTTAACCATCAGTGATTTATTGATTCAGTCGGAATTTTAGCCAAATCTTAAAATTGTTTTTATTTTTTCACTTAAATCCAAGAGTAGGTGACTAACAAGAAAGGTATGCTTCTTTGCTGGACTTTGGAGACATCGTTCACTGGGACTAGAGTTAGCCTGTGATGTACACATTCTTATGTCTTTATCACTATAAGCTATAGATAAAGTTGCATCTCACATTTTAATACACTGTTCCAATGCCACACTAACACAATATATATATATATATATATATATATATAATGTAATGTATAAAATATATACGGCACTGAATAGCTATGAATAAAAGTGTATAATGCCCTTATGTTGGACAGATTTGCCAATAGCTACTCCCAAAGTTAATCCTTACTCCACTTGAGGGCGCCAAAGGGTTTACCCATTGACTTGGATTAAAATGACGTCAAATTATGTAGGATATAGGTAATTGTGACTGAAAGTGAAATCTGTTAAATATATAAAATTATGAAAATGGAAAAATAGGACATTGATGTATACCTTCTATGAACAGAACATCATTTGGATGTGGTACAGTGTAATAATACTCTGCCATGTTCTTATATTCAAATTGTTTATTGCCTGTACGGATGATCACATAATATCAAGTCATATTTAGCATTCGGTTCATAGGAAATTAAGTCCAGCCTTTAAGAAATGCGTAGGCTTTTAATATGAAAGCAAGGGTAAACGGTAATACGAAAAACGTCATCAACTGGCGTCTTCGCGGGCTGCTTTCTAGGTTCAAAATAAATTATAGTTTCGTTTGTTTCGTTGCAGCGATGGGAACAAAATGAACAAAGGCAAAGATAATACTGGTGTGCAGATGCAATATGTATTGTGCTGTTACAAACAAGCTGCCGTTGCAATATGAGTAGCAAAGACCACAACTGTCGCCTTGTTATTTGAATAGAATGCAATAGATATACTGGTTATATTGTTGTTTCTTAGTCTACTAATTCTAGGATGCAATTAGATTTAGCAAAATTGCTTTACTCTATTGCTACAAGCCATAATTATACATTCTATAAATAATATACAAATCTGAAGACAGCACGACTAAAAGCTTTGCTCCAAATGCCGTGTCTTCTTAATAAGTGCCCGTTTCCATCTCTCAGAGCTTCTTTTGCCGGGCTGCGCCTCCTGGTTGCATCATGTGGCAGGCGGCACACGGCAAAACCGTAACGGACTGCGGCAGCCTGGAGGCATTGGACGCTTTCTGACAGATAGGAAAAGGGCACAGCTGATTCTTGTACTCAGAGCTCGGATGAAAGACAGCAGAAGGGAAGTAAGGAAAAGGAGGGAGAGGTATAATGTGCAGGTGTGGTTAGTGTGCTTCAGAACCCAGTTTGTTTCCATTGCGGATGTACCTGTTTCAGAAGTATTTCTTGCTTAGCCAGATAATTTGTTGGGTTTAAGGTAAACCAGTTTAAATGGACTTTATCTTCGTTCACTTACATTTAGCCCAGACCACTTAAAATCAAAAGGTTATAGGGCTAGCAAGAAATCCTGCTTCCTGAAACAGGTCCCTGAACACACATGGGAGGTTTATCTGGAACAGTGGGTCTAAAACTACGGCACCTTTACAACCGGTGTCACGCGAGCTCCCTCTAGTGGTACACATTTTTGTCTCTGCTTTCCATCTCTGTTTTGAAATATTATATTCACTTATTATTAATTTAATCTGGCTTTCTTTCTTTCATTTCTGTGTCTTTCCTTTTCCCCCTTTTTAATTACTCTGTATAAATGATGCAGGAACGTATTACAACACACCCATGTAAAGAGTTTTGGGGCGACTCTTGTGAAAGGCACTATATAAAAAGAAATTGAATTAAATTTTGTAACTTGATTGTATGGCTTTTGTTGATATCTTGTGCTTTCTGTTTCATTTATTTGTTTACTTATTTCATTATTTTATTGCCTGAGTATGTTATGCCTATTTCTCCTACATCATTCTCTGCTTTTCATTTGTTTATGGCAGGACATGACAATGATTCCTGTGGTCCACATGGCAGAAGACCAGTTTTATTGTCTCATTGAGACCATTCATCCAGAGGAGTATGACTGACCCCTGGTGTATGGAGGAAGCAGACCCATGGCCTCACAGATAA
>JAODKL010000062.1:15448133-15465752 GCA_026780765.1 Petrocephalus schoutedeni | reverse complement strand
ATTTTTATTTTGACAGCAACAAACTGCATTGCAGGGCTTTAGATAATGGGCACCGGCTTTTCGGGACTGTACGGATGTTATTTTCGGCCAGAATTTAATCAGATTAGTAGTTTGCCTAACATAAACTCAGATTTTAGCCTAAGCATTTTGCACACTTATTCAATGGAAATTCTCATGTAGCAGGCAGACAACTTTATGGCTTTAATAATAGTGAATTCAGTAGCTACAAGGACAAATGATATTAAAAAGCTCTCTGTGCTAATGGTAATTAAAAAAACACGAATAGACGACATTTCCTGTGGTTTTGCCTTCACTGGAGGTCCATCATCCAGAATAGAGCCTGTGTGTCTCCTCTTCAGATACTCGTGCATAGCACTATTGCCGCTGTGGTATGCCATTGAACTGTGTAGAAACTACCTTTTTGATTTGTCATAATTTGAACTATTCCTGTAATGACCTAGTGATGTTAAAGGAGAGTATTTATTATAATGATCTGAAACATTTTAGAAATGACAAAAAATGATGCGTCGGTTTAAAATACTGATGTTGGTGCATTTTCTGCGTTGACCCCATCAACTACTTCGAGTAATCTTAGCAGCCCTACATGTATATGTATTTGCATGAAGATTTGGCAAGGATCACCTGTTATTGGTCTTGACATCACATAAAAAATGTTTTCCTTGATCTTTAAACATGTCTACGAGTTGTTATCCGTGTTGGGAGTGGTGCTCAAACTGACTGCTAAGTACCAAGAGGCTCCGTGTAGTCATCATCCTGAAATTGAACCTTGGGACTGGATGCCCACACCTGTAGCCTGTGGACTGACGAGCCAGTCCGCCGAGGCTCAGGCCATCTCTGCTCTGTGTCGCAGGTGAAGAAGAACAGCTCCCCCCCACTCTCCCTCTACGGCCAGCTGCTGTGGCGCGAGTTCTTCTACGCCGCCGCCACCAACAACCCGCGCTTCGACAAGATGGAGGGAAACCCCATCTGCGTGCAGATCCCCTGGGACCGCAATCCCGAGGCGCTGGCCAAGTGGGCTGAGGGACGCACCGGCTTCCCCTGGATCGACGCCATCATGACCCAGCTGCGTCAGGAGGGCTGGATCCACCACTTGGCCCGGCACGCCGTGGCCTGCTTCCTGACCCGGGGGGACCTGTGGATCAGCTGGGAGGAGGGCATGAAGGTAGGAGATAGGGGGGTTGGGTGGGGGCTAAAGATGGAGGTCGAGGTAGTGGAGTATGGAGGCCAGAGGGTCGATTCAGAGCTGAATGGTGATGAGAGCATGAACACTGTAGCTATATGTGGCCGCCAGTGTAGCCTAGCGGCTAACTGACCATCGCATCCTCCGAAGGTGTTCGAGGAGCTGCTGCTGGATGCTGACTGGAGCGTGAACGCGGGCAGCTGGATGTGGCTCTCCTGCAGCTCCTTCTTTCAGCAGTTCTTCCACTGCTACTGCCCCGTGGGCTTCGGCCGCCGCACCGACCCCAACGGGGACTACATCAGGTCAGCAGCTCCACCAGCCTCTCCTCCGGTTGGCTTTTGTTATGAGTTACGAGTATGTGCACGCATACATACATGGGTAGCATAATCCTTGTTTTGGGCCAGTGGACCCGAAATGTCAGACTAAAGACCTTGGAGTTCCGACCTTCATTGTGGTACTGCATATAGAATTGGATTCGTTTAAATGATCCTTAAATGGAGGAGTCGTCCTTTGTTGGGGGGGCTGAAATGAAAATGAAGAGGATGACCAGCAGTGAGATGGTCCTGGAGAAATTCTGTGAATGTGGTCTCTGAGATTCAACATCATGTCTTGGATGATGATGATGATGTTGATTAATCGCAGCAGTCCTATACTTGGCTGGAAAGCTGCGTCACAAACGCATGTATCGGTTGTAATTAAAATGTAGCGCTTTATGAAAGGGTGGTCCTGTCTGTGTCTTTAGACGTTACCTGCCAGTCCTGAGAGGCTTCCCAGCAAAGTACATCTACGACCCCTGGAACGCCCCCGAGGGCGTGCAGAAGATGGCCAAGTGCATCATCGGCGTGCACTACCCCAAACCCATGGTGCATCACGCCGAAGCCAGCCGGCTCAATATCGAGCGCATGAAGCAGATCTACCAGCAGCTGTCCTGCTACCGTGGCCTGGGTGAGTCCTGGAGGGACGCACTCTCTCAGTAGTCCAGTGTCTGGGTGTGTGTGAGGGAAAGAGCTCAGTGGGATGTATGTATGAGCTTCTGCCTGATGGGTAGTCTGTGATGATACAGGTGCCATGACATTTGTGCCTAGTCGATGAGGCATTGTGACATGGACGTGGTGTTAGGACACCTGGGATAATGGACCAAAAGAGATTCAGCACCCACCTAATAAGCTGGTGGCTCTGACTGGGCACATCACCCCCTCCCCTCTTCAGGGCTCCTGGCGACGGTTCCGTCCACTGCCAGCGGTGGCAACGACGAGGCCGGTGCTGGGATTGGGTTTCCCCCCCGCGAGGGAGCACAGGACAACTCTGCTCATGCCGGTATGCGGTGACAGCGTGCCGTTTCTTCCTAACTCTGTGTTAACACTGTGTTTTTCTGTGATAAGATATAAAAGGGAGCTATCGTAGCATAAGGCTATGGGCTAAAATCCATGTGCCAGCAGTTACATGGTGCTGTGTGTGTCTGTGTGTTTACAGGGTACCAGATGCCTGTAAACCCTGCAGGAGACTGGTGTGCTGGCATGCTACCGCCCCCTAAAGGAGATAACAAGCCTGGCAGCAGCAGCATGCCGCAACAAAGTGTGTGGAGTGTTACACCCCTCCGTACGGCTCTTAGCGTTTGGTCGTCAGAGGACACTAGCTGGTTTGGGTGGGGTGGGAGATGGCGGGTAGCCCTAACCCTGGCCAGATGTCATGTCTCAGAACTCTGACCCCTTGCACTGCTGTTCCAGTATAGATAGCCTTGAATGAAAGCCCTGTACGTCGTATGTGTTGCTGTTTTTCTGAATCCCTTTCCTGTCTGTCTCATTTCAGATGTTCCTGCAGGAGTCAGCGTGTGTTACACACAGGAGCGTCCTCAGTCGCAGCCTGGTGAGGAAAAGCCGCATTGGCCTCTGTTTTAGCCCCCCTTACTGTGACCAGCAATATTAAGTGATTTCTCTGTGACTCCACTCCCCAGGGCGTGGTCAGCACAGCAGCCTGCCCACCTCTGTCAAGCGGCCCAGCGAGGATTCTGCACCGGGGGTTGTCTTCAAAGTTCAGAGACAGAACAGCAACTAGCCCAGTGGGTGAGTGTTGGGCCAGGTCCAAGACCCGTATGGGTGCCAAGTACTCTGATTGTGGGCCCTGTGGAGCTGATAAGTTTGTAGGAGCGGTGATCACTTAGGAAATAATCATTTTGATCCATGACCCAGAGGTTGCTGTACACATAAGAAGGAACCGATCCTGAACAGCTTTAGAAAATAACTGAATAACTGTGCACAAAACCGAGAAGTTACTGTATTAGCATTGGCTTGGAACACAGTTTTAATCATTTTCAGTTACCAAACTACCTGAGCAGTTTTTTGCACCATGAGTGCTTTACCAGACTTTATTCTGCACAGAGATACGAGCATACTGTTCCAAAACGGCACCCTTTTTATTTATACACTAATAGATTTTATTGAAATCATTCTCTTACATTCTACCTGGTAATTAGCAGTAATGAAATACTTCATTCACCTTTAGACTTGTAAGCAGCCCATCAGCAGAGTGTACAGGGTGCTGTCACTCTTAGCTTAATCCCATCCCCTGGTTTTTACGCACGTTGGCACTGAGCTTGAGGTCTGAGGGTGTCTGCCGATATAGCGCCTTTTTACCAGCGCTAGCATGATGGTAATCTAGTTAAGGACAGAAACTTGTGCATTTTTTATTTTTTTTTTGATGTATTACAAATGGTTTTGAATGATAATTTGTTAGCAGTTATTAAGTTATAAACAATATAAATATTGGCAGTGGTATAGGGAATCTCTTGGAGCTTGACTGTCTCTGCAATTCTGCATTGTTTTTGTCTTTCAGGCATTGGAAATTTGGATCATGTTCAAACATAGAGTAGAGGAAGACCTGTGCGGGTATTTTTTTTTTTTAATCAGTCAGTCGATGCTCAGAGAGGAGAAACGGCCTTTGCTGCCCTGGAGTGAGTGTTCCTTTCTGTAAACATTTAAAATTTTATTTTTGAAAATTTGAAAACTGTACATTACTCGAACATTACCAAACTTTGTGTATATAGGACTTTGATTAAATCAGCTCTCATACGGATTGTAAATATTTGCTATTGTACGCCTTTCTTTTTATGTGTAGTCATTTACCTGTTGATATATTTTTGATATGAAACATCGATGGTAAACTTGTTCAGTGTACCGGAAGTTTGGAGTCTTTGTTTTGTATCAGTCTGTCCTCTCTTCCGTAGTCTCTGCACGGTACCATCGCTGTTACTCTGAGTTATCGTGTACTCTGCCTGAGTGTAACGTAGCACTTCGTGCTCTTTGTCCTTTCATATTGTGCTTGTTTTATTAAAACATGGGTTAATAAACCTACTTTGGTTGTTCTGTTTTTTTGGGGGTTGGGTGTATATGTAAAAATATTGCAGTACACACTATATTGCCAAAAGCATTGGGACGCCTGCCTTTACACACACATGAACTTTAATGACATCCCGTTTTCAATACATAGGCTTTAATATGGAGTTGGCCCATCCTTTGCAGCTATAACAGCTTCAACTCTCCTGGGAAGGCTTTCCACAGGTTTAGGAGTGTGTTTATGGGAATTTCTGACCAGGAGAGCATTTGTGAGGTCAGGAGCTGATGTTGGATGAGAAGGCCTGGCTTTGCTCTAATTCATCCCAAAGGTGTTCTATCGGGTTGTGGTCAGGGCTCTGTGCAGGCCAGTCAAGTCCCTCCGCACCAGACTCGCTCATCCATGTCATTATGGACCTCGCTTTGCACTGGTAAGTAATCATGTTGGAACATGATGCCAAGGTGCCATCCCCAGAATGTTCCCACAAGGCTGGGAGAATGAAATTGTCCAAAATGGCTTTATATGCTGAAGCATTAAGATTTCCTTTCACAGGAACTAAGGGGCCAAGCCCAACCCCAGAAAAACAACCCCACACCATAATCCCCCCTCCACCAAGCTTTACACTTGGCACAATGCAGTCAGGTAAGTACCGTTCTCCTGGCAACCGCCAAACCAAACCGTCACTCCAGAGAATGCATCTCCACTGCTCTACAGTCCAGTGATGGTGCCGCTTTATCTGACTGTTTGCATTGCACTTGGTGATGTAACGCTTGGATGCAGCTGCTTGGCCATGGAAACCCATTCTATGAAGCTCTCTGCACACTGTTCTTGAGGTAATCTGAAGGCCACACTAAGTTTGGAGGTCTGTAGCTATTTACTGCAGAAAGTTGGCAACTTCTACACTGTGCACCTCAGCATGCACTGTCCCTGCTCTGTGATTTTACGATGCCTACCACTTTGTGGCTGAGCTGCTGTTATTCCCAATTGATTCCACTTTGTTATAATAACACTAACAGTTGACCGTGGAATATTTAGTAGCAAGGATATTTCATGAATGGATTTATTGCACAGATGGCATCCTGTCACGGTAACAAGCTTGAATTCACTGAGCTCCTGAGAGCGACCCATTCTTTCACAAATGTTTGTAGAAGCCGTCTGCATGCCTAGGTCCCTGATTTTATACACCTGTGGCCATGGAAGTGATTGGAACACATGAATTCAATCATTTGAAGGAGTGTCCCAATACTTTTGGCAATATAGTGTAGATGTGAGGACAATGTCTGGGCAAAAATGTATTGAACGGAAGAAATCTTTACATTTACTGTATTTTTCGGACCATAAGACACACCTAGTTTTAGAGGAGGGAAATGAAGATGAAAAGATTCTGAACCAAATAATATCCTACAATATCTCATAGGCCATCTCTCACCTTTTTTAAATTTATTTAAAGAGCACCTATATTTTGTATACTTAGTGGCAGGCAGGGCAGGTTATGAGAGAAGGAACTGTGTTAGAGTGATCGGCGGCGGCCTGTAGACTCGCGACTGGACGAGCCTGAAGTTGGTTATTCGCCAGTTTCTTATTCGCAAAATCCAGTCCACCTTAAATAGGCATAACGCGCGATCAGTCGTATTTGCAGCAATTTATCTTGTCGACATCTAAATGTTCGTTCAGAACCTTAATGCCATCTAATACAGCGATGATTACACTTACTGTATGCAGAGGTTGAACATGTTTTACTGTAGGATTTCCCATTAATGCGCATGGAAAATCAATGTGATCTGTCATTTTTGCAGCAATTTATCTGGTCACCATCTAAATGTTCGTTCAAAACCTTAACACCATCTAATAGAGTGATAATTACACTTAATATATGCAGTTTTACTGTAGGATTTTAAAAATAATGTCGGTCCACCTTAAATGCTGCGCAACCAATTGCAATTCTGCTCTTGCGCCTCTAGGAGGGCTTATTTACAGAGGCTTACGATCAGAACTTCAGTATTTCGATTCGCATTAATTTATTAAATGCTTTGAGCCGAGGAAAACACACATCAGAAAGACATAATATGATGTCTACAACTGATGTCACTGTTGCCAGCCTGACATACACTTACACATTGCTTGTTATATGATGATTTCCAGACAGAGGTTCAAGGTGTTAAAGGCTTTGAGCCAGTGAAAACTCACTTAACCCCTATCCCGGGTTTGGGGTTAATCTGACCCCAGAGCATCATTAAACGGTAGGCAAATTTCACAGACAGTATATGACGTTTGCTAGTTATATCACTTATATCAAATCCACCTGAGAACATAGCTCACATACACATTGCTTATCAATTTCTGATGATTTCCAGACAGGTATTTGAGGTGTTAAACACTTTAAACCAGGGGGCGGTCACTGCAGAAAGACAGTATATGATGTTTGCTAGTTATATCACTTGTTACCTGCCTGGCTCAAAGTTGTTTTCACATTCAAATCCACCAGAGAACATAGCTCACATACACATTGCTTGTCATTATGTGATGATTTACAGACAGGGGTTCAAGGGGTTAAACACTTTAAGCCAGTGAAAACTCACTTAAAAATGTCAGTATAGGATGCCTGCAAGTGATATCACTTGTTTTCTGCCTGGCTCAAAGTTGATCTCACCTTCAAATCCACCTGGGAACATAGCTCCCATATGCATATTATGTGATGATTTTCAAGCAGGAGCTCAAAGGGGTTAAATACTTTTAATCTCATGACATTGTAAGAATTGTTTCTTTACGTATGTAAAAGACAAAAAACGTTTTTGTAGTGTGACACTGAAAATGACACCTGTAAAAGAATTTCTTTATTTCAACAGAGGATTAACTTGATATTTGCAACAAAAACAACAATCACTCTATCCCTTGAGACAATGAACCATGATCTGATATGTACACCTTAGATTCAAGGTCTATCTTTGGCTTCAATCATGCCATGTTATGAGATTAAAATCATTATTTTGTACTCCAGTATTCCTTTCTACTATGCCATGAAACAGAGTCCGTTAATTTTTGCAGTGGATGAACCATTTTATACTTGGTAAAAAACCAATGTAAATGTCAGTTGATAGTTCGCAGGTGTACTTGAAGGTGAAGAATACATTGATCCAGGCAACTAACAAGTGATTTGAGTTTCGAGCATCACAGTCTTTCAGGTTCAGCTGTCTTTTCACTAGCTCAAAGTGTTTAACCCTTTGAGCTCCTGCCTGAAAATCATCACATAATATGCATATGTGAGCTATGTTCCCAGGTGGATTTGAAGGTGAAATCAACTTTGAGCCAGGCAGCTAACAACTGATATAACTAGCAAACATCATATACTGTCTTTCTGCTGTGGGTTTCCCTGGCTCAAAGCCTTTAACCCCTTAAAAACCTGTCTGGAAATCATCACAATAATGACAAGCAATGTGTAAGTGAACTACAGTATGTTCCCAGGTGGATTTGAAGGTGAAATCAACTTTTACCCAGGCAGGTAACAAGTGATATCACTTGCAGGCATCGTATACTGTCATTCTGAAGTGAGCTTTCACTGGCGCAAAGCCTTTAACACCTTAAACACCTGTCTGGAAATCATCATATACTGTAACAAGTTATGTGTATGTGAGCTATGTCAGGCTGGCAACAAGTGAAATCACTTGTAGACATCATATTATGTGTTTCTGAACTGTGTTTTCGGCTCAAAACATTTAATAAGTTAATGCGAATCGAAATACCGAAGTTCTGAAGATAAGCCTCGGTAAATAAGCCCTCCTAGAGGCGCACGAGCAGAATTGCAATTGGTTGCGCAGCATTTAGGGTGGATCGGAAAATCCGAATAAGGAGCTGCGAATAAGGAACCAACTTCAGCCTTGTTGAGCAGAGCAATATTCAGACAATAAGACGCACTGACTTTTTCTCACCACGTTTGGGGGGAAAAGGTGCGTCATATGGTATGAAAAATACTGTATTCAGCATTTACTTGCCCCGGACCACATTGTGGTATTTTCTGTAAAGATTTTTTATTTCATTTTTCAAGATTTGAAACTGTACATTACTCAAACATTACCAAACTTTGTGTATATAGCACTTTGATTAAAGCAGCTCTCAGATAGATTGTTAATATTTTCTATTATATGTTTTCTTTTTATGTGTTTTAGCTGGAGCAATTGGGGATAACAGCCTTAATTGCTCAAAGGCCCAGCAGTGTAATCGCAGGATTAGAATCGGTAACCTGATCATGGGCACAATCCCAGCTTACACAGCCAAACGCCACACTAAGAAACCATTTTCTGAACTTTTATGATCATTTTGCTGCAATTAACTTGTTTTTATTTGTCACTGGGCTTTAGGATTCAGTTTGCTGTGTTTTCCAGACCTTCAGAAAACCTTCAACCACCATTGAATGCCACTAATTGAACATTGAATTTGGTTGTTGCAAAATGACAGTGTGGGTAAATATGCATTTCCGTCCTTTTTATGACTGCCTGTGCTATGCAGGGTTGTGGGGTTCTGGAGCCTTACCCAGAAGCTACAGGCACAAGAGAGGGAATAGCCTAGGATGGAGTACCAACCCATCGCGGGGCACACTCACACACAGACAATTTGGCAATTCCAATTTATTTGAGCATGCTTTTGGATGGGGGGAGGTAAAAAGAATCCAGGGGAAACCCCACACACTTAGAACCATGGTACAGACTCTAACCCTGGTCTACATAGAAGGGGGGTGAACATACTAGCCAGTACATCACCATGCTGCTCAAAGCCAAGCCCCATACACCAGCATTTTCTGCAGGCTGAATGTGTTTTGTGTAACAATATTTACACTATCCTCTTAGGAATCAAGTATAGCCATGTATCTATCTGTGTCTGTTGACTGAACTGGGGGTGTAGGCGTTTTGGTAAGCCAATTATTGTGATACTGTGAGTGTTATATTGGCTCAAGTGCCAGGGAGTTTAATCCACTGAATTGCAAGTTAAGTCCTTAAAAATGTGCTCCCACCAAGCAAAATGAGTCATTAAGACATGCGGAACATTGGGCCATTTACAAAACAATAGACACCCTCTTCAACACTAAAAGCTAAATTTGAGTGGAGGTTTATGGGAGTTGTGGATTGATTCCTGACTTTTTTCCTGTATGTTTTTCTGAGACATGACTTACAATTACCTCAGCTTTGTTGTACAGCCAGTTTCAACTCCATACATTATAATCTAGGTTTTATACGATTCAGGCTGAATACCCAGACCTAGAATTGGAATGGACCCTTGACAATGATGTGGTGCATAACAGTGACATTGGATTATTCTATTTTCCATGCAGTAAACTGAAAGCATCTGCATTCATATTCTTGGTAATATAATTGTTATACTGTACACCCATGCAGTTTCAGACATTACTTATATGTGCTATGTATTAACTAACTGTATAGATTTAAGCTTTTATTTCTCAAGCTAAAGCTGGCAAAATAAAGCAGCCATGTTACACTACATTAAATGAACTTTTACGATGCTCCCTTAGCAGTCAATCCGAATGTTTACGATGAATAGGAGCGGGCGTTCACTTTAGTAATTATACAGATAGATTCATCGTTATTGTGTATCATTTCATTTTAAACATACGATGCACAGACGACATGCTTGCGTGTTTCATAATTCTTGGTGATCATATGCAGTACGCCCCAGTTTTCCCAAAGGGCGTTACAGCTGCTGCGAGTATATAAAGCGACGTGAGTAGCGAAAGAGGACGGACACATCGCAGAGTCTCGGCTGGGAGCTGATGATCGGGGAACATGTTAGCCATTCAGGAGAAAGTTCAAGGGAAACCGATAAGGCTTATCGCCGCAGCGTGCAAAAACATGGGGATCGGCAAAAACGGGCGGCTGCCCTGGACCCTACCGTGAGTGCTTTTCTGTCCCGATATGTTATAGAGATAAATCGGCTTATATTTGGGGGAGAAGAAGATTTAATACCCTGTCTTGAATTCGGCGATGTTTTTTGAGGAGAGTTCAACGATAAGAATATAAAATACAAATGCGTTGATAGATTGATCTTAAAAGTATTTTCGCCTTTGTGTCAGTATCATCACAAAAAGCAAAATAAAAACACTGTAGATCGTACATCATATTGCAACGAAGTATCAAAATTAACAAAACAAAAATTAATAACATATTGATGACAACAACATACTACCAACTAATTTTACCAAACGTTAATCAGTGAATAAATATCAAACATGCAACGTCAAATATGTTGTAAAGACACAAATGGCTACAAGAAGACACACGTGGTTTTAATTCCGGTCACTTGTGCAATAGATTATTGTATGCTTGTGCAAAAGTCCAAGGGCGGATCTGTTTGCCGCCAATAGAACCAGTAAGCCTGCAGGATTGTGACAGAATCAGTTTTAATATCCGTTATCCACCTTGTTGCGCAGAGAACTGGACACAAACAGCTGCCGTATTATACCAGTTTTAAAAACTCCGGAAATTCTGACCTTAAGACAAACTAGCTGAACAAATGTTTACCTGTTTGTTTTCCCTGTACGTATATACAGGATGGAGTTTCAGTACTTTTTGGACAAAGTCAGCAGTGTTTCCAGACCAGGTAACTTACCTGCCTCAGCCATCTTACATTTTTGTCATTATGGAAATGGGAGTTATTTTCCATTGATGCTACTGTATAAAATTAAGCACTGTTACATCTGCCTAATGTGCTTATCTTGCTGAGGCTGTCAGGGGCTTTGAGGCAGTGGCGGGCTCAGGTTAAAAAAAGGGACAAAAAAGGGCACCTACATCACATGGGCACTGACACATTATCAAATTCTCTTGCCTTAGAGGGCACATCTTAATAAATTGCATAAAATCATTTGCCTTGTGTCACATGCTGCCTGAAATAGGCTGTAGGTGGCCCTGATCCGGATGACCAGTTAGAACATTGATTGATGATGAATGAGAAGAATTTCCTCTTCTGCAGGGAAGAAGAACCTGCTAGTGTGGGGCAAAATCTGCTGGTTTTATGCCCCTGAGAACCTGCACCCCATTGCCAATGCTGTCAATGTGGTTCTGAGCAAAACGATCAGGTAAACCATGCAGCCAGGAGCTAAATCCTCCCTGTTTCCTTCTCTGTGGCCTGCATTGGAGTGGACTGAGTCTGCGTGTGCAGGATCAGAGGTGGTCCAGGCATCCCTACAAAGACCACTGCCCCCACGACCTGCCCTCGGATAAGATAATGGATGGATTATCTAATCATTGTCCTGACTGATTGCTTGAAGAACTGAGCCCAAAACTATAGCCTTCAAAATCCAAGTGAAGGAATCATTAAAACTGCCCTCTTGTCATGTCATAAACATCCTAGTTTAGCCTCTGAAGCTGCCCATGACTTTGTGCTCCTCAGCACCTTGCCCAAGCACGTCCATCACATCTGTGGCGACTTTGAGAGCGCCGTCAACCTGGCCAGCAGTCCACCTCTTAGCAAGGTGGTCGAGACAATCTGGATCTTAGGCGGGGTTGATATTTACAAGGTTAGCAGGCGTCTGCAGCACCACATCGGCTATTTAAGTAAAACTACTTCCAGTACATTAACACTAAAGTCACTTTGGTGCAACAAAAATCGTAATGTAGATGGCACATTTATTGTGGCTAAATTTGAAAACTGCAGCATTAATCGCAGGATTTGGTTTATCTATTGCATAGTTTGAACCAATGCAATGACACATAAGCCACAAAACTTAATTTGAACTCTACACAGTGGATAGTAATGCCTTTTGCTGGTGGCCTTGCTAACCCTCTCTAGGATTTATACCTATAGTGCATAAACAGGTATAGTTTGCACTCAGCAGATGTGCATCTTATCTTTGTCTGGCACAGAAAGCATTAGCACATCCCTGGTGTGACCTTATCTACCTCACCGACATCATGGCCGACTTCGACTGTGATACCTTCTTCCCCGAGTTTGACCGGCGTGTTTACAGACTGCAGGACCAGTGAGTTTCTGCCAGCTTCCCTTATTTCCCGTCTGCATCATCTTGTTCATCACTTTAACATCTCTGGCCACTGCACTGCCAGTCACTGTTCAGGTTCTTCGGTTGATCTCTCAGGAATTTGCTTTGAGCTGCAGTGGTGACCTAATGGTTAAGGAAGCATACTTGTAATTGCTAGGTTGCTGGTTGAAATACTTGACCAGCAAGGTACCGCTGAGGTACTCTGAACAAGTTACCGCTCCCCAGGTGCTAAATAATAGCTGCACCCTTCTATGTCACAGGGGTTAAATGCAGAAGACACATTTTTTTTGTAGTGTGTCAACATTGACGATCACTTTCAACTGAGCAGATATTCCCATTCTAAATTCAGATGGTCATAGTATTGAGTACTTGCATTGCCTTGAAATGGCAAACGTATTAAAATAAAACCCGGCATTGTGGATTTTAAAAGTCGGTGACATCATTTGGTAGGTTCTAACACCATTGGTCAATGATGACTTTTATTGTGACTCGAGATAGACGTACAGGTGGCTAAATCCTGCCATGGGTATGATGTGGGGGCAATAAGTGATTCACTGACTCTTCTCTGTTTTCCTGGAGCAGTTTTCCAGGTGTGCCTGATGAGTGCCAGCAGGAACGTGGCATCAGATACAAATTCCAAGTTTTCAAGAAGGAGTTGGGCTACAGATCAGAGCAGTAAGTGAAGAGTAGTGGAGTACAGACTGGTGTACAGCCAGGTGAACACTGTGACTATAAATAACACCGTTGTATAAAAATGTACACAGCCACCCCTGTCTGGCTGTCATGTGCTAATTTAATCTTAGAAAAGAATATTGTGTGATGAAGCATTTAACATGTATTTGTGAGTGAAACAATGAATAGCCATACTGTGTATTTGCTGATTTTTAAAAGCCTGTTTATTTTTGTTATAATTTATTATTATAAAAGTGTTGCAGATGCTGTTATTTATTGCTGTTGGTTGAATAGCTGGATTATGTCTCCCGCTAACACAATGATACAGGCAATAATGATGGATTTTTTCATTATAAAACTCAAAGCTGAAATATTTAAATGCATTTATTATTGATTTAAATATTGATTTCTAAGTTTGTATGTCAAAGTATGATTCATAGGTGGTATTTCTGTAATGCATACATATCGAGTGGCGGACAGATTCTCAGTCGCAGGTCGATAAGCCAAACGGCTAATAGGAAGCGAGACCATGCATTCTGTAGAAGCCGGTAGGAGTTACCACTAAGTGCGCAGGTGCATTTACTTTGTTTACGTTTAATTGATTATATATTATTTTTGCATTGGGATGAAGCGTTTTCTTTTCACTTTAATCAGTGCTATTTGTAATGGTAGGAGTGTCGTCGGAAGCAGGGGTCTGGGATTCTAGGTAGAGCTGAATGTTGATGCATGCATGGACTATTTGTGCCATAAGTATTTTTTAACGCAACATTGCACTTAGAGGTAAACTGTTTTTAATATAGCAGTAATAGAGCAGAAGGTTTTTAAGTGACACACACGGTTGCCCACTTTGGTCAGCTGGCAGACTTAAATTTTCGATTTGAGACAAGTCTGCACACACATTTACAAGTATGTAAGTGTTATTACCTTGTAAATAGTCTGTTGGGTTTGCTGTCTACCCAAGAGCTTTTTATGTAACTAATTTTAGTTTTATAATAGAGTAATCTACAGAGCACTGTACCCCGAAGCATCCAGACACATCAACAGTCTCTTTCTACAGGCCATCATGCTGATGAACACTGAAGCAGTCACAGAGTCAGAGACAATACATGTACAATAAATCTGCCTACACAAAACATCCACCAAACCTACAAGCTGTAGGCTATATATATGCTGTATATATGTTGTCTATACTTTGTGTCACGCATAAGCACATACTGCCTAGTTCACTGACCTCATGTACAGTAACCAGCATCTTTGCCCTATTTGGTTTAGGTCTAAATTGTACATACTACTTCATTATTTGTATGTATGTCCTACATGTTTTCTGGAGTCTTGTTTTTTGTTGTGTCTGTAGCAACATTAAGAACACCAAAAAAAATCTGAGACGGATTCATTTTATGTGAAAATATACTTGCCAAATAAAGCTAAAAATATATGTCATAAGATTTCTTGCACGAGCATCAGACAGCGTGAGTGTCACGCATACATACTATAAACTAGTAAAGTCACATATCTGTTTTGGATTCTGTGGTCCTTTTCAGTACCTTATTCTATGGAGCCTTATGTGTTCACATTTATTTAGCAGTACTGTTATTATTCTGTCACCCATGGGATTCAAACTCACAACCCACAGAACAGGTATAATTTCTCGAGCTACTTGGCATGCTCATACAAATGCTCAGTCCCAGTTACAGTCCCAGTCTTCCTGGTTTACGATGCCTTTGTTAACCCTATTGTGAGGCCCCTGTACTCATTTATAAAGTGGATTGACTTAATAGTGACAGAAAAGCAAGACATGAAAACGCCATTGCACTACCACCTATACTGACTTAACCAGACATCTGTGAAAATGCTGCTTGTGGCCTGTGATTTTTTTTATGAGAATCATGAAGATTTCCCCTAGGTGTACGCACCACTCCACACTGTGGAAATACAGCCCTCTTAAGGTGGCCCCACACGAAATCGAACAATTTCGCGTACTTAAAACGACGCCGTCACCGTGTTCTTTCTGTGTCACGCCACACGAGGGCGCCCACAGAATTCTCATTCTTGGTACTAAGTCAAACGAAAAAATTGTAATGATTAATTTTTGGGCCAGTCAGTTAAAATTTAAGCGCATAAGGCGCATCATTTTGTCTTGATTAATATTAGTGTTCGAGTCGGATTGAATTATAAACACGCTTTCTTTCTATTTTTAGATCTACCATGGCATTCTAGGCGATTTAAAAAAAAAAAATACAATAGTCGGCTAATGGATTTCGAGAATTAAGTCGTAATATTTCGGTTATAGCATAATGTATAAATATTTCGGGGTTTAAAGTCGAAATAATTCGAGAATAAAGTCGAAAGGGAACAACATACACCAAAAGACAACACTGCACACAATGACCACTTTTTATCTGTAAATTTCCTCGTCCGGTGCCGGGTTTGTCATTGCCCTCCAGTGATTTCACAGAAAAAAGCCCAAAGTCGCAGTGTGCGTATTTGGGGTTCTGGTGGGGACGCTCCTGACACCACAATCCAAGAAGGCACAGAAAGTTTTTGATGCAGCAGACCTGCATACCGAGTGCAAATAAACGCATTTTGGCGAGTGCGTGAGTCTTTTTAATAAGTGGGATGACAGCTATTTTAAAATGGAAATTTCCATCCTAATTAACAGCCACAATTTGTTTAATAATAGCAGCAGCACAGACATGGAAGCCACCAATTTACACGGTCGACACTCACGGTTACAAGCTAACAAAACACAAGCATTCCATGACAATTACCGTCACCCTACACATCCAATTTGATAAAATGCTGATCACCACCATTCCCATGACGAGGTATTGCTAAAACCGTCGATTTTGTTTGAAGTACGCTGCCAGTATACAGCAGTGTTTCCAGACCCAGTCCTCAGAGACCCCTATACAGTCCACATTTTTACTCCTTTTCAGCTTTCAGAACAACTGTATGAAATATTCAGTGTTCATGATTGTTTGATTCAGGTATGTTGGGAGCTGGGAGGGAGCAAAAATATGGTATGTGGGTCCCAGAGGACTAGGTTGAGAAACACTGTCTTACAGTTATCCTCCCCAACTGGGAGTGTTCAGTATGAACCCTTATTCCGATCAAACACAGCATGCTGTATGGTCGCTGCATGGAAATTATAGTCTCCACCAAGCTCCTATGTCTGGCTACATTTACATGTTACATCTTATTTATTTAGCGAACCCTCTAATCTAAGGTAACATACAATTAAGAAAACAGGGCAATCATGTCCCTGGAATAATAGGTGCATAGGGGGCCTTGCTCAAGAACCTAGCAGCCAATCCCTTTGCTGACCAAGGGGTTTGAACCTGAATCCCAAGCACCTGAATCCCACTGAGCTACACACTGCCCCCATTAGGCAGGGAAGCACCTGAATGGGATACTGTTCCATCATAGAATCTGTGGGCAATTTAGAGACCAAAATTCAACTAATCGTGATTAGGCTATAGATGGAAACTTCCACAACAATTCCACATATCCAGAGCTGGGAGCAGGACTCCAAACCATGAGGCTACTGAGGTGTGAGGCTATTGTGCTACTCACTGACCCACTGAGAATGTGTTAACTGCTAGTTACGGAGTGCTTCCTAGAAGATAATAAGGATGTATCCTGGAGGGTTTGAGAGAAATTCAGGACCGGGTGTTGGAGGGTTGACCAAAAGGGCCTGTAAATAAGATCTGTTTCCAGTGAAAAGTGCTGAAGTAGACATAAGACCTTGCAGCTTTGGAGGATGTGTGAGTGTCTGTTGACCTGGACCCTGTAAAGCAGCACAGCTGTTTCTTTCCCTCTTGCCCTAATAGCTCTGTGAAAGGGCTGCCTCTCTTCATCATGACCGTGAGGATGAGAATGATTACATCACTGTGGATTCAAGAAACCTAACCATTTGTACCACTCATCTCTGGCCGTTGTTTCTATTCAAAAGGGGTAGAACCGGGCTTTTGCAGTCAAGTAATACGTTTTGAGACAGAGAGCACTCTGAATTTGTGTTTTAAATGACTACTTCCACAGTGAATATTAAGGGCTTTGGAATATTGTGGGGGGGGGTTGGCAAGAAGAAAAGTGTTGAAAAAGCATTTCCCAAGAAGAGGGTGTCTGAATAATATGCAAAGATGTTTCAGGTAAAAATGGTCATATTTAATATTTATAGTTTATGTTGTTATTTTGTTCATTTAAAGACATCTGCTGGAGAGTGAAAATACCATTTCAAGAAGAGTCTATGTAAGTCAGAAAGTAACATCCATACATCCATCCATTCATCTTTTATCCTTTGTCCGGATTGGGTCCCCGGGCCAGCAGCCTAAGCAGGGAAGCCCAGACTTCCCTCTCCCCGGGCCACTTTGTGAAGCTGTATCCGGGGAAATCCCGAGGTGTTCCCGGGCCAGCC
>JAODKL010000062.1:15413315-15431374 GCA_026780765.1 Petrocephalus schoutedeni | reverse complement strand
TATTCACCCCACCCCACCCCACCCCTCCCCTCTACCCCCCCAACGCCTTGGCATTATGCACTAATAAAAACGCGATTAGACATGTCTGCGTGACTCGAGTCACCGCGACTCACGCATTAGCGACCCAATTAAAAAGCACTTCACTTCCCCTGAAGTAACTTTTAAAAACTCTCCCTCAAAGTCTGTTCTAAAAACTCACCCATGAAGGAACTTTCACACCTTTTTAACAGAGTTAAAGAAAAGTTTTTTTCTAATACTGATACTTTACATCAGGAAAGCGCTGAGAAGCTAATTTATTGATTCTTTGATCTCATTCTAAATAATCCCTGGAGGGAACTAATCTGCCTTGGATTTCCTGCATCTCTAAGTCCGAATCCCAGGCAACCTGTTGATGCACAAATGCAACCTGCCAATGCGAGTTAGCCGTAACAGAATCCTAAGAGATAAGCAACCATGCATCTGTAAGTGTAGAGGAGCTCCGCCCCTTTTTTTAAAGAAAGAGCACTCAATATCTCCTTACAAAAAGCCAGTTGCGTGAAAATGAAATTCACAATGCTTGGACCGCTCAAATGCATCTTCCTGATGAAAGTGAGAACGTGAGCTGCTTGTCTGGTTCAGTCAGTAAACTATGTCCTCGGGGTGGGTATAGACTGCATTGGTACTGATTTAATACTGTTTTCCATGACTTAACCTGAAAGAAGCAACAAGTACTCCTCTGCGTGGCTGTGGGATTGTCCCGTTTGTTGTCTCTCATTGCCCATATGAAAAAAAACCTGGCAGTAATGCTGAGAACGTAGTGTAATATCGTACCTGTCTCTGTGTCAACACCCAGAACACCGTCTAGGAGTGCTACGGTAAAACCTGCTAAAACTAGCACCCGCTGTCAAAACAGAGGCTGCTCACATGGAAGTTTGGAAGGTCTTTTTTAAATAACTTTCCTAGGCTTAATCTTCAGCACTGTATGCATTTTCCCAAGTCTGCATTCAAAAATGAATTTTCACCCCGGTGGGTCACACTGTGGCCCCTCCAGATCCGGCATAAGTGGCACGATTCCTGCCCTGTTGTATGTGGTGGTTGCATGCTCCTTCTGTGTTTGTGTATGTTTGTCCCATGAGCCAAAATAAGCAGTTAGGGTAACTGTCGTCTCTGCATCGCTAGTAATGTGACTTTGTGCCCCGAGGTGACCTGGCATACCATTCAGGGGGTCCACCGCCCTCCACTTCCTGGGACAGGCTTCAGGCTCTCCGTACCTCTTGTCCTGGCTGAGAGCCAGGGGAAAGTGGGTGGTGGCACATTTCTGCTTAGCTGTGGGATTATGAAGAATGGATTGATCTCAGTACCAAGCACTACCACAAGCTGGAGTCCATTCATCTTCCAGCTGCTTGCCGGACACAGAGTTTTCTGTTTGTATCTGAGTTTTTCTCCATTAATCATATAGAAACCTATTTATAATCAATACTTCTCCACCTGACATCCCAGCTAAGGTGGACCCTAGCCTTGTGGCCAAGGTCTAGGCCCCCTGTGACCCTGCTCAGGGTAAGCATTAGAATGATGGGTTAGGGTTACGGTTATCCTCCCATATACACAAGCTGAACACAGCACCGTCTTTATGAAGCATGCTGAAAGACACATGTTGGTGCCAGTCTAGAGTCTTCACCTTGCAACTTAATTTTTGCTAGGCTTGACGTGGGTGGTTTCAGGCCGGGCCCAGATGTGTCATTGGCACGGCGGGATTCTGGTGCCATTGACACAATTCTATTATGCAGTTCAAGCTGTGTACCTTCTACACATGGCAATGGACAGGCCTCTCACTCACACAAGCCACTCCCCCACATCAAACCTGAGAAAGCCCCCTCTCTGCACAGGGATATAAAATAATACTTTACCTGCCATTTGTACAAGTATATTGGAACAACTTTACGTTTTTGCATATCCTTGTTCTCATATCTTGCTCTCCTTTATGATATACACACACATGCAGGTCAGAGTGAAGCATTAGACATTTATCCTGGACCTTCTCCGGATTATGGGCCTTGCTCCACGGCCTAATGCAACTATTCTACTGTGACCCTAAACCTAACCCCATGGATTTCAATCTGATGCACTTCTGATCAGCTATACAACACCCCATATACAAACTACATGCAACGACAGGACAGATTCCTCACACATGCTGTGAGGGTCTTCTTCTGGGGGGGGGGGGGGTGGGTGTCACATTGATTGACATCAGTGAGCTGAGGTAATTGCATAGCCCCTTCCTCGCGGGTGAGTGAGGGCTGTGCCGACGTACAAGGATAAGAAGGTGGCATGAAGGAAATGTTAGTGCGTGCAGTGCTGCGACGCATGGCCCACTGGGAGGCCGGCACTATAAGGGACACTGAGTAAGCTTATAGTAATGGCTGAGGGGGATGGAAATCGGCAGTCTCCCGTGCCCCAATCAGCCGGGATTGCTGCTTTGCGGGATTGCTGTTTTGCGATTATACTTTTTTGGGAAAACCTTTCTTTTTCCAGATAAAGGGAAACCTTTCCCACTTTCATGTTCCAGCTCCACTTTCTGCTGTGAGTATAAGTCAGAAGCAGCTTTGATCACATTGAGTGTAGTTAATTTGAAAAAGCCAGAGGGCAAATAAAACAACGTAAGGTTGGAAAAAAGAAAAAAAAAAAAAAAAAAAAATATATATATATATATATATATATATATAAATCTTTTTCATTTGTTATTAAAATGGGTCATATACTGTGGTAGAGAAATTGGTAGTGAGTTAATGGAAAGATCTGTCCAGGTAATGAACTACCTGTCAGAACATGACATTTCCAGGCTTGTTGGTGACTTGGGCAAAATGAAAGTGTGCCACCCTCTGGTTAAATTAAAGAAGGTACAGATTTATCCCTTTGTTTAATCAAGGGCTGGCTCACAATGAAGCCGCAGCACTTCCTGTGACTGGCAGATGAAAACCTGCACATTCTTGCCTACTTGACCACTGACACGCATCCATGGCCGTGCAAAACTGTAGCTGTCTGCTGGGAAGTTTAGGGCTATCGACAAACGGTGCCCCCGACTGAGAGATCACTTCTTAGGTAGAATCCCCAGCAAGAAAGCATAATGGTCCACAGAAGGCTTTAACAGATAAATCCAAGAAAATTACAGTAGAGTTATTAATCTCAGTTAGTAATCAATCTGACTGCTTGAGTCTGTATGAATACATTACCTTTATATAGCAGACACTTCCGTCCAAAGTGGCATACACGTGAGGGTCAGTATATACACAGAGCACTGAGCGAATCCTCTTGTCTTTAATATTGACAACTTGACAGCTTGTGAAACAAAGATGTAACATTAACAGAAAATAATAATAAAATCTCCACAGGCATAAAGAGGATCTGCAGTGGAGCAGTAGCCAGAACACAAAAGCACGCCTCACATGTCCAGACACAGCTCTCGTGATATAATTCTATTTACTCACGCAGCTCTAATAATAACCCACCCAGCTGGCAGTTACTCTGAAAAAAATCATTAGGTTTAAGACCCGTCAGTGCATATAAATATGCTTCATAGGCATTTACAACACACACAAGGTCCATCAAGTAAACTCTACAACATACACTGATAATATTTGTAAATCGACACATGGGTTTCAACATGCAGTAAATCCAGTGAAGGAGAGATCTTACATATATTATGTGGACAGAAGTATTGGGACACCTGGCCATTACACCCACAGGAACTTCTACGACATCCCATTCTAAATCCATAGGCATCAGTATGGAGTTGGTCCCCCCTTTGTAGCTATAACACCTGCTACTCTTCTGGGAAGGCTTTCCACTGGATTTTGGAGTGTGTCTGTGGGAATTTTTGTCCATTTGTCCAGAGGAGCATTTGTGAGGTCAGGCACTGATGCTGGATGTGAAAGCCTGGCTCACAATCTCCATCCTAGTTCATCCCATAGGTGGTCGACTTGGTTGAAATCAGGGCTCTGTCCAGACCAGTCAAATTCTTCTACAGAAACTTACCCAGCCATGTTTTTATGGACCTTGTTTTGTGCACTGGGGCACAGTCATGATGGAACAGAAATGAGCCCTCCTAAAACTGTCCCTACAAAATTGGAAGCATTGAATTATCCAAAAAAATTTTGATGAGTATGCCAAGACAAGGGGGCAAAGGGGGCTAAACTCCATATTAACACCTATGGATTTAGAATGGAATGTCAGAAAAGCTCCTGTAGGTGTAACGGCCAGGTGGCCCAATACCTTTGTCCATATAGAGTATTTAAAAAATACATAGCATCCTTTTATAAAAGCAGGAAAACAGCTTGTTCAGGTGGAGCTCTATTTCTGGGATGAAAAGCTTTGCTTTATTTCTAAAGTTTTCGAATTTTCTTGGTCTCACAGAGTGATTTGTCTTAATTGCCACCATAGCTGAAAATCTAAATCGCATACAAGTCGTTGCCAAGGGAACGGGGCACTCCAACACTCCACCTGAGGGTGCTGGGAATCGGTTTTTGTGCGCTATCCTAATACTCCAGCAGTCCCTGAAACAGAGCACTGCAGATTTGTCACAGGGCAATTTAACCAATTCATGCTTCAATAAATGATACCTACACTGCCTAGGGCTAATGCACACTACGACCCGTACCACTGCTGTTTCTCCCTACACAGCTGGACACAGTCGCAATCACACAAAGAATATCAGAACTAAGTGAAGGGGATTGTTGGCACGTGGGGGCATTCACAGATAACAAAGGAAAAGAAAAGAAAAGAAAGAGTTAAAATGCATGCTGTAAGTTTAAAATAAATATTCTTAAAGGAATAAATTTTGATTTTAATGGGGACAGCAAGCTTTGATGACTGCACACACACAGACACACACAGGCTAATGTAAACAAATGGTTCCTGGCGCCCTTGGGGACCCAACTCACAGGGTTCCACCTGACATATGCCTTTGTGTGTGAGAGAATGGGGCTCATGATGGCGGCACTTCAGTGACACCATGAGCCTGCAGTGCAGTGGGGCGAATGTAACAGCCACGATGTGTCACTGCTGACTGCTTTAAACAAACACTCCTTGAAGACCTTCACTGAAGTGTACAGCAACCATTGCACTTTATGCATTCCTGTGCCTACGTTTCCTATTTCTTGACGATAAACTGAGGGAAAATTAAAAAGGCTAAGCCTGAATGACACAATGAGATGTAGGAGAGAGAAGATTGCCGTGCACGTTGATTCATCACACATGGGAGTTCCACGCGTAGACAGTTAGCTGGTATACTTCAGCCCTAGCTAAAGTTGGTCACATGACCAGCCCTGGGTCATTTCAGTTAAGAGGACCAGTGCTGCATTATACGGAAACTGTTTGCCTATCTCCCTGGTGATCTCCTTGGAGATTTCTTTGGTCTTTGCAAAGTGCAAGAATACCTGCTTCCTCATTTCTTAATGCCAGCCATAATCTGATCATTGGAATCCATGCATTTGATTGGGAAAAATGAAGCAGAACAGCAAGTAGGAAGGAGGAAGTGGGGGCATTGCATTGGAAACCCTTCACCCAGTAGCAAAGAAATTCAGGAGAACTCCAACCACATTCAACTGAACCCACTCCCTACAAAAGCTACAGAATGATATTTTTAATTCACATCACCCATAAATAAACATTTCATATGAGCTATTTAGAAAAGGAACAGAAAATCATTTTAGCAATGTGTTGTGTACACTTCCTTGAACATATTGAAAGTTATGTAAGGGAATATTTTGACCTTCAATGTCATCAGTAAACTTCTCAAAACCATAAAAACAGAAAAAAACTGTATGGAGGTTAGATCTGTGTTACAAGTATTTTGGTTTGTGTTTCACATTCTGGTATTCATGCCAGTACCTGGAGATAGCTGGATAGCTAGAACTGTGGCCTGACACGTCTAGGGTTTAGGATTTGATTCCTAGTTCTGGCTCTGCTTTCCTCCTGTTCCAATAACATGCAGTTAAGAGTGTGGGAATGTCTTCCCAGTGCAATAGGCTGGCATCCCATCCAAAATGCACCCCTGCCCTCTGATTCTTGGAATATGCTCCTGGCTCACTGGAACCATTCACTGGATAAATGGTTTTGGAAGATAAATTGATATAAAAAATTATATTCCTGCTGGATAAAATATGACTATAGACTCCTTCTAATATATTTTTTAGATAAAAATAAGCACCACACTAGCTTAGTGGCACCATTATATAGCAAACTATGCTTGTAACAATTGAGAAATCGAAAAGTTCCATTTAGTTAATGATAGCTAAAGAAACATTTGAATTATACGACGAAAACAGAGTTTCTGGGTTCCCAGCCCAGTGTTACTCAGCCCCAGTCCTCTAATAACACCGAGATTGCCTCCTTTCATTCTGTCTCATCTCAGAATTAATTACCCTTGATTGAGATGCTAGTTGAAGTGGCCGCGCAGATGGAATCACAGTGTGACAGACAAGGCTCCAGTGCGATCCTCCCAGTCCCATGGGGCATGGGGAAGGGTGACCCGAAAAATCACGCAGGCCGTCGGAACACGCAAAATCCCGCGACGGGCACGTTCGGGCCCAAGTCCCTTGAGAAGATGAAATGGAAAGAGCTGGGGTGGAGGGAGCTCACTGCATACAAAGCGAAGGTTGTCATGAAAGAGGGACTGCTGCCAGGACACGGATTCGGAGAGTGCCAGGGGGGAAACTGTGCATCAAGGTAGCTTTTCCAGCTCAGATACACCAGCCCATTTGCAGTCATACTGGAAGGCGCCAAGTAATGGAACAAGTGTGGGGGGGGGGGGGGGGGGGGGGGGGGTGGGGGTTTGGTAATAGTTGGCGACTGGGGGTACACAGAGTATTTGCCCACAGAGAAAAGTATAAGTATCACTCGTCTAATTTCACACATACCTTCCTGTACCAGGAAGAGAGGACCCCATGTTCTATCAGTGGTATATGTAGCATGACTTGATAACCACTGGCCTATAGTGTGTAAGTCTGGGGCTTTTCCCTGTGATGAATGGGGGGGGGGTGTTCCCCTGCCTTGTGCCCTAAGCAGCCTGGCTTAGGCTTCAGGCCTATATATGCACGATATATGGATCTCCTGGATTGACAAAGTTTCAATAAGTTTCAATTAAGTCCTGTGATCAATGTTCCAAATACAGAGACCAAGCTTAACCTTTGACAGGCACCAGCCTGACCACTGTGCCGCCACAACTTCTGCACCAGGTTTCGGCGACCATTTTTTAAAATTAAAAAAATAATTTACATTGTTGACGTCTTAGATGTGGCACAGTTTTCAGGAAGGCCAAACACCGGCAATTGAAACGGGCACAAGGGGGTTTAAATAAATCAACCACAATCTTACCGTCACCCAGAATCTGTAAACGTCGTTATGCGAATGTCGAAACTGTCTTCAGCACATACAGCCACTTCAGAACAAAGCCACGGCAAGAAAAGCCAGGTGAAGAAAGAATGCACTAATGAGCGCTCTGTAAACTATTCATAACGGTGATAAACGTGTGTAGTAATGACCAATGTTATTAGCTATCAGAAGCACCGGCACCTAGGGACCTGCCCACTGCTGAATAAGGAATGAGGAGCAGGTGTTTGCAGAGAAGGACCCCCCCCCCCCCATCCACCCCACTGTTCAGGCAATAAAAAAGTAATACCTTCCCGGGCCAGCAACTACATTATTATTATTTTATTGTTCAGCTGACACTTTTATTCAAAGAGTCTTTTCATATATTTTGCCTGCCTACTGTATACAGTGCAATATTTCTTCCTTAAGAAACCTCGGGTAAGCTGAAGCCTGCAATGGGAGCCCCCTGCCCTGTGTGATTTTGACTGGTTCCCACCCTGGTCTTATTAATGATTCATTTCCAGTGCATCCGTTTTGATTCACGAGTGTCTCCCTCAACTAAGCTAAATAAGTCTAGTGAAAACATTATTTTTGCATCCTATGGATTTAAGTGACAGATAACTGACGGTGTTCATTAAAATGGGTTTACCCAGCAGTACTCCATGGCGTGCCATTGCCGAGCAGGTGCGTGTGTGAGCGTGCGCGCCCTCCTCATTGTTTATTTCATGGTTGACTTGGAAACACTTCAGGCTTGACGCCTCCAGTTACCTCTCGCTGCATAGGCGGTCACGCATGCCTCTGGCAGGGGCGAGGGGCTCCGTCGCAGGGAGATCCAGGAGCTGGCCACTGTCCTGTCCCCTCACTCATTGTGGCCTCCCCCTACTAAGCTTTGATTTACACAGCACTCCATGATTCCTTGTAATTAGACCACTCTGCCAAGACTCTGTTCTCAAACAGCTGAACGTCATAAACAGCATTAGGCTGGGCAATCAAATTCAGTGGAGAACATATTTGGACAGTCTGGATTTAATTACAGTCCTGGTGGCTGATTCTGGAAATTCTCTCACTCTCTTACTAAGCTCTAGTCCCAGCCTGCTTACAGAGAAAAACCTGTAATTTACACCTTCATAGAAACGGAAATACTCTGAAATAACGTTCAAAATGAATATCAGACATATACATCCTAGAGGTGAGATGTAAACTTACACTGTGGTCAAGATTGGCTTTCTGAGGTTGAGTGTATTTTAATTAACCTTAATTCTAATCTTAATTCTATATAAAACTGTGTACAATTTTTTGGTGTCATACCTAAAAAATATCCAAACTCCTCCCTTATTTTCCTGCAATTATTATTTATATTTAGTTAAGCACATAAAAATAGATGAACTGAACCTTTCTCCAACTATGATTGTCATTTTATATTATTAAATCTTTATTTATAATGGTTTGCTGAAGTGAGAGAATATGGTTCAGGTGCAGCCCAGAGGTGAGAAATTAAACTGAAGCAGACTGTGAAGTTATTACAGGGAAATTTGAGTCAATTGGTCTTTCAAATAATCCAACTTCACAAATAAGTCAGCTTATTTAAAAAGTTTGGATTCTGTCCTTAACATCAGACATTTTCATGCATAATTTAAAGTCAGGATAATATTTGACAGTGTCGCTTTATACGTGTCTAAGAAATGCAGATTCAGATTCTGAAAATATATATTTATTTAGAAGCCAACTCATCCTAGTTTTAAAAAACTGTTTTTGATTATGAAAGGTGCTGATCTATATCTCTTAAGTCTCACTTAAAGTGCTATTCTTTTTACTTGTGTGTGTGCTCTCCTCCAGAAGAGCTTCACCTAAGGTATATGTCGTGACTAAATCTAGAGGAAGGATCAAAGTTTCCTGGGGAAAATACCTTTCTGCAAAGTTCTCTGCAGGTCTACAAGTGTGTAAAATATAAGCATGAATCAAATAATTCCTGCATCATATAAGGTCGTATGCCTTAAATGAAATACAGCCCTGAAATACAGCCAGATAATGAAGTCTCACTTTGACAAATATCTGTTGCCTAACACGCAATGGCACCCCCACCCTGAAATGCATGCATGCACAAATGCACGCACATGGACACTCTAATGCCTTTCAGCTCAACAGAACACGCGTACACATGCGCTCACACACACACACACAGGGTCTTGGCAGGGAACTGAAATGTGCCAATCATTGTGCCTAACCAGTCCAGCAAGACATCCAGTGGAACAAACTTTGCAACGACAGTGCATATATTCTTGTTCTGACAATGAATGAATATTTAGGCAATTTATGTATATCACCGTTCTCATCGTCTGCAATTTCCCCTTCAAAATATCAGCATTAATAAGTAGAGGTTCCATAGATCCTTACTGGTTCTGCACAGACTGAAGAATGCGGGCAGGAGGAATGACAGAGAGAGAGAGGGAGACGTAACATGGGTGGAGTTTGTTGCACATAAGTGGCCGTGACTGACACTGGAGAGAGAAACAGTTCCAGCACGTGTCACACACCTGAGGGACAGAGACTTGAACTTAACATGAACACTGTCAATCAGGTGGCACTTCTCTTGGCTTTGCTGCTCAATGGAGTTCACGCAACTGAGGAACCAGAACCAATATTCCGAACGACGGGAATGTCCATAGAAATGGGCTTCTGCTTCGGGGCGGACTATATCGTGGTTTACAAATCCAGCTCGGATGGGGACTTGCTGTTGGCTAACTCCTCTGAGCCGCGCAGACATTCGCCCCTGCTGCCCGCTAACATCACCGAAAGAGTCAGCTTCACCACACACATCCCTGGACTCCTTGGCCTGGAGTTCCACTCCCTCAAGCCGTCAGACTCTGGAGTTTACAGACGGGAATGCTGGCAGGATCAGGAGCTTGGTAGACAGGGGAAACATCATCTCATAGTTTGTCTTGATGAGATGGATTCTCTGGATATCATACTACTGCCTGGAGGCAATGCTGAGCTATGGTGCAATCACACCTCGGACAGTCAAGGAAGAACCATCCGCTGGTATCGGGAAATGTACCCAGATTTCACAAGAACTCTGTTCTTGGACACAAGTCAATCCATGGAACCTCTTCAAGAGGACCTAAAAGGCCACATACAGGTTTGTAACAATGGCTCCTCTCTACATATTTCCAGTACTGCTCTGAAGTTCAGCCAGAATTTTTATTGTATGCTGCAGGAGGGAGACAATTGCCTCAGCTACCAAAGAATGCAGGTACCACCAATCTATGAGCCTGATGTTAGAACAGTGCTACGTCTCACTGGGGAGGAAGTCACGTTTTCATGTTCCTCTGAACACACCATTCCCGAGCTGCTCTTCTGGGACACTCCATTAGGAATTATCGACTGGGAGTCAGGGACCACGACCGGTAAAGTGCCTCAGAGAGATGACCCTGACAGCGTGCAAAAGACATACAAATTTGATAGGGACAACTATGCCTTTGTTATCCCCTGGCTCTCAGAAGAACATTCCGGGCAGTATAAATGTTTCTCCCCCTTGCCTGTCAAAGAATACTCCTTGACTGTTTGCCCTACAATGGAGCCCATCAGTACCTCCTTCATGCATGGAGACAAGGCAGTTCTGATCTGCAATTCTGACCTGACGGAGCCCTACAGAGTTCAGTGGTACCGTAGGAGAGGCCCAGAGTTAGATGACCTCATTCTGGACACCAAGGATCCACATGTCCCTGAGGAACTGAGAGGCAGGGTGACCATGTCCCTACTCAATTTTTCTCTTTCGCTCTCCAATCTATCTGCTGAGGACTGTGGCGAGTATTGGTGCGCAGTCTTGGATGATGCTAACTACCTTTTCGGCTATGATCTAGATGACCTGCCAGACAGTTTCGAAGAGATCTGTGTCGCTAGCCAAACACATCACCTGATATATGTGGACGAAGTCACTACCCGGCATGCTAGCTCCAACATCTACGTGGTTTGGTGCGCTCTGGCAGGCTGTGTGCTCCTGGGGGTAGTGGTAGTTGTCCTCATTGGTTACTGGGTGACTAAGAGGAGGGCCTCTCTGCACCTCAGGGACCCCTCCAAACAGCCTGGGCCCCAGGACTACGAGGGGGACCCAAGCGAAGAGATTGCTTGCAATCAAAGGTTGGATCCAACCTTGCACACCCTCTAACTATAAACTTGGCCCAGCCACAAAGACATGTGAAGACTGTGACATGGCTTTTTGCTATATGTTTTTAGGGGTCCAGGCACCGACGATGCTGGACTCCTGTTGTTTTTATGTTTTGGTTCATATGTTGATTAGTATTATTGATTATATTGATTTATATCCAAAGCAGCTTACATTAGTACAGTGGATGTTGTACTGGAGAAATTTAGTTTAACCCCTATCCCGTGTTTGGGGTCAATCTGACCCCAGAGCATCATTAAACGGTAGGCAAATTTCACATGGGGAAATTATCACGGGAAAAGGGTTAAGCAAGTGGCACTAGGTCATATATCAAGGCTCTTCCTACGAACTATATCAGGGGAGAGTTTCAGGTAAGAAGTTTGTGCCCTTAACTGCCAAGGCTGGCTGAATGTATACATGATCAGTACAGATACTTAATCATTATTGTGGTCAATGAAGTGGACACATGGCTATCCAGTGACTGAGCCTGGCAGCTCAGGTCTGTGTCTTTACCCCCCCTCCCCTCTCGTAACCCTTTCTCACTCCCACGCAAGCTGCGGGGAGCCCCAGCCATCACCGTCGCGACGCCAATCCACTCCTCCGCAGTCATCAGACGTAGCTGTTTGATCCTGTTGTACCACTTGAGATTAGTCCCTTGGGCTATATGCGACGCCTTTCTTTTAGTGAATAAATAAACCAGTTTGATTGCTTCATGTAGTAAATCACATTAGAAATCTTGTACTCCACGTATTAGATTGGAGAAAACTCAGCGACACCCTGAGTCAGTCGTTTTCTCATGCTGACCAAAATGTGACTGGAATGTTGTATTTGCTATTCATTTATACCAGAGGGATGTGATTGGTTAGCAATGGATGCTTTCTTGCTTTAACCTCCTCTCTTTAATGGTCCTTTCCCTTTTAATTGTGACCCATCTCTTTGTATTCATTTATTGTCTTGGTGACTCAGCTGGTAATAATAATTAAAACTAACCATATGTAAATTTGAAATGTGTGAATAATGGTCCAGGGAATAATAAATGTATTTCACACATTGTTGTGCTGCATCAGCTTGGGAAGCCACTAACTTAATCTTGTTATATGGAACACAATGACAGTAAAAACTTTTAAATCCTTGAATCATAACTTGTCTTAGTCGTAGGACCTACCCTCCTAACAAACAATAATGATACTGAAATATTTTATTTGGTTTTTCTCATAATTATAATCATATAATAATTATATAAAACCCCTGATAATGTTGCATAATACATAGAGACACAGCTACACAGGTAACGGTGCTGATACAGGTGCATACAGCTTTTTACAGGTAACTTTACTGATACAGATGAACAGTCATTCACTGGTGACTTGACAGACTTATCATCCATTCACGAGTAAATGACACACTCCCAAAGGCTCTTCTTAACGGCTTTTAATGCCGACCCCTGCACCCCCATGGTCGTGGTTACCACATCATTACTCTGGGCTGATGGTTTCCAGGCTGCATGTAGATATGAGTAACAAGTGGCAGGTTTTCTCATTTTTGTGCTCACAGGGGCTCAGCACCATTGACTTATTCTTGCCCAAATCATTTCATTAAGAGCCACAAAGAAAAAACTTCAGTCAGGTATTTTTTTTTCCCAAATGACATGCTGGGGAGACGAATCCTTCAGCATCTCGCAATCAGGGCGTGTGTCTTGGGTGAAGATCTGACAGGAATTACAGGGGTGGGGAGTAATCTGAAAAACTCCAATTCGGTATGAAATTAAACCTGACTCACGTTCTGACAAAAAAAAGTGAGACAAGAGACATAAGAAAAACTGAAGTAATTTCATGCAAAATATTAGAGCAAATTGCGCATAAGACTCACTGCTGCTCGCTTTGACTTTTCCCTTTTCCCCCACCATTTCTGTATGAGTCTCTTCTGTGAAAAGAAACCATTTTTATGAAAAACATGAAAAACAGCTTGATTCGTCCTTTTACATGTTTTATGCGCTCAGGTAAGAATGCCTTTCGGCATTCAGCAAAGTCTAAAAAACAATTTTTATGCTCTGGTTCTTGCCTCAAAAAAAAAAAACACTTTTTTAGCCGATTCTCTCATACGAACAATCTTCAATCTCCGTATTATGGTCCAGTCGTTGTGGGAGTGCAGTCAAAGGTCAAAGTTTTTTTTAAAGAAACTTCATTTAATGGGACCCATCGGCCACATTGTTCCTGAGAAGAAGTGGAACTGCTCCTATCTGAAGGGTGAGAGCCCAGAGTGCCAATGAAGACACGGTGAAATACTGTAAATAGTTTCAGGTCTGCCTCATGTCAGCCCTTTTGTTATGGCAAGAAGATCACTAAAAATAGTCTGGCCAAATAAGACAGAACTAATGGATCCTGCGCACTGATAGTTGGAGGGATGGGGGATGTTGACCTTCAATTCTGACAGATAAACAGGTAAAACACTTCGGTTCCACTGGCTCAGGGGTGTTGGGAAATAACTAAGGTTCATCCTGACTGGTTACTCCAGATAAACAAGCTCAGTGGTAACACTAATGAGCTGGGCCAAAACTAACAAAGCACACAGCATGTGTGGATCAGCTGTGTGTTAATAACAAACACAACAGAGAGGAAGTCACAAATTTTCTACTTCCTCAACAAAAACATTTAAAGAACACTTCACAGCAAGTACAAAACCCTTCCATCCAGAGCCTATGAGGTAGAGAACAACCCAGGATGGGACACCAGCCCACACTCAAACACACGATTCATTCACACAGGCACACCTATAGGCAATTTGGCAACTCTAATTAACCAAAGCATATTTTTGGACTGTAGGGGGTAACTCCATGACAATATGGGGAGAACACACAAAACACTCACACATAGAGCCATGGTGGAGAACCCAGGTCCCAGAGGTGTGAGGAGAACCACTGCACTACCATGCTACCCTAACTACTGTACAAAACCACTACACAAAAATCCAAGCTGACAAATAAACACAGTTGTGAGTAAAATGTTTGGGAATCTGAATTTCTGCATGTATGGTTCCTAAAATGTGGCCATTATAATAAATAACAGAATTATTTAATTAACCACATTTTGCGCTGCCATAGTTCTATTGAACAAACAGTTCAAAAAATCAAGATCATTGATGAAAAAAAAGAGTGTGATGACCAGGGCGATGACCTTGAAAAGATGGTAATTGGAGTCAGGTGTTCCAATCGTTTCAGACGTGGGTTTGATCTGCCCTTCTGTATAAACGAAAGCACACAATTCTGGTTATCAGCTATTCACAGAATTTAAGTGCTGTATTGCCCAATCAAAAGAGATTTCAGAGGACCTCAGAAGAGAAGTTGTTCATTATGAGTGGAAAAGTATTTCTAAAGGCTCAGACAGCAGGCAGGAAGTTTAGAAATGGAAAACATTTGACACTTCTGCTCCCCTCCCTAAAAGTCAGGAGTAGGACATGCTATAGAATCATCAAACAAGTAACAGAGAACCTTAGGGTGTCAGCTAAGGAAGACTCCCCGGGCATGGCTTGCGCTTAATAATGTCTGTCTATCTAATTCTACCGTGAGAAAGACACTGAACAATTGTGGTGTTCATGGGACATTTACCACAGAGGAGACCACTGATCTCCAAAAACAAGACATGCTGTCCATCATGCTGCATGATTGCTGCACTACTGTGGGCAGAACAATGGCTGGAGTGAACGACCAAACCAAAACACACAAAGACATCAGGATTGTGTGGATGATGGTGTGGGGCAGCTTTTTCCAAGTTGTATCAGGAAATTATATAGCAGAATTTCAAGACCCAGAATTTACCTCCTAATCAATCCAATCAGCAGCTACAGAAAGCATTTACAGGTTCTTGCCAATAAATATATGGGTTCATATACTTTTCCCACTAGAAGCCTTGTTTAAATCATTGATATCACTTTACTTGAGGGGGCACAAGTAACTTAGTAACTCAGTTAATATACACTACCCAGCCAAAAAAAGATTGCCATTAGAATTTCAATCAGCTAATACTTACTGGATAATTACTACAGCAACGCTATGCAGCAGTAAAGTGAAGTCAGCTGTGTACCTGAATCTAGAGCCCTGCGCGTTTTTTTAATCCAGCTCCCGCCCGCTCCCGCTGAATTTCTGACCATTACCGCCCGCTCCCGCTAGCTGTCTCTGTCACTCCGCACCCGCAGACCCATTCACGGATATACTGTGCGTTGAAATAAGTTTATATGCATTAAATGATTTATTCCAGTAGAACAATAACTGAATAAATAAAACAATTTCAACAAAAATCTCTCAACTTTGAATCGCAAATAAATGTAAACTGAGCCCAGATGACCAGGGAGTACGAAGCAGGTGTGTCGCCACAACATTTAAGTGCCAGATTTGTATACAAGCACTTTGCCACACTTCTCACAACACACAAAGTCCAGGGGGTATTCTCCGAAAAGACGGCTGGCAAAAAGTGGCTGAAAAAGTGAATGCATACGTTGTTTTTAATGTGTATACTTATTACGTGAATGCAGCGTTACATTTCAAATGTGTCACACTATTATTTAATTGTCATTATCCCAGATGAAACGGAAGCACAGTCAGGACATGGGAACAATTTAAAGTGAAGTAAAAATATATATTTCAAACAAACTGGCAAAAAGCGTACAGTAAAGAGAGAGTGTATGTATATACTGTATATGTTGAAGGTTAATATTCCAATTTGGTTGAGGTGGTAGGCCTATCTCTCGAAAAGAATATTATGCGGAAACAATAAATGATCTCGCCGATCGCGCGAAACCCTCTCGATTTGAAATTCTTTTCTTATTATCTATGCACCGATTGCGAAAATTATCCAAGAACGGCGAGGCCCACGCTAATTGGATTTACACGCACGGACACTGATTAAGTGTGCGAGCTAATCCTTGTTTACACAGAACAAACCAGCCCCGAGAAGGTTTGACGATTAGGATGTGTTGATCACCGACAGATCCAGGATCATGTTAAACGATTAATCCACGTACGGAGAATAACCCCCAGCTCTTTACGTTCTTTGTTTGTAACAATTTTAAAGCTTTTCCAGATATCTGATTTTCTACTGTTTTCTTTAGTTTCATACTCTCCAGTCTTAAATTTATTATCAACATCAGTAACATTCTCCATCCTACCAAAAATCTTGGGACCCGCTTTCTATTTCTAGCCACCCGCTCCCGCCCGCGGCAACCTTAAAACCGCCCGCTCCCGCGAGACTTCCGTTGGGTCCCGCCGGACCCGCGGGATCCCAGTCCCAAAGCAGGGCTCTATCTGAATCTACTGAATGGCCAGGTTATCCCATCAGTGGATTTTTTTCTTTCCTAACTGCATGGGCATATTACAGGATGAGAATGCCAAAATTCATCAGGCTTGAATTGTCGAAGAGTGGTTCAAGGAGCATGAGGAATCATTGGCAACCACAGAGTCTTGACCTTAACCCCATTGAAAGTATTTGAGATGTGCTGACTGGACTGGGCAGGACTGAGAGGCAAGACAAACGATACACAGGCTAAGGAAGAAACTGGAAGGTTGGATGGGAAGGGCTTGACAGATTAATTATAAACAGATTAGGATCACAACAGGATCAGTGTGTAACTACCAGTTTCTGATTAATTAATACATTAAGTAAGAGTGTACTACTGCATTATTTCTGTGTCAAGTAAAGTTATACCAATGCATTTGTTCAGTAAAGGTACAACAATGTAATCTTTTATGTGCTGTTTGACAAGAGAGGCTTTTTATTATTATGACATAGTTGAAAATCAGACCATATTCTTTATTCATGCAAAAATCAGAGTAACTCCAGGAATATTCACAAACCTGTTCTGACCAGTGCATGTACCATGAATACGTAGCAGGGCTTCTAAATAATGGTGCAGTAACGTTACAAGACAACTCGCTCAGGCATTTCAAAATGGCCCCTGTTGAGCTCCGTCCCCATAGGGGCCTCTCCGCCTGTCTGTCAAACCGGAATTCCTCCCCACATGTCTGCTCACCACCCGCCGCTGCTCTACAGCTGCACAGACCTCCACAGACCCCACAAATCCAGAAGCTGCTGGCTGTCGCTGCTCGCCTGGCACTCGGGGTCTGCTCTGCCTGGGAGCACGCTGTGACCTGACGCCTTGGGCACGCTAGGCATTGCATACATGCTAACCTTATAGCTCAGAGTAAAATCTCAAGCGAGTAATACATGTGATCTACTTTTTAAGACAGTCTGATAGAACTTGTCCCCTAAATGAGTCTTTCCTTAAACCTGGCAGGTTTCTGGTCATTGCCAGTTTCTCCGGTTTCACCTTGTTCTTGTGTACTGATGTCTTAGAAACTTTGAGCCTGGATACAGCCTGCCACGCAGTGTAGCCTTCTGCCAGCAAAACCTGGATTTAACAATAAATTAAAAAAAATAAAATATAGAGTGGTCTCTTAATTTCTTCCGTAGCTGTAAATTGGTCAGAAAAAGGCCTACGATGTGATCTACTTAGATTTCCAGAAGGCCTTTGATGTTGTCCCCCACAAACGGCTCCTGCTTAA
>JAODKL010000062.1:15373364-15387707 GCA_026780765.1 Petrocephalus schoutedeni | reverse complement strand
AAATATAGAGTTGTTGTTGATACTTGTTTATGAAATTTTGCTCATAAAGCTTATGTGTTTGTAGTTTAATTATACTTTATTACAATAGATAACAAAGTACAAATACAAGAATTCTTTGTTATTTTTCTATGTTCATTGAGAGTATCTCATTATATTATGTGCTGTGGTGTTGAAATGTAGCCAAGCATATAGCAGGCAGTCTTATGTTCAGGAGCTGTTATAATATAACCCCAGTGCAATTCTCAGCTACCAAACATAATTGCTGAATTTAATTTCTTGTACATTTAATTTTCATAATTTTCCAGAAGGCTTGTAATGCAATTTCACATATATCCCGGAATTCATACCTCATAATGAACGCCAGACATTATAAAAGTGGTGTGTCCAAAAAAATTAAAAAGAAATTAAAAAATTATATCCTTTGGCAGTGTGCATATTTATTGGTGTTTATTAAGGTTTTGATATGCCTTGTTTGGCTTCGTTGACAATCTTTGAGTAGAAACGTCTTTCTTCTTTTCACACGGATGAAGCAGGAGTGAGACCTCACCTCTGTGTTCCACCTCTTTTGTCCGCAGAGTACCAATGGAGGTCCACGTGTGACGGGAGGCCTCCATCTGAGGGAAGCTTCCCCTCTCTCTCCTCCTCCCGGAAGCATATCCTCCTCTTTGCCACCACCCGTAGCGGGTCCTCTTTCACAGGACAGCTATTCAACCAGCACCCGAGTATCTTCTACGTCTTTGAGCCCCTCTACCACGTTCAGCAGGTCTTCACCAACTCCAGCAGTAGACTGCGCCGTGGTTTGGACCCACGGGCCCTGCTGGGCGCCTACCGCGATCTGCTCCTCAACATGTATACTTGCGACCTCCACTTCCTGGAGAACTACATTCGGCCTGAGCCTCAAGACCACCTGACCGGCTCTTTCTTCAGGCGGGCCTCCAGCAGCGCCCTGTGCTCGCCCCCCGTGTGCCTTGAGAACGGCGGCACCCCAGGAGAGCCCGACGAGGCCTGGTGCCCCCGGCGATGCCGCACACTCAACCTGACGCTGGCCTCTCAGGCCTGCCTGGCTCGGGGCCACGTGGCCATCAAGACGGTGCGCATCCCCGAGGTGCGAGACCTGCGCACGCTGTCTGAGGACCCCCGCTTGCACCTGAGGATCGTGCACCTCGTGCGTGACCCCCGGGGCATCCTGGCTTCCCGCATGGGCGCCTTTGCTGACCAGTTCCGGGCATGGAAGATCTGGAACGCCACGGGGAGGCAGCCGCGCTATGTGGACCTGGCACAGATAACGCGTACCTGCCAGGACCTAGCAGACTCTGCCCAGACAGGCCTGCGGCAGCCACCCTGGCTCAGGGGGAAGTACCTGCTGGTGCGCTACGAGGACCTGGCCCTTCGACCCGAGGAGAAGGCAGAGGAGATCTACCGATTCGTCGGCTTGGAGATGGACGAGAAGGTGCGAGCTTGGATTTTACAGAACACCAGGCGCGGTGCCTCACCCACGGAGGGAAACTATAAGTACTCCACCACTAGGGACTCCAGAGCCACTGCGGAGAGCTGGAGGTTAAGGCTGGCCTATGACATCGTCGGTGTGGTGCAGACTCTTTGCAACCGCACGCTGTCTTTACTGGGCTACAAGCCAGTTCATTCCCTAGCGGACCTGCGGAATCTGTCCTACAGTCTGGTCGAGCCAAGAAGCTTCCTGCCTCTATTATGACAGGTGGGAGGGGAACACAGCGCTACAGCAGATGATGGAGGACTTTGGGACGAAGTAGCCTCAAATTAGTTTTGTTTGACTTTTTGTAACTTGTATTTATATATGAATTGTACCTTGATTTTAATAAAATACCTCATTTCATCAGAGTCAACACTGAAATACTTTTCTGATTTTACTTACTTTGATCCATCTTTCCAATCATCCATCGTAGGACACACTCACACAGCACCTTAATTGATTAAAAAAAAATGCGGGGAAAAAAAAAGCTTAAGATTTGTTATTTTCATTCATAGCTCTGGCATCCAGTCCTGCAGTGCACCCCAGCTGTGTGCCCTGTTCTGCCTGGGACAAGCTCCAGGCCCCTCAGTGACCCTGACCAGGATAAACAGTTGAAAGGTGCATGGACTCATACTGTACGTGGTACTGTACCAAGAAATCCTTACTGGAGTTTTTCAAGGAGACCACAGTGTCAAATACGAACAAGACAAGAAGCACCACAGTCCATTATCGATAATAAGTGACACAACAGAATTTGATACCACTGTACAAAAAAAAACAGATGCGCATTGGAGGTATAACCTGGGAAATAAGGTGCCAGGGCAGTAATTGAAAAAAATAATTTGGTGTTTCGAGGAACCAACAGGGTAAAACTGAATGAAAGATAAGGGGTAGATTATACTGTATGTCTTCATGAAATAAACCCAGGATGAAATAGACAAATGTCTTATGTATTCAGGTTGCTCGCCAAACTATGCGTCCTTCAGGTTTGCACGGAGACAGCTGTCTTATTTCCTTTGCTGAGTGCTGGGGCTTCCGAAAAGTGTATACAAATTACTGCATCAAGAAAAAAAGCCGGTGCAATTTGAGAAGCTTGCCAAGGGGAAATTACATTTATTATATCAAATGAAGTCTGGTCGTTGCTGGCCGAGCCCTGAGATTGCGGGAACGTCTGCCAAAATGCCTTTGAAGTCATATGCTGTCCGCAGGGCTTGCTTCATTACCAAGCAAGTCTCATGTAGATGTAGAACAATAAAAAAAAATATTTTAAACAGTACCGTACCTGAGCAGTATTCTAAATTACCTGCAATGTTATAAAAAGCTGTTAGATGTTATTTAGAAGCCGTCTCACTGCAACTTTTTCATCATCCAGGCATTGCCGACGTCACTTGAAACTTTCTCTAAATGCGGGCTTTAAATTTAAGGAATGCATTTTGCTGCAATGCGTTAAGAAGTCATGGAGGGGAGTGTCTCCACGATCCTGGGCCGAGATGGCTTCCCATTCATCCCCCAGCCATCCTGGCTGACAGGTGAGGAGACCAAAGCTGGCACCTCTGAAAACAGGCGACGGATGGCAGGTGACATTCTCACCTGCTCCACCTTAGCACGGCGAAGCAGGTTCAGTGTAAACAAACAAGACTGGAAATGTCATAACAGTAGATAACTCTTCTAAATGCATATCAAGTATTATCATTTCAAGCTAATTGCATCATGATCCTACTATGATCACTACTGAATAAATTCTCTTATTCCATGGCATAGCTTGGAAACTCAATGATCTATTTTTTTTTGTCCATTAAGCAATTCTCAAATTAGTTATGTTTGTTACTTTGCCCCACTGAATCTCTCTTTCAGATATCTTTTATTTGTCCTCTGTGGAATTTGAAATAAGCACTTAGTGTCGGATTAATCTTTGTAAACAGTTTCAAAATATCTGCAGCACCAGAAAAGCACCCATTAGCACAAAAATTATACACAAAAATCTTTGTCCTCTTCAGCTGTAGTGGCCTTCATATGTAGGGCTGGTGTATCACTGAAGAAAACATCACATTTTATATATTTGCTGCCATTACCATGCTGGTTTAGCAGAAACACTCTTCTTTTCTCCACTACTGCACAGTAATGCATTGCTTTGATGCTAGTTTTGCGTGAAAAATTCGTAATTACTGCCACTCATGAATGGAATGTGAAAGATCTATAAAAAAGCATTTTGAATATTTTTTTATCCATCCATCTTCAGAAACTGCATTTCAGGGGGGCAGGTCCAGAGATTATAGGAACAAGGCAGGGAACAACCCATCTGAGGTCATACTCATGCCTATAGGCAATTTGGTAAGTCTAAGTAACTAAGTAACCAGTATTTTCTTGGGCCGCCTGGAGGAAACCCCACGGCAACACAGAAAGAACACACAAATGCCACACACCTGGAGTCATGGCAGAGGCTCGAACCCTGGCCCCAGAGGAGAGACGCAACAGCGATATGAGCTGTGACACCATGCCACCCCAGCCTTTGCTATTAGTATTATTGACTTTATTTAAAAAAACTAAAACTTATGACAAATAAATACAAATATATATTATATATGTGTTGATCATATAATTGCCCATGCTTAATGATAAATCAATACAGCAAATATCACAGTTAGAAAGGGTCAACAAGACTCACAACAAACTTTGCAATCCATAAGACATTTAACATCTGTATTTCTTTTCAATTAATTTTCACTGGTGCAATGCATATTTCAACCAAAAGCAAAACTGTAACAAATGCAGCTTTTTCAGTTTAGACCTAAATGAAAATGTGATGGTAACTTCTAGGAATGCTTTTAGTAACTACAGGGTATTGTGAAAGGTATCGCATCACCTAAACTACAGATATGGGCTCGGTTAAATCAAAAACCCAATGAATCAAAACGCCACAATGAAAGGTTTGGCAGGATTTTTCAGTGTTTCGGGTATATAGCCTTGAGATATTTTATCCTGTATAGTACAGCAGGGCCTGTGGTGGTCAAAGAGACAAGGTAATGTTTAGCATTCTGATTTACATGTGTGTCCCTGATGAGATTTCTCTTAAATAGAGCTGCATTTTTGTTTAGCTTTAGAAAGAACAGATTGGTTTCATGAACTCTAACTCTTGGTGTCACCTGTTTGCTGGAAACCTGGTAGATTTAATTACTAAATTTGCTGCTAATTCAACTTGTTGAAAGTATAGGTACTCATAAATATCAACAGTATATACTACTGGTTTGTCTATAACAAGTTTTCAAGACTAGCAAAAAACCAGCAAGACTTCACAAAAGTGTCATGGGGCGGATTGAGGAAGTTAGCAGATTAGGCAAAGCCCAAATCTCTACTCTCATCACAGGAGAGAAACAAGTTCCTCGTTGAGGTTTTATGCTTGGAGATTAATTGTGAACCACCTATTGGCAATCGGTTGCCCTGTGCTTGGTCATCCTCTACACACCAACTAAGCTTCAGGCCAAGAAAGAAGAGGTTACAAGACACTTAACTAGAAAGTATAATCCAGCCATCTTTCGGCCGTGTGTTTATGGACCTAAATTCAAATACAATAGCCTGTCATTTATGTGTTTGATTGGTTGTACACTAGGGGGCGATGTGTGGCTTAGCAGGTTAGGCCTGTGCCTGTGATCAGAAGGCCAAAGGTTTGAATCCCATGTCTAGCACAATAGTCCCTGATCAAAGCCTTTAAACTCTCCAAAAATGCTCCAAGGGCGCTGGGTAAATAGCTTGACTATGTGCTCAGACCCCAAGTTTCGCTCTCACTTGTATGTGTGCCGATATCTCAAAGGAGAAGCATATGAAGCTAATGTACCTATGCTCATGCTTGTACCAATGGCAAATAAAGCATCCTTTCAGAAAGAAGTATGACAGCTGTGTGAACACTTCAGTTCCAGTTTAGAGCACCCATTCCTGAGTCACTGATTGTATGTATTCATTTATAGATTTGGTCTTTGTTTCCATAGCCAGATACTCTATATATATTTTCCTATTTCTCAAATTCAATATATTCAATATATTTGAGTTAATGGACCCAGGGCCCTACCCTTATGCCATTATGCTTTTTTAGTATTTCACACAGGAGTGGAGCCTGGGATCCTAGACACGGAACCCGGTGATGTGCCACCCCATTCTCCTGCTGAAGAAACTCCTCATTGTTTTTCATGAAGGAGTCTGTGTGTGTGGATCATGGAGAGAAACCAAATCACTTTCACCGTTTAGCCGCCTTGCCACGAGATAAACTCATTATGGCCCTAACCAAATGACAGCGGTACCTTTGAATTCTCATGAATGCCTTGAAATTCCAGACAACACTAAAGCAGCTATGACCAATGTGTCTTCCTTAGATCTCCTTAGTGCCAGCAGAGATTAGGAGCGATGAAAGGCCCACAGCAGGGACTTTTTAGCAGCATACCGCTCATGTAAATACTTTTATTTTTCATTGCAGCATTGATTTTTTTTCCATGAAATCCACCCAATCACATTGCGGTTTATAAGGTTTATAATTATACCTCTCACCCTAAAATTATCCTGAAAACCCTGGAATGTGTAGGTAGTTTGATTTCCGTCAGGACTGTCTGAAGAAATGTGACTCGGGTGCACAAGAGATGTGCTAGAGATCATGTTGAAAATGATCCATCTCCTTGATTGATCGGTCTCTCCTGCGTTGATATTCGCCACTCCCCGCAAAATCCCCTGTACACCAACTGACTGCAAGAGGCTTTTTCAGCAGTCCAGGATATTAACAGAAAAAATGCTTTCAATAAAGAGGATTTAGGGAGGGGAAAATGCCTCTACACTATTCCGCCGGGCTATACAAACCGGCAATAAAGTACGGTTTATGACACCTTTATAATAGTGTTTCATGGGCATTTCTATCTTGCTTGGACATATAAAAGTGCGAGACGCCTGACTCAGCCGGTAGCTAATCGCCCATCTCTTCACCTGAAAGACGGGCCTCTTCTCCTTCTTAAAGTCAGTGACAAATATTGCCTTATTGAGGTCAGCTTGTGACAAAATTCCCCAGAAGAGCTTTCAGGCTGTAAATTATTGGAGGGACAGCTTAAGGTGAACATCGGAGACCACACAGCCTCCCAGAAGAGAAGTATATATTTCTGTAGCCATAAACATTTTTCCTGGATGTATTATATGTAATCTGAAGGAAAACCGGTACTTTTGCAACATAAAACAATTCCGTCTGAATGTGATGGATTTCAGGGCTTTGAAAATGGATCTCACATCGGGTGGAGTTATCAAAATGTATGTATATCCATCAGATGGAGGTTTTTTTGTGGCCAAAACAAACACCTCCTCTGCTGAATTGTCAAAGTCTGATTAGGATTATGGGTTTGGGAGTTAGGCTGAGCTGCTCCCATGCTCTGGACCACCAAGAGGCGTGGTTCACCAAAGGCTACAGACCTGCTGTCAGTACCTGCTGTTGTGCGGGTCCAAATTATGCAATTTGTGTCTAAAACTATTTCGTGGTTAGACTAAAATTCACTAAACAGTACATGAATCAAGGGGAGGGGGGTTGGACTTTTTGCCAGCAAGGAAATCCAAAACTTCATCTAAGGCAATGCAGCCTCAGCCACAATAGTAAAATCAAGAAGAAACTAATGTGTTGAAAAAAGAAAACAGTTTTATCTGTCTGTCTTCCAACTACTTTTCCAGTATAGGTCACAGGGGGTGTACCTAGAGCTTATCTCAGGCAGCACAGGGCAGAGACACACTGAGGATAGAATACCAGCTCACCACTGCGTGTCACACACACACACATACACCCGCGTACCTATCTAAATGGGGACCATCCATTCGTTTCTATGGGAAAAACTCTAAGTCACGACACCCTTAACCCCTACCTAGTCCTAACCTTAACCATACAGTAAGTAAGCAAACAAAATACAAGACTTCCTTTTTCATGAGGTCCTTTGGCTCTCATAAGTATAGCAAAATATAGCAAAACCTGTACACACAAACACACATTTGCATATTTGTATTCATATCTTTGTGGGATCTCTCTGTTCATTTATATGGAAAAAACCTTACACCCTAACCCTTAACCCCTGCCTAGCCACTCAACCACTCAGCGTGGGGTGAATAAATATGACTTTATAAATACTTAATGTAATAATATCTATATATAAAATGTGCATGGCAGCAACCCAAAATAATCCACATAACCATCATAAATTATAGTAACGCAGTACACATCAAAGCAGTTATATTCCCCTATGGGTTAAGCACAGTCATATTAAAACATGTATTATTACCTGACTCACGAAAGTATTATACATATTGCTTAATGAATGATCACATTCTTGAACATTTAGTATGTAGTATTTTTGGCTCACACCTGCAGCGCTGGGGGTTTTGAATATTATTTGTGTGTCTGGTGTTTGTTCTGTCCCGATGTGCACAGTTCTTCCCACAGTCTAAGGACATGCAATTAGGTTAATTGGCACAGTAGCCTACCCAGCGTGTACCCCTGTGCCCCGTGTTTCCTGGGATAGCCTCCAGGTGACCCGCACCAGGTAAGTAGCTGGACGGAGGATGTGATTCGGCACCCAAAACTATATCATTATTTATTTTATGGTTCTCTCAGCAGTCGGCTACTCTAATCATTACACAACTATATCACTCTTCTGTCACTTTTGTTCCAGGATGCAGAAAATGAGGAAGGAGTTTTGGTCAACAAATCAGTTGGTTTGTCTGCTGTAAGAAGCAGATGCCCAGTGAAAGGCCTGGTCCCACAGCAGCTCTGGGAGAATGGGAGACTCTCGGTCCCTTACTCCCACAGTATTTTATATACTCTGACTGAAATGCCAGCAATGACTCTTCCATAAGTCTGATTTGCGTGATGCTGTATGATCCTGTCTCAGCACAGAACGCATTCTGGATTGTACCCAAGTCCCGATCCACAAAATGAAGGGTCCTTAATAAAGACGTGACTTGATTATGTCTGGGCTGACTCCCGTTGTGAAATGACACATTCTTCATCATTAGGATGGCTGGACCAACACGCTCACCATAGCTATTTTAAGTCTCCCTTTAGTTCCTATGTTTGCAACTGGTCCTCATGTTTGGTTCCTTGGAAACACTCAGCAGATTGGTTCATCCTCCTCCACAGTAACAAATAGGTGAGGTAGCGTGGGATGACATAGCCTGAAGCAAGATCCTGCAACACCATGAAGACCAGTTGATCTATCACGGCAGCATCCCACACAACACTAAAGGGATTCGAACCAATCTCGACAAACCTTGGCGTCGATTATAAATCGTACAGAATGGTAGAGAGTGCAAAAACCATGGCCATTTCTGCCTCCAACTCGCACATTTTTCTGCTGTTATTAAGGTTGCAGTCTTCATTACGGTTCCCTGATGGCAACGCAATAATCTACCGTTAGATAAACTATCCAAAGAAATGCTCAATATAACAATACATAACACATTATAAAGCCATTTAAATAATTACACCAGGCAAAACATGAAGCGGGTCATTAAACTTCAGCTGTGACTAGATGAAATCAGGATGACTGTCAAGCATTTAAAATATAAATGAACTTATCCGTGCTTTTATGCACTATTCTTATCACTGACTAAGTAAACAGGTTGACCCACTGTACATACCAATAATATGTGACGCACAGGTCAATAGTTAGCTTATCAGCTTTTAAACTCAACTAGAGCGACATCAAAAGGAAGCATGAGAGCTTCATTCATTAATGCTTAATTACCGAAAGAGCCAGAACGTGTCAACATTTGATCACTGGCCCTAATTACCTCCACTCTGACCGTCGACAATCACAGCAAGCAGCTACAATGTGCAAATAAATCTCACTTTGCCTGCGAGGGGAGGTTTTACACGAGGTTACAGTGGAATTAGCAACACCGCCCTTGTCATAAACATCATTATCTGTGAGGCTTAAATGGGATTTTGTCCTTGGGAAATAAAGAGGTATGTCCCCAGAATGAACATTCTTGAAAATATAGCTTCGTAAAGAGTTTAGGGACCTATTATTTTCTAGTAAAGAACCTAAAGGAACTCTGTTTGAGGGCATTTGATGAATATGTATTTGTCTGAGGATGAAGGCCACACTGACGTGATGGAATCCAGCAGTTCTGTTTTCGTGTGATGCGATTCCAGGCACCTTGTCGTCCAATCAAAATGAGTTATTTTACATGGCACCTCTCCCCCCGAAAACAGCTTTTTAAAATGTATTTTTTTTGCATTTGCATGATTCTCAGTATGGCATCCGCTCAGGACTGACCAGTAACTTCCAGGATATGGATCATTTTATATCTTCTGACCTGATATCTCATGACCTCAGCGCATGATACATTTTCTGTATCCATTTGTCCTATTCAGGGTCTCGGGGGTCCAGAGCCTATCCTCAAAGCTACAAGCACAAGGCAGAGTAAAACCTAGAATGGGGTGACACACACACACACACATTTGTATTCCTGTCTTAGTGAGGACCGTCCATTTGTTTCCATGGGAAAAACCCTAAGTCACAGCACCATTAACCCCTACCAAGCACTAACCTTAACCATAAGTATACAAACAAAATGCAAGACTTTTGGCATTTTTACTTTTTTGATTGGTTGAATTACTGGTTGCAAGGATTGATATCGGACACCATTGTGAGGAGCCAAGAGCTACTCCCCGAGTATGGCAGCCATCAGAGCGACTGCACCTCAGAGACTGCTGCCACTGAACAGGGAGCTAGGAAGTGCCTCCCAACAGCATGGTCGTCTTGCTGGGAGACAAGACCCTCCGGCTGCCTCACATTGCATCGCACTGGCTACAGTTTAACATCATTCTCAGGACGACGCACACACCTATGGACAATCTGGAAATTCAAAGTCACCTTAACATGCAACATTGAGTAGAAATCTAAACCCCGCAACAGGAATATGCAAACTCCACACAGGCGGAGACAGGGATATGACTCAAGCCCTGGTTCCCAAGGTGAGGGGCAATAGTGCTAAACACCCTGCTGGTGTGCTGCCCCAAAGCACAAGGTGCACAACATTAAAAAAAAAATTGTAGTAATAACAACACCAGATTGGGAGCGGCGGTGGTGATTGGAGGGGCAGGTATTACTAATTAAGCTTGCTGCCTCTTCTTTGAGGGCACAGGCAGACTGTGTCCTGCTACATTTGTCCGTATAAACACAGTTTAGTGAATGGGCAATAATATCAGCCTGAAAGATGGTAATGCAGTCAAAACAACACCTGTTCCCAATTTGCATATCATTAAAGGGACTCATAACACGAGAACAACAGTAAAAGACACAGAAAAGATTACCTCCTCACCAGCCACACAGTAATAATGTTTCTAGGACATTCTGTAAGTAGGGCCAACTTAATGACAGTTGTTTTGTGGTCACAAACATGGACCAATATCAAATTCCCTAGCAAGTTCTGTTGTCATGAAGCTGCTAAGGACACTACTTTAACTTGTGGAATAATGTTTGCTTAAAAAAATATGCTCAAAAAAAGAGTGAAAAAAGGTATGTTGCATTATGGGAGATTAAAATGTTGAGTCTTTATAGGTAGTGTTGAGCGAACCCGAACTGTAAAGGCCAGCCAATCAACAAGCTTTTAAGCTGTGTGGCCTTAGAAGCCATCACAGCCATGCCTACTAATTGTTCTGCTCTTACCCCCATTCTGCAGCCATCTAGCCCTTTCTATGACTTTTTTAGAGCCATTTCAGTGCCCCAAAGTTCGGGTCTCCATTGACTTCAATGGGGTTCGGGTTCGGGGGCAAGTTCGGATCCCGAACTCGAACTTTGTGGCGAAGTTTGGCCAAACTCACCGAACCCGAACTTCCTCTATTTACACTGTAGGCCTTTAATGCATTTATAAGGGTGCTTCGATCACAGACACACTTGTGCGTTAGGGAGCAACTTTTTCCATCTGTATGAAATTGTAGGAAAATATATCTTTCCTGTGTTTGCCTTGGGGGCTCAATAACAAAATGCCCTGGCAAAAATAACAGGGGAGGCATTCAATGACAAATGCCCCCATCACTAGGACCTGGAGTATTTTCTAGGTGTTTGAGATGACTGAAAACTCCTCTCTCTCCTTCAGTCACCCCTTGCAGATTAGATTATGGGCACTGGGATTAGTCCAATAGTTCTTGTTAGACGAGTTGTTTTTGTAGAGAAGACCATCACTGAAGGCGTAACATCAGAGTCAATATTTGACACATATCAAACAAACACAGTAACTGATGTTCAGATAGCGCTTGCAAAGAGTTCACCTGATCATTCTTTTTTTTTTTATTTATAAAACTGAGAATTTTTATAAATGAAACAATTTAAGGCTTCTATAATATCAGAAAAAAATGAACCGTTGGATTAACCAGACAGCAGCACAGATGAGATCCTAATGAGATGATTGAAGTTCATGTCACATCCAAACAATAAGATGCTATCATTATGGAGGGGATTCATCATGCCATAATGAGAAGGTCTCCTTCCTTGGGAATAAGGGCTTCATGGAAATCCATATTCATAATTTCACTGCACACAAAACAACATCCAGCTCCGCGTGTGATAATTGTCATAACCCACAAGCCTTAAATGGAAAGCCCTTGATATCTCCATCTAATCCAATTTTCCATCTTCTTTGAATTTTTTTTTTCAGTATTTCCATCTGAACGTAAATAGCTGTATAATGGGACCCTGGAATTATACCTAGCTCATCATAATGAGACGGGCTGTAATTCAGTATTTGAAAATAAGACATCAGCTATCAAATCCTTGATGATATGATTACAATGAATTGCAAATATATGTAAATGTATTGTAGGTGAACCTTCAGAGATCTGCTTAAAAAGTTGATGAAAAGGTCATGTGTCACACTCTTGAGGGTGTTTATAAAAAGATGTACTGCTTACTTTTAGTTAGTCACTATCAAATGAAAAAACAAACTATCCTGTCATCAGTGTATCTATGAATAAACTCACACTGACATTCAGTTCTATAGCACTTTCTTTCCTTCCCATTATTTTGAAGCTGTCATTATGTATTTATAGGGCATGGGAATGTATTCAGCAGAATTTTTTGGTTTTTGACTTTTTTATTATGGATTTCCCATTTCCCCAAGTATTTTGACCAAAATATGATACAGCCAAGTGATCAGGATGGAGTGGCCCTTGCTATCTGTTACTTAAGAGAAGGATTGTGTTGTTTTAATAGCTAATACACTTTGAGATGACACTCACATACACTTACATTCCAACTTGCTAACCTGTTTCCTCCCAGCGGCTTCTTATTGGTCCCAGCGCCCTCTGCCCGTCAGATGAAGAATGATGACAGACCTCAAGCCTTTCGCGGGCTGGTGATTACCTATGATGTGTTGATAGATCTCTGCCAAAGCAGTTTCTTACTGGAGAAGAAATTGGCTGTTTTGGAGGCCCTAGGAGAAGCCAGGAAAGTACTTCTTCCACATCTGTCAACAATCTAATTAACTTCAATAAGGGAAAGGTTTTTTTTCTTTCCTTCTACAACAGGTCAAGGTAGATCAGAACTGTCTGCAGTTTCACAATGCATTCTGGGCAGTGTTATCGTCTCAGAGTAATTCATATGTAATTCAGAAAATTGCGAGGGAAACAAGGAAAACATGGTGCTATAGAAAAGAAAAGTTTATACCCAAGTTTTTCACCCCCCTACCCTCCCAAACGACCACTGGCTTTATCAAATCGGTTTCTTATTAACTTAAAAGGTAATACCCAGATAGTAATAATAAGTTAGTCTGTTCTCATTATCCAATCCCTGCCTAGATATGTCTGTATTTTTATACTTGAATAACAGTGAATCCTTAATTCCACAACTTTTGGCAGTTAATTGAAAGTGCCACATGTTAAAATCAAGACAATATTTCTGTAAAATTCATACTTGATATTTTTGTGACATTTCTAATTGCATTGTGATATTATTGTATTATTGTATTGCAATAGTGCAACTCCAGCACTGCACTATTTAAACTTGCACAAACCTCTGTAATCACCTACAGTACCTTGTGTTTATGCCTCTTTGCTATGTATCATCTATTTATTCTTTATTCACATTCTGCCTGATTGTTGTCTTTCAGAAGGGCGTCTCCACCTGCTGCAAGCTGTGCTGATACAAATTCCCACTGGTCTTGATCACACAACAACATAGATTCTGATTCTGATCAGAAAAAAAGAAAATTACAATTTTAACTGCCTGGGTGGAACACCAAAATTATAATTTTTAATAGTGAATATTTAGCTATGCTGTGGGGTGCCTGCAGTGTTATGGGAAACAGACCCTAGAAAAGCCTTTTGAGAAGGGGAGTCTTACATGTCCTGCCTTCCGCTGTGCATCACATTGTGTCAGAGTTTCATTACTAATAACACCGGGCCTATTACACTCCGTCCATCCATTTTCTGAAACTGCTTGTCCTACTCAGGGTTGTAGGGGGTCCGGGGCCTACCCCAGGGGCTATGGGCACCCGAAATTATGGTACTCTAATTTTGAAAATAATAAACAAAAAAGACCGGTATTTGACAACAGAATCTTTAAACGATTGATATTCTTAGCCCGGGTTCTACTGAACCAGTATCACAATGTATTTAAGCACTTATGTAACTCGCTCTGGCTAAGGGCATCTGCCAAATGCTGTAAATGTATTTTGAGCTATGCACCCTGAACATGTGTCGCTATAATATCTTCCTATAATAACTTCTCTTTAAATGTACTTTACGTCTGAGTTCAGAAAGGAACACTAAGCCCTGCATGTACATGTAGAATGCCCTTATCTCATCGCCCCCCCCCGCCCGCCCGTTTCCTGTCCTGCCTGCCGTC
>JAODKL010000062.1:15342728-15357724 GCA_026780765.1 Petrocephalus schoutedeni | reverse complement strand
GTGCCCGTTGCTTCCGGGATAGGCTCCGGACCCCCCGCAACCCTGAACAGGATAAGTGGGTAGGAAAATGGATGGATTGATGGAATATAAAGCCAGTCTGCATGCCATTAAGGTGAATTGATTTTGTTTTGACTCTTGGTTGACAGTGTTTGGGGATGGGTAAAGTATTGATCTTTGAGTACAAAATTAACAGAAATGGGTAAGTAAGGGTCCCAGCCATCAGATTAGGAAAACACAAAGAAGTATTAAAGAAGACGATAAATGCGTTAAAGATAAAAAAATATGCAGCTATTTCATCTCTATGGGTGTAACATTATGCATGTCATGCTACTATAACACTAGTTTGTTTATTAGCAAATAAGATAGTAGTGTAATAATTCAATTCTCTTTTATTTTTTATTTATATACTAGAGTTTGTTTCTATGTGTTTGTTGTTGGTTCTTTGTCCTTTTTTTAATCCTCATTTATTTGTATCGTTCCCAATGTCATAAAAAAGTGACACTTAGTGCCAAATGTTGCTTTTGTTTCTTGTTGGCAGGGTGGCGACGGGCTGTGGAGGATGGATTTTTGTTGCTGGTGGGGGGGGGGGGGGTCCAAAAGGAGGGGTTCGCCCAGGGCACCATGCCAGCTAGAACCGCCACTGCGTGGAGTGTATGTGCTGTTGTTAGTATCATGACGATCGCCATTTCCCCTGTGTGGCTGCGGCTATCTCAGGCAATGCGCTGTAAATGGACGTGGAACTTTCCTTCTTTTTCTTTACAATGAGCTGTCTCCTTTTTATTAATAAAACCATGACCCACACAAATCCTGTTACCATATTATACTAAAAATACAAGCCTATTTGCATGAAAGGGATGTAGTAAGTACCTAGTTAAGCCTTAATCTACGACAAATTAAGCACTTGACACTGAAATGAGAGCAAGCGCATCAAACTCGGGTGGTCGCCTTCACAGTTTCACAGCCTTCAAAAGGAGGACAGCCAGCACCTAAATGGAGGGAAATGTCAAGAGATGAAAAGTAATTTGCATATGTCATCACATGCTGACTCTGAAAGCCAGACACATGTGATCATAAATCAGACCAGCGCATTTTGTTTGCACTCATTCACAGCTTGTACGGTATACGCTCATCACAGCAGTGTGACTCGGCACTAGGGTTGTTCGATTTCAACAATTTTGACATTAATTATGATTGCAAGAGTTGGGTATCGATGGAGTCCATTCCAAGGTTTGATTCCAGACAGCAGTTTTCCTGATTCTCATTTCCAAAACAGGAAAATGGTTTCGTAAAGACCAAGGCAGAGTAGTATGAATGACATTTTTAATTTAATTTAATTTAATTTATTTATATTAAATATATAACAGTATATCTCATAATTTTTGTCTTGTTTGCACACTTTGTGCAAAAATCAAATGATAGTGCCGCTATTTTATTAATTTGGTTTATTTTTTCACTGATATACAGTCCTCTCCAAAAGTATTGGAACAGCAAGACCAATTAATTTGTTTTTGCTGTGCACTGAAGACATCCGTGTGTGAGATCAAAAGATGAATGTGAGAAGAAAGATCTCAGTTTTAGCTTTTATTCCTTGATATTTACATCTAGATACATTAAACAACATATTGTAGAACAAAACACATTTTGTATCAAGCCACCCAGTTTTTCAACTGAGCAGAAGTATTGGAACATGACAAGCAACAGGTGTTTATTGTGTTACGAGCCCAGGGTGTGGCACGTTAGCCCACAGTGGTGCAACACATGTAAATAAGGACGCAGTGTCTGCAATGTAAGGAGAAACCAAATGGGGTTTTATTGTATTAATTCAAAGAACTTGGGTATTGCTGCTGTACGCTCGCTCTCGCGTCTCGCTCTCTGCGGAGCTGTTTGGGAGTTGCGTGTAAGCAATAGTGGCCCTAGAGGTACCTCGCAGCTTGATGACTCAGTAGTGACTCAGTAGCGCCCCTAGAGGTACCTCCCAGCTTACCAGGTCGACTCATGCCATAGCACTCAAAGAGATGCCTTTCTTAAGTAAGTGAGCTTCAGCTTAAATTAACAACGACCCTGCTAAACAGTAGGAATTAAATAAAAAAATAATTATTATAATAATTTGGGGGGTGTCTGTACGTTAAGGCATCTATGTGCTTTTCAAAAATGTCCACATCACTCCCCAACTGTGTGTAAATATTCCAACTTGGCAATTGTAACCCAGGTTTGTCATATAAGATTGATTGTTTAATCATCAAGTAGCCCTGGATATCTACTCTGTTTAAACTTAGACTTTCACCTGTGTATTTAAGAAGGGTACACAACACCTAGACCAGAGAGCTGTCTATGGGACAAAAACACGCCATTCTGAAGCTGAGATAAAGGTGGAATAGGCAGTACCACTGGTCTCCTCCTGTCGTCACCCAGGCACCCTCCTGGTCATTGTCTCCTGGTGTCCCACAGGTGCCCACCTTGTCTCCTCTTGATGATTCGCCAGCACCCCCGTATCCTGTAGTCCTGGCCACGCCCTCTTTCTGTCCTACAGATCCCACAATGCTTTTTGGCCCCTCCTGCTCAGGTCCCTGTCTTGCGGGCCTCTCTGTGCCACCCTTCTTCCCTGCTATCTCCTTGACACCCGGTCCAAGCCCTCATGTCTCCTGGGCACCACCGGGTCCCACCGGCCCTTCAAAGCTGGGAAGGGTCCATGTCCCTGGGTCAGCGCCCAGCGTCCCGTGGTTTGGAAGAACCCCCCTGCCAGACCCTTGTGCTATATCTTCATTTTTGTTTCATAGCCCTGCCCTGCCCTTATTTTGCCTTGGTGTGTGTCCCCAGTGGCCCTCTGTCATGGGGCTCTCCTGCTTGTTCTTCCACTTGTCTGCCTTGTAACAGTGTGCCCGGTGTTGGGTGTTCCCCTTGCCGTCCTTAGTCCTGCCTAGGCCTGTCCTGTGTCCCTAGTTCTGTCCTGTATCTTGTTTCGTATCCCGGGTTATTGTCTACCTGGTGTTCCCTGGTGTGCAATGTTCTGCCCTGTTCTGTTCAGATGCCTCTGTCCCTCCATCGTCTTGGTCATTTATGCCCAAGGTCTGAAAGAGATTAAATTAGCCTGGATTAATGAATTATTAAGTACAGCCTACATAAATATAATAATGGTCATATCAGCACTTCACATATCAGATATAGCCTAACAATTTTGTTGTCATTAAATATTATGCTATGCTATATATTGACTGTTTTAACAATAAAATTTGACCTACTAATGTCAAACCATCTCGACTCTTATTCATACATACACATATACAGTGCATAGATACATAAATACATTATTTGGTAAAACTTTTGTGAATTTGTTGGTTTTATAAGTAACCTACAAACATAAAACATTCAGTTCAAGTAGCAATAAATTGAATCCCAAAGATCCAAGCTGTTCTGAGTTAAAAAGTTCATTGACAAGCATCATTAGGAACTTTTTAATTAGTAACACCTTTGCAATAACATAAAACACCAAACATTTGTGTTTAGTATCCCTTTGGGAGCCAATTACTACAATTGAAAAATGACAAGAACAGAACTGAATGAGCCAGTCACGAAAATATGAAAATATTTTTGCAGATATTTTAAATATTGCTTGTCAATGGACTTCTGCTATGAAACCAATACATTTACGGTATTAAGCAAGCATCCCAAAACTTTCTCAGCACTGTGTGTACAGTTTTAAGGACTAGAATATTTTGTGAGATGGTGTCAAGTTATGTCCCCCCCCAATATTAAACTTTCTCCTACACCCCTGCAGGGGGAGCATGCAAATTCTGCTCAGAAACCGAGATGAAGGGAATGGTTCAAACTCCAATTCCTGGAGGTGTCAGGCAATAGCGCTGGCTTACAGCTAGTAGTAGGTAACTTAATTCCTGCTTAATAAAAATAGAAAATAATCAGGAGTGCCAAAAAGTAACTTTTCCTTTAATGTTGACTTATATTGTAATAGACAGACATAAACTGCCCCTAATAAAAAGTGACATTAAACTGTCTTCTATACCTGCTGATCTGCACTCGTCAATTTTTATGTAGGTCATGATGCATATGGGATGCCTGAATGTGTCATTTTTCTGATCCTGCTTGTAACGGTAGACATATGTAGCTATGCTATTCGCCGTCGCTAACAGCCGCTCTCTGCCTCGAGTGCATATGTTGGAGATCCAGGCTAGTTTGCCGTCTGTGAGTCGACGTGGGTTTGACTGTTGGGTATGATAGATGGCAGCACCCCTCCCCTTCTCATAGCGTTTAGGCGCTAACCAGCGTTGGCAGGGTGCCTACGGGGCTGCGGGGGGAATAGAGTGAATGGCACTATCCTCCGAAGAGTGCAGCATCCCTCGATGAAGCCTAGAGCACGTAGAGAGGGGAGAAGCTGGTGGCTGAGAATAGAGCTTTGAGGCTCTATCCCTCCTCAGCTGGCATAAGGGCTAAAACCTGAGGGCTACGCAAAACTGGCTAATTAGCCATCCCACTGACTCATGAAAAATGTAATGTACATCCATCCTCCATAACCACTTAACCAGTAGAGGGTCATGGAGAGCCCTGGAGCGTATCCCAGACGGCACTGGGCGCGAAGCAGGGGACACTCTGGATCTGGTGGCACTTCATCTGAGGCCAGAGGTGTTGAGGTGAATCGCCCATTAAATTTTCCTTAACAAGTATGAGCACAACATGAAATGACCTGTTATTCCATCTGGCATTCCGTCCTTCCTGGGGTCGCTAGGACTGGAGCCAATCGATGAGCAGTTACTTATCCCATAAAGAATAGATGAAATAGAAGCCGTTATTTATCTTCCATGTGACTTATCCGGGACACTTGAAACACGATGCCAGCCTAACACAAGCCACACACTATGAGCTATTTAGAGATGTCAAATAGGTGCATATTTTTGTGCCGTGAGAGGAACCCAGATAGACAGAGAACACACAGAGCCAAGGGAGGGAATCGATCTGACAGCTCTGGAGGTGTGAAGTCACAGCCTTATGTACTGAGCCGCCACACCAACCAGCAGATAAGACTCTAAGTCATTCACTACGAGTTCTTTAAAGTCTATAATATACACGCTACTGTATATGTACTGTACTCGTTTTCAAGGGCATAATATTAAGTATTCTGCAAAATGACTGCCCTTTTTACGGTGTAAGTAATGTATTCTCCCATTTATCAGGGCAGCCTGACACGTCGTGAGTTTCACAGCTGCTTTGTGAAGTTTTCAAAGGGCAGGGAGGGAGCTGAGCTGCTGAAACGGCGGGAATCCCCCAGGAGCGGCTCAGGTAGAGATCGCAGGCATCTGCTCTCATGCTCCGGAGAGCCTAGCGGCAATTCATCTTATCTTTGTCATTGAACATCGCTGTGTGTACGTGCCCAGGTGTGAAAATACAGAAGAATCCACAAGGTCAGTATTCACTGTATGGTATTTCACTTAATTAACCCTACTCACATCACATATTCACTTCCATGGAAATACAGACAAATACAGAATACAGCTAAATAAATACCAAGTTCCTAGGAAGTCCAAAGATTTATTTTCCGATCATTGATCACCCCCTGGGTCTTGCAGAGGATCTGTCACCTCATATCATCCAGGGCTTTAGGTCCTATTCCCATGCTGTGTGTGACATTCCTACCTTCTCCCTGTGTTGGTGTGGATATACATTTGTTTTCTCCTGCAGGCCAAAAAACACAGAGCTATTTGGTGATTTGCTCTCTCTAAATTGCCGTAAGTGTATGAACTCTGCCATAGACTGGTATCCCAACCAAGGTGTCTCCCTGTCTGGTGCCTAATGCTTGCAGTAACATCTCCAGGTTCAGTGTTACCTTTTAATGGGTAAATGGTTGTAGAAGATAGATGGGTGATTAAGCTGCATTTGTAGCTTGTATCAAGCTCCTTACAACAACAAGATAGGGCAACACAGAACCAGCAACCTGCAGCTTTTGGGGATGTGATTTTACAAACTTTTCATATTTGAAAATCATTCCATAGCTACGTAAACAAATCATACTCATAAGTAGGTGCCATTTCTCAAAAAGAGGTTTTCAGCTCTGCAAGTTAATAAAGTATACCAGCATTACATTTTTGATGACTTTTTTGATTGCTCATCCGATGTCAGTCAGTACTAACTAATCATGAATATCCCGTATCATCCCGTTCACATGTGTTAACCCTTATTTATTTAAACTTGTTTTGTGTAAGCGTTTTAAATGATTGGGATAAAAAAAAAATCCCCTTTATTTTCAGGAAAATCCCCACAATGACCCCAATATGAAGGTCATCGCTTTCTATTGCGATCATTTATTAATATTAGAATGCCATCACATTAAATTATAGGTTTCTCAAATAAAGTGGGGATTCTCCATTGTATGCGGACAGGACCTCAACTAACGACTCCATCCCTCAGTAAACAGACCTGGATTCAGAGCTCCAGAAGCAGCCAGCTATAAGGCCAAACAGAAATTTGCAGGGAGTTTGGGCAACAGATGGCAGGTTATTTCAGCCAATATACTCAACTTTACAGACAAGCCGTTTAAGGAAGCATCCAGATCACGCAAACATCTCCTGATATTAAGCAGCCCGTAAGCATGGCCCATTAAAGCTGACAGCACAAACGCCAGAGTACTACGCCTCTTAAGCCAGGGAGTGTTCACAATGCAAACCTCCCCCACCAACAGAGCACATCCTTCACATTAATTCGTGTTCCGGGCATCATTTTACAGGTGGAGCCTCCATGGAGAACGTAACAGAGATGCAGTTCTCAGGCAGGATTACTTTTCATTCAGGAAGTTGTGGAGAAGCTGTCTCTCATGCAGACAAACAGACCTTTAGGCAGTGAGGCTACTCAATAGCTGATCAGGCTGTTAGTAGGGACAATCGGCACAGCCCTTTTTTTTCCGTATTACTTTTATTTCATAGGGAGCTCTCAGGGAGAGCCTGTGTCTGCTGCTTTAAGCTGTACTGTTGCACATTTTATACACTCAAATTGATTTAATCTATTAAACGTATGCAAGTCATGCAAGATGAATTTCTTTTGAAACAACATGGATTCCTATATTGAAAGGCAGTATTTAGGAAGAAATTGACAGTCTAATATGCTATAGTGTTATAGATTACTATTGCTGAAGGTATTGTCATTCAAAGCTCATTTAGCATGTAGATGAATTCATTTATACAGCTAGATATTTTCTGAAGCAATGCACTGTGAGCCTTTTCTGCTGTTTCAACCTCAGAGAGATTACAGTTATACTCCAGCTTTAGCAGTACGCAGTCATGCATTAAGATAGCTAATAATAATAGAGAGTTAATAATACTGATGTTATTTTGATGTTAGTATCTTCATTTGTTCCTATGAATTCAGACACTAAGTATATTGTATTATGTTTATTGCTATTTTTGCACTAAGTATTTTTTGTCCCTGAATGACTAGGAATGCACTTTTATGACGGTGTTTTTTTTCTGAGCCCTGTTTATTTACGTCAAAGGGAGCATATTAAAGCCTAAGAAAAGAATGAAGCCGGCTCCCATCACTGAGATCAGATTTACTTTGGAGGAGACAAGGCTGCAGTAGAGTATTGTCACTTAATTAAAAGTAGCCCATGCACACTCTACAGATGCTGAATGTCATTAAAGGGATGTAGAATCAAGGGTCAGGGAGGGAGTAACGTGCTTAAAGAGCAACGCTTTCAGCTGGAAACCTTGGGCTGCTAAAACTGACACATTGAGCTGCCAATGGTTTTTATTTTTTGAATGTGACCGAAAGCAGTTTCCATTTTGTTTTATTAAATCCTGTTTCCGACAGACTCGTTGGACAGCGGAAAGCTCTGCAAAGGCGAATGACTTTGTGAAGGGTAGACAGTTGTGGAGAACATATGGTATAACTCTGCACAGGATAAATATGGAGAGGCTTTTTTAAATCCCTTCATCGTTACTGATTATTTGTAGACTGCAGATTCTGTGGCAGGGTCATCCTCCACCCGACAAGAAGTGCAAAGCAAACGCAAACTATATAAAATGTCCAATTTCTTACAGGCCCCAGTAATTAATGGGCAAGTATTCAGAAAAATGCATGGATTCACACTAATTGCTCTTGCTGAGAAGTGGTAGGATTCGGAATTAATTACATTTATAATGATAAAATAAAACAGATGCAAATCCTCCTTGTGTGGCTCAGCGGGCAGCTCCATGGCCTCACACTCCAAGGTTAGGAGTTGGAGTCCTACACCTACTCAGTTTGCGTGGTGCTTCTTCTGGGTCCTTTGGATTCCTCCTACCGTCCACAGATGAGGTGTCTCGAAATTTCACATAGCGTCCTGGCATCCGTGCCTTGTGATGGATTGGCATCCCATCCAGGGTGTTCCCCTACCTTCTGGCCCACACTGCTTGGGCAAGGCTCCAAGCCCCCATGCAACCATGTTCTGGATAAACAGTAAGAAGATGGATGGAAAGATAAACTCCAATTTCAGTCCCTACTGGAGCCATGGTAAATTCTGTATTGATTTCATACATCCCGACTACACAATACTAAGTCCAAGTATAAACTGATATTTCAAATTATTTAATATTTAAGAACTGTGGTATTATGGCTAGTACTGTTTGCTCGGAGCATGACAACTAAAAATGTTTAACACATTTTAAGAAACATTATCACTTTCCAAAGCTGCAAACTCAGCATTCTTAGAATGTAACAATGCACCACACCCATCTGTCACCGCTCATACAGGACAGGGTCTTTGGCAAGCTTGGCACCTATCCCAGAAAGCACAGGGCACAAGGCAGGGGATACCCTGGATGTATGCCAGAGCAACATAGGGCACATGGTATAAAGGCGATTTAGAAATACTGATTCACCTAACATACTTCTGATCTACAGAGGGAAATAAGAGTTTCCAGTGGAAATCCATATTGGAGACAGGAAGTAAATGCATACCACACACACACACACACAAGCACACACAAGCACAGACAGGTATTAAATCTACAACCTTGTAGGGGCAAGGCCATAGAGCTCCAACCAAATCACCCAATAAAACATCAGCATATGTGTATATTAACCTATGATAGGTAGATTGTATGGTCTTGTATGGATGCTAAAGCAGGCAAGGATATTTTTCTGTTTTGTGATCCACCAAATTTTGTGTTCAGTATTTTTATTAACTAGGAAACATGATATTCCCAGGTTGTTTTTCACAAAAATACAGCTTTAATTAATGCAATTACGAATTAATCACCAGCTGTTCTTGCATGAACGCACGTGGAGTCAAACTCTAGTGGATAAAGCAGAGGGAGGAAGCTGATTACGGGGAGGATTAAGACTGGGTGGTGAGAGGAATGTTGGGAGGAGAGAGTTTACTGGGAGAGAGTAAAGTTGGAGGGAAAGTTTGGCTCCATAGATTCAGTGCTGTGACTGGAGGAGTGAGTATTTATGGGAATATCAGCAGGCATCTGTACAGGGCACAACAAGCTAGGGTGCTACTGGTCCCCAGTATGATTAGCGAGGATGAATATGAAGATGAGAAGAGGAAAAAGGATATCCATAGATCATGAATGCTCCCCAGCTGGGCTTTTCCAGATCTTCAGCCAGCCTGGTGCTGCAGCTGAGGCTGCTGCCATCACTGGCCTCTTTTGATCCAGTTCTGCTGCAGATTTTGGATGCGATTAGTGGGAGCAGCAGCCAACAATCATGGGATGGTGTGGTGAAACTGGGCCTACAGTAGGAGGAATGTTGCCTGGATATTAGCTCCTCGCTGTGGTAGTAATGATGTGGGCCTGCCCCTTGTATACAGAAGGGGGAAGTGAATGTCACCACAGCCTTTAAAACATGCACACAAAAACTATACCTGTAGTGTGCAGAGGTGAATCATAACAACAAACAATAAAAAAACAATTAAACAAAATCCCTATAGATATATATAAAACCTAATCATTTTTCGACAACGGCCATTTTACACTGTACTATACCCTTTGAATCCAGCATGATGGTGCCATTGCTGGCACCAATGTCCAGCCGCTCCTTATTTTTTTCATTCTTTTTCTAGTTCTGTTTGTTTTCTTTTGTTTAGTTTAGTTCATTGCCAGCGACGTGTTTCACACATGGGTAGAGCCCACCGTCCTGAGATTGAACTACTGCTCCAAACTGAGGGGTGTCCCAGTAGAGCTGGGGGATTGGCGCCAAGGTAAGCTAAGGTGAGAGAGAGGGAGAGAGAGAGAGAGAGAGAGAAACAACTGCAAACTCTACCTGTCGACAGAGATTACGGGGAACATGAAATCACTTCCAAACAAGATGGATGAGCTCTGCAGCTTGGTGAGAGGCCAAAGGGAAAAGGGGTCTGCAGCTTAATGTGCTCCACAGTATCGTGGCTGCAAAGGGATTCACTGGACTCAGGCTTCACATTGAAGGGGGGCGGGGAGCCATCTTTATTAACTCCAAGGGGTATAATCCCGAGCATGTGCTCATGAAAGGGTAAATCTGCTGCCCGCACGTCGAGCTGCTGGCTCGGAGCCTGAGATCCAACTACCTACAACGCCAGTCCTCTTATTGTTATTTATGTCCTAACATTAGCCAACGTAGACATTGAGCAGGAGGTCAGGCACTTATCTGCCTCGCGTTTTCAAACTCAGCATATCCATAGAGATCTCTGGTTACTTTAATGCCACCTCTCTCTGCTATGAAGAAATCCATACAGTATTTAAAGTGCAAGACAAAGGAGGATAGAACATTGGTCTTGTGAGGTATACATACATTTCTTATGCATATACCTATCTTGGCCATCTCTGTCTCTACCTCAAGTCCAGAGGCCTCATTTATAACCATTGCATGCACACAAAAAGGGACCTCAAAGATGCGTACGCCACTTCCTACGCAAATGTTGCAATCGATAGGAACAGACTTGACTGCAGAATGTGAGTATATGTACACCAAGTCTGACCCATGCATACAACATTTTAGAGAACCTTGATGACCCAGGTGGAGAAATCTAAGTGGCATCATTACACATACAGTATAGTGATGCCTTTGCTAGTGAGTCATAACTCGCACGTCTAATTTCACCTAAAAGCATGTATACATCTATTTTATCATGGAAAGTGGTTAAATTTGTGAAAGCGAGCCATAATTATTCCATAAGGACATTCAATCATAAAATAAATGTCAACTCAGATCTTAAATCAAACCACGTAATACTACATCAGCACTGTCTCACAATGGAGCTGCTGAAATGTAAATATATAAGTAGTGGACACAACTCTTCATGGGTTGCAATTCTATTTTTATTTTATTTTATTTTTTGCAATCACCTTCAAAGGTGGCTCCTCAATTATCGACCAATTCGCTTAATGACCATAGCTGTAGGAACGGAACTCGGCCCTTAAGTGAGGACTGTCTGTACTGCCCTGTTTGCTGTTCACTGCAATAAATGCATCTGCAACCTGTTGCCACTCGCTGTAGCTTTGGTGTCTGTCACCCCATTGCTTTGACCACCTCACCCACAAGCACCTCGATTTTGGTTCCAGAAAAGTTTCTTTTCTTGCACTTCCTCTCGGTCACCATGATAAGTAAACATGTATCGGGCTTAATTTTAATTCTTAAATATTAATGAAGTGTCTTATATTAACCATTTATGGATCAATTTATATTCATCAATATCCACGAAGTGTTTTGTATTGACCATTATGAGGCTGATGTACGTGCGCATAATTCCAGGTAGCGCTTAATTTATAAAGAGAACATTGCTTGCAAGTGTGTGTGCGCACGATTTTATAAATCTGACTTTTTCTTTGAGTACGTCATTTTCGTCTTTCGTGAGCATGTACACTTTTACTATGAGTCCTACGCAAATCTATATAAAAGAGCCCCAGGTCTGTGCATCTCTTTTGCAGAATGCCCTGAGATCAACCCCAGATTATGTGCTCCAGCTGGCAGAGGCTCTGTAGCACACGGTTAACTTGCCCCATGACTACAGAAGGTCACCACACCAAAAATACATAGCCCCTGTGCCTGAGAAAGGATGCTCTGGTGCTTATATTAACTACTGTGATATGTACAATAATAAAAGCAATTGATACTTTATTGATCCCAGGGGGGAAATTCTCTTCTCACCTCCCCCAACCTTACTCTCCGCATGAGAACACGGGCAGCCAGCTCGTACGGCACCCAGGGGTTAAGGGCCTTGCTGAAGGGCCCACAGATGTGCAGAGGCTGGGCTGGAACTGGCAACCTTTCCGATTATGAGCACAGAAGCTTAACCTACTGAGCCACTCTCGGCCTCACTACAAAGCGTATAACGAAGGAATTTGTGAGGGTGGTCTTTAAGGGTTTCAGCCCACTCACCATGGACATCCAAGGTCCACCACAGATTGAATAATAGACAAACACTGATGTAGGCAATCCTACCCAGGACCTGTATGTATCTAGCCCAGTCAAACAAATTCATGAGGATTCTCTTTGTTGACATCTCGGGAACATTTAGCACCATTCGGGTAAGCCTTTTTTTCTGAGACTATGCTGTCCTTTGGAGGGCCCAACAGATTTGGCTTATGTGCTATCAGTTCGTCATAGTCTTAGCTGTTTTCTTAGCTGTTGTTCATTGGGAGTAATATCAAGGTGAAAAACATTGGTTGGCTGAGCAAATGTTTGAGGAAAGCTAGCCCAACTCTCTCTGTTTATTTCTTTTGGGGACTATTGTGCTGGGAGGTATTTACTTTTGTAATGCTCTTCAACAATAATGCCCGCCCCCAGATGGGATAGCTAATGTTTTATCTTTTTTGTGTCACTGAGTACAATAGATGGCAAAACTGAGATTCTTGTCAACACTTATACATTTTGCTTACCTCGTCTGATCTTGTCTAATTAAACACATCTAGTCACTTTATCAAGAATGTCGGACTGGTCCAAAGTCAAAACCTACAGTCTAAGATGTACTTTTTAAAAAGTACACAAAGGGGTAGACAGATGTTCAGTTTCAATTCATATCTGTTCATCCATTTTCCGAATGCTTAACCTGAAAAGGGTCATAGGATCTATTTATATAAGGGTGCATAAGTAGGAATTGTGAGAAAGCACAAAATTGTAAGTATAAAATATTCATTGGGTTGAAGACTGTACCTTATGGTTACGAAGGTAACTTAAGCTTTGAATGTCTGTAAATTCTGCATCACCTTTCATTCACCAGCAACACATCTCAGCAGATAACATGATGCAAGGAATAATTTCATGTTTCCCTTTCAGCCGCAAATTAAACCCATTATTAAACCTCTTATGAAATCTGTTAATTGCTGGCAGCCTCCAGGTACTTAAGGAAAGTCTTGCATAGATAAAACCGACTTTAATGCGAATAGTCAGTCACATTTTCAGTTGAGGTGCACACATTAAACTGTCTGCTGCAGAAATGCATTAGGGAAGGAGGAAATGGATTTTTTTTTTCTCATGTGCTAAAACCTTCCATCAGGATTTCCTAACACCACGATTTGAACCAGCGCTTAAAAAATGCATCTTTCATTGTAGGGGTCATCACCCTTAATCGCTTACGAAGGAAGTGGAAGAAAACAAATCTGCTTTTTAAATATATAAACCATTAAGGATGATTTTTAAGGATGTCCTTCATCTTTAGAAAATATCCAGTCAAGGAAAATTTGATTACTTTAAGCCTTTTACTATGAGTGCAATCATATATGAGAAATACAGCCATGCTAAAAATCTGAGAGAAAGTGATTTTGGCCAAAAATCACAATGACAGCGAGCACATCGGAGGCGTTGGCACGGCGTGTGATTAAGAGAGGCTGTAACAGTTGGTGAGAACAGACGGGGTAGGGATTTCTTATTGCTCAAGGTTGTTCTGGAAGGTTTTAGTGGAGCTGGAGGACACACTGTCTATAAAATGGGCTTTTATATAAATATTTTTTTAACTTTGGAAAACAGAGACAGAAGAATGGGCAAGGACAGAGCATAGGGTAGAGTTGAGTATACAGTATATTAATCCTGTGCTTTCACGGCCCTGGGAGGGGACCCATCTTTTAGTCCCCTAGAGATGAAAACTTCAACTAATTTGCTCCAGTATATAATAAAGATGTATAAATGGGTAAAACTGTTGCTTTTTGAAAAAAAAAGGGCATAGTTAAGCCAGATTTGCATTTAAAATTTAATAGCTAAAATAACGAGGCCAGCATAATTTGTGTCTGTGGAGTTTGCACGCTCCTTCCATGTGTGTCTGGGTGTCCTCCTTCAGTTCAAATCATACTTTTAAACAGGGGCACATCTAGAAATTCTGGGTCCCCCTGACAAAATGTCACTTTGCCCCCCCCCCCACCTATTTTTTTTCTTTCGTTTTCATATATTCAAGGCTCCCTGTTAAGTGCTGAGCCTACTGAAAATGCCAGGGAATCCATGCAACTCCAATGGCGCTGCATTTCAATGAGCTGGTGTGTCTAAACTGACCTATTGACCTTTTATGCGAGGACTGTGTGTGAGTGTGTGAACCCTGCGATGGGCTGGTACCTGAGGAATCACTGACCTCTTGCCCTGTGCTGCCTGAGATAGGCTCCACTTTCGCTAAGACCCTGAACTGGATGAGCAGTTATGGAAGACTGATGGATAAGAATACAAAGTAAAAACCGGCAGATAACAGCTACTGCTTGTGGAGTGTTCTTGGCAGGCTCCGAGTTCTCTGACAAGTGCTGCGTTTGCTAGTTTCACTGGGGAAGAGATGATAAGTATTGTGCCGAAGGTCTGACAGATTGCTGGTGAAGCAAAAGCCAGGGGCCGACTTTGTACAGGGAGTGTAGCCGAGCTACAGGAGCTGAGATGTTCTACTGCTCTCTTAATTTCCTCAGATATCAAGACTTAACCATCACGCCCAGCCTATTCCAAGAACCAAGTACTGAAATATAAACATTTTGACAACCTTGTTTTTCTAAGAGGATCAGCAGAGATGTGATCTGAGAGATATTACTAGGGCTATCTCAGTGATGCTGCAATGCATTCTGGGTCTTAGA
>JAODKL010000062.1:15330130-15342628 GCA_026780765.1 Petrocephalus schoutedeni | reverse complement strand
AGGATCAGCAGAGATGTGATCTGAGAGATATTACTAGGGCTATCTCAGTGATGCTGCAATGCATTCTGGGTCTTAGATTTATTAAGAAATAGGCAAGACCTACTTCATTTTCTGGGCCTTGCAGAAGGCTAACAGGCAGGTTCCCCTGCGGGTAGGTGAACATGACCATTCCAGCCTTGTGTGTGCTGTGAAAGGTTCATGCTAACCAGAAGGAAGGCAGTTATAGCTCTGGGAAACTGAGCATCACAGCCATTCCATATGGTTCCACCAGCTGTCTCTACTCTCCCGTGCTTCTGAGGGAGAGGAGACTAGGAGTAGGTGCTTCAGAGACAGTTCCCCATTGGGTTTTAGTGAACTCGTGAATTCATCGGTTCATGATGTTTCATGATCTATACCCTGTCAGTCCATTAATAATGCACTGGCTGTTTATGGGCAGTTATTTTAGTACAAGTTTTTAAACCAAATCATTCCATGTCTTTTGGTTGCGGGAACACTCACAGACAACATGGAAATGCAGCTGGAACTCAAACACCAAGTTTTGAGTTGCATGGCAACAACAGTAGCCACAGAGCCACAAACAAGTGTGAGTTTCTTTCTATATAATTATAAGACACTCTATTGCAATTCCAAGCTCTTATTTCCCACCTGATTATATATTCCATAAACTGGATAAGTGGACTGAGGCCAGTCTTCTGTAATATCGATCAAAATTATGTCTGCAGCAAAAAAGAAGAAACTTAAAAAAACAAGTTTCAGCTGATAGTTTCTGAAATATAAGAGAGAAAAGAATGGGAAGTTTGGATCCTAGTCATCCTAGACAATAGCATTGTATTCAATACCAAGTTTAATGACCTGTCATTTTGGTAAAACTTAGCCCACCAGCTTCATGCAATTTCTACCCACTTTTCTTGACAGATTTCTCAGGGTCTACTTGGAGATAGCTCATTAACGGCAGTATAAGACTCTCCAGATTGTCAATAAGCTGCGGCCATGTACATTCACTTTCTCCCACCTCTGGAAGATTGGCCTTTTTATGCACTAATCCATAAAGTCCATAACAATTTTGACCCAAGATGCCCCCAATCCATAGCATTTCATGTTGTGCTCCTGTACTGAGAGTAGACAGTATACAAAAAGATACATAACAATAACCTTGTTTCAATCAATGGTTTGAGTGATAAAAATCAGGTGAATTTAAATTCCACAAATATTTGTTAAATGGTGTGGCCATTATTCCCCCACATGACAATCCCTCTGTTGCATGGGAATCATGTGGGCGGTACCATTTTTCTAATATTTTGTTGGTAAGTCCTGATTCTTTTGAAGCAGAAAAGATGAGGCACTGTTCTTAAGGTTTAAGTAATTTAAGCACAAGATGCTTCCTGTCCAGCTGAGACTGCAGCTTCTCCTAAATCTACTCTCTTCCTCTGTTTCCTGCCTTGTACCTCTATCTTAAACAGTTTTCCTTATCACTCTGGTGCTACCCTGGCCTGGGCCCTCTGTAAGGGCGCTTTTCCACTGCACCAGGTAACAGAATGACATCATCAAAATGCGCAGCGGGGTGTTTTGTACTGAATTCAAAAACTGATATTATAATATATTACAGCAGTGGGCGATGTTAATATCAACATCGCAGGTTATGCACACGCAATTCTCACATCACTAGGCGTTAGTCAGCAGGGTTGAGATCAGGCATTTTCAGACCTTAATTCTGTCTGGACATTGTTGCTTGGGGGGTTCAAGTTTTGTTAAACATTTTTTATTCTGTCCTAGGAAACAAAACTTTTCAATATAGCCTAGTATATGTAAAAATGTATAAAAATATAAAATGTATAAAAAAATTGGTTTTTTTAAAGGTTTCATTTCCATGAACTCTGCATGCGAACCTTGCCTCATGAAGCTCTCATCTATAATTGGTGTTGGGGAAATTACGCACAAAAGTAATCAATTACAGACAAGTTCAGGTCCACAAAGTACATATCTAGACCAAGGTTTTGTTTTTACCTACCTGTTGAGTATAAAGAGTCATAATCAAAGAGTATTCAACTGGTTGGTTAGGGTTCCTGGACCTGAAGTCTGTTATGGATTGCTTTTTTGAGTAACCTGAGTAATGGATTACTTTTTTGAGTAAAGATTCGTCTTTGTCTATAATGCATTACAGATACCTTCACAATGCATTGTAATGGCCAGTATAAGCCAAAAGGATGGTTTGTACTGCATTTTAAAAGTATCTATAGTGCATTATAAATGAGAGCTTCATAGACCATTCATAATACATAATAAACATGACTATAATGTATGTCAAATAGTTATAGTCATGTTTATAATAGTGTTAAAAGTGTTATCCTTATGCTGGCTGTATTTCGTGTTTCAGAGGTAGGTCATTTGCATTACCAATCAACAATGAAGATGCTTACCAGTCCCTGACCAAAGCACCTGAGCTGGTTTGGTACTTCAGTACTGGATCTGGACTGGAAATCAATGAAGAAATGAAAGTGCTGATTTATTCGTATTAAAATGTCCGGTACCTGTTGCAGTGGAAAAGCATCCTAACTGGAATTGTAACCTTCCCGTATTATACTATTAGAGCCACTAACCCAGTGTTTTCCAGCTCAGTCATTAAGGACCACTAGACGGTCCAGATTTTTACTCCTTCCCAACTCCCCACACGTCTATTCCAGGTATTCTGTATTCTTGATTGGCTAGCAGCGAAGAGGGAGCAAAAATATGGAGTGTCTGGGGGTCCCGGAGGACTGGGTTGGGAAACATTGTGCTAACCCCTAGTCCCTAGTTATTTGCATTTCCCATCATGCATAGGGACACCTGTTTGCGTTTAATGTAAATAATTTCCCAAAATGATTGTCTTTAGTTCAGCTACAGTAAGGTGAAGGCAAATCCCACTGTATGCAGTGAAAGTCATGGAGGCTGTTTGGTATATGTATTGTAAAAATTGCAATGCCGAATTATATGAAATTTATTAACATTAAATTAACATGCAGCCTCATCCTTTGTTTGCATTTCCATGGTGCCATATTGAGCATTTTGTCTCTATTGATTCCCAAAACACATTTTATTCTCTTGCCTAAAAAATACACAAATAATTTCTGGGTGTTCCTGCCATTATTATGAGCAAACCAAGAAACACTGAGAAAAGCTTTGGCTGATGTGTTACTTTAGCACATTTTATAAATACATGCATGATTTAACTTACAAATGTGCCTCCGTTACGGCAGACCAAGTGTCAGATTGTGGGACAGAACAAAACATTTGTGCAATGTGCTAGTTACTGGTTGATCAATGGTAGAAAGAACGCAGTAAGTTGACATAAAGGGACTTTATTTCCCCTCAGCAGCTGAATCGACTGTGGAATTATATGCTTATAATATTCTGGAAAAAAGGGAAAACTAGCAGTATGAACTAGTGACATACAATACGTGGGGACTGGAGAAACACCTGGTCTTTGTTCTTGTGGGCAATTAGAACACACCTTAAAAAAGAATCGTCCTCAGCATATAAATACAGCAGAGAATCGTCAAAGTTTTGAGTGTGTGTGTGTTTGTGTGTCTGTGTCTCCCACAGATTTTAATGAAGTTGCCAGCTGGATTATTCTATGCCATTTACAAGCCAGTTCTTTCAATGAAAATTAGGAGACATACCCAACTTTTCTGCATCAATAAACTCCTGCTTTTCTTTTATTTGCAATGTTTCGTTTTGTTTTTGTGTCCTGTTCCGGCAGCTTTAGCAAGCAGAATCGTGGTCTGAATGCACTCCTGTGCCAAACAAGTTTGCTTTACCATGAGGAGCTCTATATACCATGTATAGGCCCCTCATGTTTGTCAATTTCTTTTTATTTCATATATTTATATTTATTTTTAGCACATGTAAAATATTGCAGTGGCTGAGCTGATTGAAGAGGAGGGACAGATTAGGAGGAGTGAAAGAAAGGGAAAGAGTAAGAGAAAAAGGAAGGGCAAAAATGGAAACATAGAGACTAACAAAAATAAAGAATAAAGAAAATAAAACAGATATACAAACATACAAAAGTGTTCTGTGTGTTTGGAGGGCTACGTTTAAGTGTATGTGCATGTGGGTTCATCTGTGTAGAGGAGGAATTTCCTTGTTGCCGAAGCAAAGCACTTTGTATAAAAGATTTGCTGCTTTTTTGATGACCGCAGATGAAATGTAATCAAATACCTACATATAATGATCAATTATCTTCACAAGCAATATAATTCATTCCAAATTCCCAGTTCAGCTAATTACAAACGCTGGGCTAAGGCAGAGTCGGAGCTGGGTTCTTCAGCCAATCGATTGACTGAGGGCCGTTAATCGGATCTCCCTGATTACTGAGACCGCTCTCGGCGTCTTACTTAACAGACAGCCATGATACTTCGTCAGAAAGACGCAAATTCGGAAGAAGGGAAAGAGAAGAAGGGGGAGGAAAGAGAGAGAGAGAGAGAGAGAATAAAAAACAATTTATTAAGCAAACTAAAAGCAAAGCAAACACTAATTCGCAGCATAAATAGCGCTCTGAAGGAAACATCTGGTGGATCACCAGAACAGTGCCGTAAAGTTAATCTTCCTGCCAACGCTTTCCATCACAAAAAAGATGCAAGCAATAGCTTCCCTGTCAGAGACACACTGGCTCTCCTGTGGAGAATTAGACCCATTACTGTCGCCCTGGCCGTCAGATGATTCATACTGCCTCTGCCGGTGCCTGCGTGATGTGTGGGAGCCATTATTCTCAGAAGCATAACAGCGTCAGGCTGGACGCAGAGAAAGAAGCGTCCAGAGCCTCATGGCATTAATGGGCCAGATGAGGCTAGGCCTGGTGCCACAGGTGTGCGGCCGTGCACCGGAGTCATTACGGTGTGCGGCGGGCGGGGGGACCTTAGAAGGGGCTGCTGTCCCTTAAAGCCACTATCACTGTGCAGCTGACATGTACATTGGAAGCATAGTAGAGCACTTTTAAATGGCTGGATATTGCACAGGAGGCAGTCTCCTCCTGGGAGCCGTAAGGTTAGCTTCTATGTTACATGCCCCTGTCCTATGCCATTATGCCACCCGCTGACACACCGACGCGTCCCATAGAAAAGAAGCGCGTGCAACAGCATTCAACTAACCCGCCACTGCCCCCCCCCCCCCTCACTGCGAGAGCTGCACATCTCTGCTGATTAATTACCCTGAATTGCACCCGCCCACCCTCCCCCATCAGTAGAGGTGTGGATGCACACACATCATGGCTGGACCCACATATACTGGGATTTTCATGTATTTTTTAAGTAAGAGTTGTGTTTCACGCAGAAGATCCACTAATGGGTAATGCATCCACCTTCCAAAACTACAAAAACAAGGGAATGAATCACCCTTAACAGGCGAAGTGACAGTTTTCAGCATTTAAACAAGTAATAAGCAGTTTGGGTGTATGTATCTCGCTAAAGGCTACACGAACAGACTCCCAACTGAATCTTTATCCCCATCAGTCACGAGTCCTCCTCCTTATTATCTTGTTATGGTATAGATAGAAATCTAGGGCAATAACATTTCACAATCTGAGTTGCTGGGCTTCATTTTCTCATTTAAAGTTCGTTCTTAAAGAAAAACACCAAATAAGCACATAAAATTTTGATAATATTGACACAACAGGGATTTAATGCCTTGCTGTTCTTAAAGTCATACACACCAAGAAAGTGTTTCTATTTTACATTAATTTTTTATTGTCAGTTCTGTAACACTTCCTATGAAGTCCATACTCTAAGTCCATAAAGCCCCATAACCGTCCTTATAATTCATTGTAACATATTCATAAAGTATTATAAACATGGCTATAAATATTTATAAAAAGGTATAACAAATTAAGACATGTTTCTCATGCTTTATGAATGGTTTATGAAGGTCTCCTCTATAATGTACTATAAATAACTTCATAATGCATATAATGGTTAGTATAAAAATGAAAAATGCTAATGAAGGTGTTTATAGTGCATTATAGATGAGAGATTCATAGAGCACTCATAAAGCATAATACACATGACTCTAATGTGTTATGCCTTTTTATTAGTAGTTATAACCAGGTTTACAATACTTTACGAATGTGTTACAAAGCATTATGAAGGTGACTGAATGACTGCTTTAAGTAAAGTGTTACCATAATTTCTTTATCAAGGTATGCAACAATAATTATTTTCCTTATAAGAGCAGTAGAAAAACTGAGCACCATGCTGTACCAAGAAGAGGCAACAATGGTGGAGAACACATGCGAGATGTTGGGAGATCCCTAAGCGAAGCTTCCACTGTCACAGGGTCTGCAGCAAAAAATCAATGAGGAACTACTCACAGGGAAACACAGCACATGTACGAGAACATCAGGCTCAGATGATGTACATAGTATAACCATTACCTTCTCACATTGTCCTATAGGACCAGAGGTGGGTAATACAAATCCAAAGAGTAACAATCCAGACTAAGATTTTGTTTCAAAACAAAGAAAAAGTTGAGCATTCTGTGACTGAGACTTATAATATTTAACTGGTTGGTTAAAACAAAATCCTGGTTTGGATTTTTACACTTTGGACCTGGATTATAGGACACAGAATAGTTCTTTTGATATACTTGGCAGACACTACATGTTAACAGCAAATGACTTGCTTGTTTCCCTTCAGGCCAGGTGAAATATATACTCTCAGATCGCCCGTGGGTTTAAAATAAAGATGGACATGACCGTGGAAAGGTTTCTTTTTTGTGTATTAAGCTTTGCCTTCAAAAACTTCACTTTCAATTCCAAGTCTGCAACGAGGACTATAATGCAAAACTTCAAAGCAGGCACTCCTCTAACCCTCTTTATTATGGAACAAAAGGAGAAGAGCACAGCGTGAATAGATAATACTGGTGGAAAAGCACAGGAGAAAAAAAAATCAGGGTACAAATAGGTGCAGTGGAAAATAATTGCCTTAATCAATAAACTTGTCATTTGTTTCCGCCTCAGGGGAAAGAAAACTGGGGGTGTGTTAGTTCTGATAATGACTATAAATAAAAACTAAAGTGGCCTGGCCCTGTGAGGACGTAAGACAATTTGCCCATATGTAGCCCCCACCCCCCCTATCTGAGACGGGTGGAAAGGGCTCCGTCCTCTGCTTCACACAAAATGGATTGCCTTTCGAAAGAAAAGCTTTTTTAAGGCACATCTATTTTGTCTGTGTTTTGTTCAAGACGTATACTCAAGTATAAAAGCCCATAAGGACTATTATAGTCTTTAAAGATTCGTCTTGTTCTTGTTTTTTTTGCATTCCCGGGAAATTTGCGTCGTCATTAATCACGGCGATAGCGATCGCTGTTTATTGTTCGGACCCGCTATTTGAATTCGTGAGTGCCTCGTCGGAGGCGCAACATTTAATTGCCGGTAATTTCGAGTACCTTGGTATTGACGTGTATGTTTCGCCATTAAAACCGTTAGGAGCATCCATTTCTCTCTGTGTGCATGAGCATAATGCAAACCAGTTTTGAGTCCTAAGAAAAACACGTTTGCTTTCATTTCGAAGGGATTCATCACTCTAACGCAATTAATGAACTCCTTTCCAAAGAGACGAAATGTGATAATGACAAAAATGTGTTGGACCTTTTCAGTTTTTTAAATGTATAAAGTTATAAATGTACTAAAAAATTGTTTGGTGGAGACAATCCAACAATATCAGCCTTTACTAGATTTGTCTGCCTTAAGATAACTACCCACGCACACGTAAGCACACACAGACACATACACTGCCTCATCTCCTGAAAAAGCAATTTTGAAAGCATGTTGCAATTGGTAAGAAGGAAATCTCTGTCCACCCCATTTACATTTAGATGTATTCATTTGACTTATCCAGGGTAACACGTGCACGACTCTTTGACAGCCCTGGTACACCACAATTGTAGCAAATTTGACAGCCCTGGTACACAACAATTGTAAACACAAAATGAGCTAAATGACACGTTGCTGGCAGCATATAATGAAACTGCCCAGAAACTGAACTCATTCATTAAACATAAATAGTTACACTGATCACTAATTTAACCAAACCACCTTCAATGCCTCAGTTGTCCAACCCCTTCTTAATCCAATAGACAAATATCTTATTAATAATACAAATCTACGAATATTTGTTTCAGTCTAATGCCTAATTGCTTCATCCCTTTATTTGTGTATATTTTATATTTTTCCGTTTCTATTTGACATTCCTGATTTTACAGCATACATACTTCTCCAAACCTTTCCTGAGAAGTAAATCCTCAGCAAATCCTCTATCTTCCATTCTTGTGAGTCCCCATAACAAACAGTCACGAGCAGCTTTATTTTTATTATTATTTCTTTATTGCATAGCTGGTGCTTCTATCCAGAACGACACACTTTTTATTTATGGATGCTTTACTGGAGCAATTCAGGTTAAGCACCTCAGGGGGGACTATTGCTGTCTGAATGAAGGTTACGAGTCCAGGTTATGGTGGGTAGGAACGCACATGGGGAATGGACTGTGGGGGAGACACTGGAGGGATGTGTTTGGGGAAGGTGAGTGGGACGGGGAGACAGCCTGGGTAATGGTTCATAGCGATTTGCAGAGATGGAAAGTTCAGGTTCAGAAAGTACATATTCAGATGATGATTTTGTTTCAACCAACCAGTTGAGTACTCTATGACTGACTTGTTGAGTACTCTATGACAGACTTGGTGAGTACTCTATGACTGACTTGTTGAGTACTCTATGACTGACTTGTTGAGTACTCTATGACAGACTTGTTGAGTACTCTATGACAGACTTGTTGAGTACTCTATGACTGACTCATTGAGTACTCTATGACTGTGACTTTCATGCTCAATTGGTTGGTTGAAACGAGATACAGTATAGGTCTGGATGTGTACTTCATGAACCTGAACTTTCGACCTCTGCTGATTGGAATAGTGATGGCGAACTTGAGTGCAGGGCAGCCTGGTATAGCTGGCGGCCATGACAGTGGGGTGCTTCGTGTATTTTTATTATTATTTAGACTGAACGCAGAGATGGCTGCGGGAGCTGGAAGAAAAATAGGCAACCACTTAAGTTCGTTAACAAATTTAAATTATGCTTTGCTGTGTTGGAGTTTGATGTTGGAACTTTACAATGTCTATGGACTAAGGCTGTGTGTTGCATATTTGTTATATAACATGGCTTGGGTTTATTGCTTACTGTAATACTCTATGCAGTCACTGTGTGTGAAGCTATTTTCGCTATCCCTACATCTGCTGTGAGTAGCTTGTTCAGATTTTGTATATAATATCTTGTTTTAGTAACTGAACAGAATGAATTGGTTTGATTTTGATTGCTGTTGAGGAATGTGAGTCTGATGGCTAAACAGGCCATTGCATAGCAGAAAACTTTCGCATTTGTACAACAATGTACCGTAAATGCTGTTGAGCTATATTGGATTGTGTGGCCCATCCTCTTTTATTCTGGCCCACCTGCAATTTCATTTCTGGCTATGCCACTGGTACTGGGGAAATGATAATGCAAGGAGGTCACATAAGTCTTCAGTCTGGCTGTGACGTGGGCCTTTTTTTGTGGCGATCGGCGAACATGTTGTCTGCATTGTTCACGAGTGGCTCCGGGGCCATTTGGGAGGAGAACACAATTGTGCCCATCAGCATGGCACTGAACATGACCTGCTAGGATTTGGCAGATTCCTGTATGGGTCACAGGGTCCTCAAAGACCACGCTACCTGCTAATGCAGCCGTCAGGATGTCTGAAGGGCAGAAAATGTGCTAAATCCCAGCTATGAACGGACTGGTCGCTCAAGTGGCTTTATGCCGTTCACACCTAACTTAGCTTACAAAGCTAAGTTAGGTGCAGCATTAGCATGTCAACAAACTCCCACCACAGTTGCTTTATATAAGTACCCCGTACTTATACAGAACAATAATAATAATACAGAACAAATTTGTATATGAAAAAGTAGTGGGGATCCAGGCATATATCAGCAATTCATGAAGTTGTTATCATTGCTTCGTGATTCTTAGAAGCAGTGAATTTTAGAGGTTTATTTAGAAAAATGTTCTTTTGATACTGGATAAGAATCCAACATATACGTTTACCTGTAAGTTTCTTATGAGTCCACCCTGTCCTACTTTTCTGGCAATCTTGTCTTTTTTGTTTGATAAGAACAAACTCGACAATGGAGAAACTTCATTCAAAGAATACCTACATTTAGGATAAAGAATAAATACCAGCATCCTGGGGAGTGGTCTGATTGCGATCCAGAGCTGGATAAGAACTGCTCTCCTTACCCAGAATTCAGTAGGGCATATCCTCAGTTCCTGTTCACTTCAGACTATAAGGGCATGGCTAATATGTTTCACTATGAAGCTTCTTGCTTTCTACTTCTTTCCCTCCTTTTCCATCCACACTTTCATCTTCCCTAACCACTTACTTAGTAGGGGGACACCATGAACCTGGACCATAGCCAAGAAAGCATAGGATATAAGGCAGGGGACAACCTGGGCCAGAGGCTACTCTATTGCATGTTACTCTATCTATTACTCTATTCCATGCAACATGCCAAACTCCAGTCCTGGAGGGCTGGTGTCCTGTGTAGTTTAGTTCTTTCCCTGTTCCACCACAAATGATTAAGCTGAAGAGCTGTGTGGAGTTGAATCACGTGTGTTAAATGAGGGTAAACCCAAAAATGTGCAGGGCTCTGGCCCTCCAGGACTGGACTTTGACACCCCTGTTCTATATCATTTCAACTGGGGAGGTGCAAACTGGGGCCGGTTGCTGTTAGAGTGGGCAGATCGATGCATTTGAACTCAGTGTGCTCCAAGTATTACTTGATTTCCCGCATTAACAAGTGAAAGACAACTTTGAAAACTGATGTTACTTATGCAAATGCTTTGCCGTTTCATTTTATGGTTTTCACAAATATGTAACTCACTCTGATGTCTTGTTTAGACTTTCTTCTACAAACTTGACTCTTTTTTCTGTTGTTAATTAATTCTTTTCATCAACTAAAGAGACTCGACCACCCGGAGCCATGGGGGCGCATACATTAGAGAGTGGAGCACCTAGCAGCAACCAAAGCCACAACCCTAGCGGTCTGAATATAAATTATAATATTTTTAATAAACACAAATCAATAATTATTGATTTAAACACAATATAATATCTATTCATACATCTGAGTTTTCACCAAAGCTATTCAGGACAATGACTGATCCTCAAAGTACCTTAACATCTGATTTCTTTCTTCATAAGTTGTTTTTCTTATTAAATATGCTGGATTTATGCATCCGCCTCACTTCCTGCTCACGCAGGTTTAGTTTCATCCGTGGGTACGCTGTGCAAAAGTGAAATTGCGCTTGTCTCTGCTCCATACACGGCGGGACCCGCTGGGGATGTAAAGCCAATGCACCGTAGCAGGTCAGTTTCATTTTTATTTTATTTAGGGACTGCAAAGCCTGAAGAGCAGCAAGGGGAGAATTACTGACCTGTTATGTTTGAAAGGTACCACTTTCTTTTATAGTGCACTGAACTACCATGATACAGTTCACATTGAAACAAATCATGAACTAACACAAATAAAGACAAATTTAAAGTTTATAAACCTTTAAAATTAATCATCATCATCATCATTATTATCACTGTTATCATAATTGTAATCATTATATCTGTTGTTGTTGTTATTATTATCATTACTTTGCATCCTATCAGAAATTTCCAGCTAAGCTAATCCACCCACTTATAAAACTAAATTCTTAATTCACATCACTGAAGTAACACTTCAACAGCGCGGCAACAGCAGCATCCAACCAGGGGCAGAACACGGGCCCAGCAGTGCCCCCTCTGTGCCAGCGGCACCCGATTGGCCAGACATCCAGGAGGCTAACGCTTCACACTGCAGAGAGTAGAATGTGAGTGAAATGCGAGCCGAGTTCTCAGAGAGCAATCTGAAACTGTCGAGAGACCGTGAGACGCATGGATGGAAGTGTCACAGAAACCCTTCAGTTCATCTCTGGTGTTTGAAAAAGAATTCAACCATGATACTGAAATGTCTATAGTAAAGCCAGCGTCGCTGAGCAAGACTCCAGACTATAGTGCAACCAATGCTACAGAACAAGTCAGCAGATGATTGGAACTCTTCAGCAGTCTCCAAACATCTGTAGAAATATCTAGCTGTGTAAATGCCATGTGTTGGCTTATTGATAGGTACTCAAATATTTACATGAAGCAGATTGTTTACCAAATGTCCATGATTCATTACCGGATAAATATCACTTTACAGCTGTTGTCATTAAATTCCTGTTATCATATTTCATGTTTTATTTGTTCATATTTCCCAAAAACAACATAAAAATCTTGACCCACCACTTAATTCCACTGTTACCTCTAACTTACTATCTGTCACTGATCAGTCAGCACTGTTACCTCTAACTTACTATCTGTCACTGATCAGTCAGCACTGTTACCACTAACTTACTATCTGTCACTGATCAGT
>JAODKL010000062.1:15297833-15308904 GCA_026780765.1 Petrocephalus schoutedeni | reverse complement strand
CAACCAGCTCCTAAAAAAGATCCATTGGTACTGAGTGGAGCCCCGAAAATGTAGAGGTTTCCATGAGAGTGGAAAGAGGACTGGGATCGAAACCGGGATTTTACAAGACGCTGGCTGGAGCCAGGTTTCTCAATTCATTGGTGGGAAAAACGCATTCGTCTCTCAGCTGACATTGCATCATTTATATTCACTTGACATGTTCCACGTATTTGTCACCACATTTGTTCCCCCCCATTTCTCAGTTGCCAGCCAATGGAGTCTGTGTGTGTTTAAATGTGTTTATGTTAGAGGGCAGAGTGTGGCTCAGCGGGTTAAGCCTCTGTTCCTGTGATCGGAAGGTCACTCGGCACATCTGTGGGCCCTTGAGTAAGGCCCTTAACCCCCAACAGCCTGGGCGCTACATGAGGTGGCTGCCCTTCACGGCCAAGCTTGCTTAGTGAGGTCATTTTTTTGGTCCTCACTATTTCATACTTCATGTTATAAAAATGTGTGGATGCAATCAAAAAAGTAAAAATCCCAAAAGTCTTCTATTTGGTTTCATTACTTACGGTTAAGATCAGGGCCGGGTAGGGGTTAAGGGTGTCGTGATTGGGTTAAGGTTTTTCCCATAGAAATGAATGGACGGTCCTCACTAAGATACAAACGAGCTCCAGAGGACCTGTGCACATCGCCCCAGGATCTGTTATTTACTCGTCCACATTTCAGGTCTTTTCCTTCTGGCCTTTTCCTCTGCTAATGCATCCACTTTGTCATCGTGCTCCTGTTTGTTCCATCTCCTTAAAGGGCCAAGCGCCCCTTCTGAAGCTGTACTGTGCACAGTTCATGAAAACCTGGCGTCAAAATAAGCTTATGTTCTCCTTTTCCTTTAACAATGCTAGTACTACTGTCCCAATTTGTATTCATTTCTCTTCCTGCTGCTACAGCTATCTGACTCATTTGTATTATCAACATTGTATTTCTTTCTCAAATATACCCCTCCCTCAGAATAAAGCAGAATTCTCCCCCCTTGAATTTTAATTGCACTTTTAATTATATGAAAAACATGCCCGGTTGTGGACTTGCCTCCTTTCAGAGTTCTACAGACAGCGATGCCGTTGTGTGCATGTGTTTTACGCAAGTACCTGTTTGTGGAGGTTATATCATGAATAAACAACACATTGGGTGTCTAGTAATGACCTCTTCTGCAGTTATACCTTTCCTTTAATAAACCCGGTGAGAAACAGTCTTGAAGCTCCAAATCCCACAACAGCAGTCGGCCACAGTAGCTCAGAAACGTGTTCTAAAGCGGCGAGAAGGATCAGGCGGAGTGTGACTCAGTCTAGCGACCCCGGAGCAGCCAGTGGACCTGGTGTTTATCCGTTTGTCACAGGCAGCACAAGTCAAGGAGACTTCTGCTTAAATTCCCAGCGGGATTTCAGGTGACACCTACCTGTTCTTTTGTTTATGTTCCTGGTCTCGTAGACTGGCATTTATTTTTTGTTTAAATAACCCAGTAGCTAGCCAAGACTATTTTCTGCAACATTGTATCCCAGCTCTTGCTCACATCTCATTACAGGGCACATCGGCAAAGACTGGCTCATTGGACACCTAAGCTGCAATGGTGACTTAAAATGCAGACACAAACATAAATAAAATACAGAATGTATTTGAAGCTTTACACTCTTTTAGAAAATGGAGGAGAGAACGCGTGAGTGAATTTCAACTAAGCTCCGCTTTGGATTTTATGCATAAATGAAGCCGATGCTGACAGTGAGCCTAAGGTGCGTCTATTCCGAACTGAGACAGTTAACCATCTAGAACTGACAGTTTGTGGAGGATGGCAGTACGAGATTTAATTGCATTTGGCCAACTCTGGAAAGGAAGTGTTCTCTTGTCTGAATAACAATGAACGACTAATGAAATATTAATATCACAGACTGTCAAATAACCCAATCAGACCAAGAAAACTAGAACTGGTAAGGAAAGAGTGCCGTAATTGAAAAAGTGGGCTGGATAGATTTCACCGAGCATCCAAAGATTCTATACATATCATTCATAAAATGAATACTACTAATTGGATTACAACAAATCTATTAAAACTAATAGTCTAGAGACAGTGTCATGTGGTTACCACTGCGTTCAAACCTTGCTCAGCTATTTTTCAAGCTCGTAATATATCTGTACAAGCAGCATGTAGATATACGCTGCACAGCCTACAAACTCCCAGAATACAATGCCCAGCCAAGAGAAGGCCTCAGACTAACGCTACCTATTCTTTTGTTATAAACTCTGTCATCTCAAGGAAACACGAGGTACACTTTAAGGAATTAAACGTATATTGTAAACATACAGAATGTGACACTTGGGTATTGAGGGAAGGACAAAAACTAAAGTCGTTGTTTTTCAAAGGCATGTTATGGCCTGGGGGTCAAAACATTTCATTTTGAAATAGCAACTAGTACACAAAATCCAATCTTTGTTTTCTTTTGGACATTTTGTCATGAGTGGGACTGGCAGGTGATTCATGCAAAGTGATAAAGGGAGTGTATATGCATACCTTACATAAGCCTGCTTCAGTCAGCTCATTTTACAGTAACGATGAAACTTTCCTTTATTGTCCCTGTCAAGGGCCTGACTTGAATTAAACATAGCATCCATGGTAAAATACTATCAATCATCCAACAAGTCACAACTTTTCCCAAAACATTTTGACAGCCTTTGGACGTGTGGCCTTGATGGAATGTCTTTCTGGCTTTGAGCAAAAAAATAAATACATGAACAATCATACACTCTGCCACTGTGGCAGGACAGAGTCTATAGGGTTTTAAACAATAAATGGGTTTTATTAAGACAAATGGAACATAAAATAAGGTCATTGCCCCTTTAAATGAAACAAATGATAAAGGTGTTGAAACCTGAAATTAAAGTGGCCCTAAGGAAACAGAGAGAACATAAAGTTCTGCACTGTCCAGAGGAGGCTGCAGAGTGAACATTTACTCCTGCCAGGTCTTTGAAAGTAAATCTCTCAGTTTCATTGAGGCATGGTGTGGGAAATCATTCTAAAATATCCATAACTCTCATTCCCATTTTAATTGAGTATTTAAAATGGTGTAATTCGAGCATATTTCTCCCAGTCATCTTCATAGACATCACATCTGGTCCAGAATCTGTTCCTCAAGTGACCAGTCATGGGCATCCTCCAGGGTCACACCCACCTCCATATGGTTTTAATCTGTGATCATTCACGCCTGTGGCCAATCTGTTTGTGTTCACTCTGAATCATGTTTTAATCTGGATCATGCTTCTTACTCTGCCTTGGCTTTGGGGTTTCTAACTCACTTTGGGGCCTTAGGTCTGGTTTTCTGAATTTAATTCTGATTTTGGTCTCTCGGGGCGCTTTTGCACCGCACCAGGTACCGTACTTTTGGTACTTCAAAAAAGTACCAAAGATATGCTACATCAAGGTGTTGGTTTTCCACTGGCGTAAAATCTAGTACCGCCACTGAATGACATCACATCACAATGTCAGGTGTTGTATTTTGTACTGAATTTGAAAAATATATACAGTAAGCCTATATTATAGGGCTGGGTGATGTATGATGTTATTACCAACATCACATGTCATGCACATGCAATTCACATATCGTAAGAACCGCGATAGTTAGTTTGAGAGCAGGCCTTTTCATACCTTCATACTATATGCACATTATAGCTTGGGGGGTTTAGGTGTCACTGAAACATTTTTACTTTGTAATAGGAAACAAAACTTAGCAGGCATTGCAACCTAATGATTGTTCCTTTTCAAGATAATGTAGCATATGTTTAAAAAATCTGTAAAAGTTTACCTCTGCTGCTTTGGCATGAGCGCTCTGTATGCACTTTCTGAGCCAATCCTTGCAGGTTAAATCACTAATAGATGGGTTTGTGGGAAAACTGATTTTAACTGATTTAACTGGTATTACAGCAAATACCTTTTTATTTCTTGTCATGCCTTCTAGATCTTCTGCTGGTTCCTCTGACCAGATTGCATTTTTTTTTTTACTTTATCATTGTTTTCTGAATTTCTAATGGCTGTATTGTGTTTCAGAGGCAGGCTATTTGCATAACCAGTCTACAATGAGCATGTTTGAAAGTTTTTGGTACCCCAGCTGGTTTGATACTTTGGGTCCTGGAACTTTTGGTACTGGTACATAACTGGAAGTCAGCTGAAAAGAGTACGAACTGTACCGAAAGTACGGTACCTGGAATGGTGGAAAAGCAGCCTCAGTTCTCTGGCTTTGTTTACTTCTGTGAATCAGATCTGTTTGTATTGTGGCTGCTGTGTGCTAAACACCTGACCTTATTTTGTTCCGCAGCTTCGTCCTTGCCGATTGTAACCCAGCACTTGAGTGCTGTTCAGCTGCTCCACAGATACAGAACTGGAGGTCAGCAGCCCCAGCCCTGTCAGCACTTAGGACTCAGAGGCCCATCTGCCACAACGGTGACTGACAGGTGGATGACCTGGGCATGTGGGTATGTGCCGTTTGGGGTGTGACCTTTTGCCAGTGTGCCTTGTTAAGAAATGTATACATTCTCCAAATCTGTCAAGCTGTCACGGCAGCAGGGGCAGCTGGAAACTACATGTGGTTTTCACGAGATACAATTCATGTCTAGATTTCTGCTTCTCGATAAAAGCAGGATAACTGTGGCATAACGATTAAGCTTTGACTGTGATTGTCCTTGTGAGGCATCGTCTTTTGCAAATTTCATGAAAGTCTAGACAGGATCTGAAATCAGGTATCTGCAAGTGCTGGAAAAGCCCTGCCTTATCAACACTGCACTTATCTGCGGATGTATTAGCAGTAAATTCCAGTAAGTGCTCAATCTTTTTTGCATTAGTGTATTCACTTTATTGTGTATTGCTATTTTCATAGAATAAATGATTCAGACAACAAAAGATACTTCATTGATTAATAGGAATCAATATTAGTATTTCTCCCAGTAATCACTCCATCCGAAATACAACAGCTTTCTTCTAGGGCGTGCCTAACTACCTGCACTGCAATGCTCTTCTCCGAAAGGGCAAACGCTTGGTGTGCAATATTTAATGAAGGCCTCCAGTTTCTATTCAACCCATATAAAGTTAAAAAAAAAATCTAAATATTAAATGGCAAAATGCTATTTCAAACGCTTATGAATTCTTGAACTCCATTAGAACCATAAAGATTGCAAAAAAAAGAAAAAAAAATGTGACATCTTTATGGCCTAACCTGAAGGCCGGCCCAGCTCAGGGGATGCTAGCGGTGAGCGACTGCCGTACGCTTGGCTGCTTAACCCGCATCGAAGCAACGGTGCATGGAAATCAAACAGCGCTGCAACCAAGCGCACGCAGTGACAGCGCTCGAGGACGGATCCCACTGATTTTCCAATTAGAGCCAGGAACAGCGAGGCACCTGCATCCGAGGGAATCGGCTCTCTGATTACCTCCCTGCCGTATATCTCATTAAAGCTGATGACAAACGAAATGGCCCCGCTGTGTTTCTCGCACCCTTAAATTAAACCCCAAAGCAAACAATTCCACAGAACTCAGGGTCTCTGTGTTCTCCTCATAGGTTTCACTTTTATATATTTTTTTATTTATTTATAGCCATCGTGGGAACACACAAAAAAGCCAAGTGGAGTGAAAGATATGTTTAGCAGCATAAACGGCATATTAACTGGAACTAACCTCTGATGATAAATTTTCACTTGCGCATCAGCACTAATAATCATGTTTTTTTATTATGATAATATCATGTTTTATTGTACATCAGCACTAATATGTTTCTATGATTATTTTGCATTTACACGTTAATTTTATATGTAATTTTGCCTATACATGTTACTTCTATTAGTACATCCCAACCTTACAGCTGAAACCTTTTTTGGGCAAAATATGAGTGTAGATTTTAAAACCCTTTTGAAATTTTCACCCCGACATGACAAGCAAGTAAAAATTTAATTGGAACCAAAAATGTTTTCTGTGTTAAAGAGAATCCAAAGTATGTCAGCAGGAGACATGCTGATCAGACCCACAGACCTGGCCCAGGATAGTCTCCAGTTTCCACTACCCACTTCTTTAAATTGCCTTTACAAATAAAAACAACAAATTCTTAATAAATCTATCTTAAAATATTGATCCAAATCCATTTCTTCGAGGGATTTGTGGGCTGTTGTTTTCCTGCCTGGACTTTTAACTTCTTACTTATTTATTACTTGTCAGTAAGTGTTATTTTTCGAATAACTTTTATATTAAAGTGAAAGTTGAAGCTGAGAATTTACCTTGTGGTGGTTTTTTGAGTGCAGGTTATGCATAAAAGATGCATTAAGACATGTGTCTGAACACTTCCCATTTAAGTAGCTCATTTTCACAAATTAGCTCGGCACTAGGCCCTTGGAGGCCGACCAGGCAGGGAGGAATCAGAAATCAAAAAATACTTTGGAACTGCCTATGTAAGTGAAGCATTCGTCTTCAGGGAGCTGTGGATGGAGATCCATAAGTTCTGCAGGATCCCCTGCAGCCTCAGGCCAGGAGGGATGCTACAACACTTGGATAAGATGGATCAATTTCTGTCTAGAGGATATGCAGCCAAACTCATCATTAGGGGTTCTTTGCCCGCCTGCAGTATTTCTCCTATCTCGAGCACATTCCACCCATTTTTATTTCAGAACACTTCGGAAAGTATGAAGCTAATAACCATACAGGGTATCACTGTAGCCTTACACCTCCATGGTTGAGGGTTTGAATCACTCCTCTGCTCTGTGGCTTTGGATTTTGTTTATTCTCCCTGTGTTGTATAGTACACAGGTTTCCAATTAGTTGGGTTAATTGGCAATTCTGAATTTCCTGTGGTGTGAACAGGCAGTCCCCCGGTTACAATCAAGATTCTTTCCCTATGGCTGTCTGTAAGTCAAATTTGTAGATACGCTGGGAAAGTAATAATACAAATACATAATAATAATTAAACAGTAATGATTAAAAATAACTACATATGGTACTGTACTGTACTTCGAGCCAACAAACTACAAAAACCACTCCCATTTCACGAGGATCACAAATTAGTGTGTGAGTTCGTTATTATGGACTATTGTATTCAAATCAAATTTTTAATAGGTGTTTTTGCAGTCCATTCGTAAGTATGATTGTCTGTAAATAAGACATTTTTAACCTGGAGACTGCCTGTACATGCCCTGTTATAGACTGCCATCTTGTGCAGTGTGTACCACAACCTTGTGCCCGGGGCTTCCTAACATTACCCTCCCTCACTCCACCCCCCATCCAGTGGTCAGCATAAGGATACGCCAAGGGAATAAGTTTGGCTTCAACATTGGTAGGGATCAAATCATCCCCGAACCCCTCTGCTCCCATAAACACACAAAGTACTCCCACAATATTGATAGAGACATGTCCCTAGAATACATAACCAAATCTATACCATTGATACCTGCTTGCTGATGCAAAGAACCTACCCTTCTAAATACTGGATCATGTTGCTGCAGTTGAATATATACAGTACACAGGCATGGTCACTTACTGACCCATTAAGCATTACAATGGTTAAGACGCTAAGCAATTTTGAACGTGGTATAAATGTTGGTTCCAACAGCTCAGAAATAGCCACCTTCTTGGGATTTTCATATACCATGGTGTCTAGATTTTAGAGGGAATGGTGTGATAAACAAAAACATTTGGTCTGCAGCAGTTCTGTTTCTTAAAATACTTCTGGATAATGAGAGGTCAGCAGAGAGCAGCCGGGTACACACCAAGCCAACGACAAGGGCGCCGACCACGATCAACGAACGGTCGGCTCCCGTTGCCTGCCATTGGCCCCCATCGATTGCGAAAATGTACACTCCAGCACACCAGTACGACTAGAGGCGATGGTTGACGTACAGCCCAATTCAGAGACCTTAGTTTCACCGACTACCTCTGACATCAATTCAACGTGCTAAATCGACCACAACAGCGCCAACTGTATCCGAGAGTGCCACACACACCCCAGCAAAACAGGCAATCACTGACTCTCACTGATGCCCCCATAACTTCTGATGGCTTAAAATGGGTTGTGTACCAGGCTTTAAAGTTAACAGGAAGGTCACAAGCTGCACCCCAACAGTTCTGTGCAACACTGTTCAGAATGGCTTCGCTGAATGCACAAATTTAGTACTCTAGTGGATTCAAACCAACAAGGGTGTTGGTCAAATTTCTCTAGAGTGGGAGCGAGGGTAAACAAAACTATATCACCCCTCCTCCTCCAATAGAAATACAATAACACCACCACAATGCAGGGATAAAGAACTGAAACCCCCAAATTCTGTTACAGCTCAGTTGGAGTCTACAGAATGGGATGAAGGGAAGAGAAACACAAACAATGGAATGTGGTTTAGGGGTGGTGTTACTATAAATATAATGAACAGACAAAACAAATGGACATATACTGGATTCATTCAAAACATAGACTAAGTAATCCCTGAACTAACTCACTAGGTGGAGAACAATTATGAAACAAAAAGACAATTGAAGAAACAAAATTCAGAAATCAAACAATTTCAAGACAAAAGAGGTAGTCATTTCCTACACACAATCACGCAAAAGGGGAATAGGCAAAATCGTAGTCAGTCAATCCAAACTGTAATCGAGCGATCAACTAAACCGAGTGACAATACTAAAGGGCTTAGACAAAAGAGTGAAAACCAAAATACAAACAAAAGTCAAATATCAGAATCACCTAAACAGAATACAAATTATGAGTAATGAGCAGAGTTGTTTTCTTGCAGACGGTGGCAAATTTTATAAGGTGGCAGATGGTGGAACCGGAAAGTAGAACGGGAACGGGATGGAAACATGGACTGGATATCAAAAGCTGCAGTGGGTGACGTGGCTGAATGGAACAGAGCTGAAAAGAGCAAGACTGATATACAGCACACAAAACAATGCAAATTGCAATAGAAGGGCATGGCTACCCAGGCCAGTTCAGCGGGCCCCACCTCCAGCCCACCCCTGCTTGGCAAATTTTACCATGGGGGATCCCCTCAACAAATTCTGTCATAGGGCGCTCCGCTTTCATCCCCAGCAGGGCCCAGAATCAGGTGTACCTAATAAAGTGACCACTGAGTCTGTTTTATTATGACGGGGCATGATGAAGGAGGGACCACTCATGTAGTGACTCTCAATCAACTGGAACACAAAGGGAGGACCATAAAATAAAGGGACCGGGGGGTCAAAAACAAAACAGGTAACTCAAGAACCAACTAACAGTAACCACAAAGAAAACTAATACTAAAAATACAACTAAGAAGAAATGTGGGGACCGATCTGGGAGCAGGACACTAACAGCACAGGAACTAACACGCAGTAACAACCACAAAGTAACTCAACTGAACACAATCAGGGAACAGAGCAAAACTGGGAGCAAGACTGGAAAACAACCACAATGACCAACTAAGGAACAGAACAAGGGAAAGTACTTAAATACACACAGATAACATGGGCTAACAGGGGGCAGGTGTGGAGTAACTAAGGGTCGCAAAGAGCAGGTGAGGTCAATTATCAGAGAGGATCAAAACACCAATGGACACTAGAAAACAAGTGTAAATAAACATTACTAAAAAACAGGGAACAGCAAGGAACCACAACACAAATACGTAGATCAAGAATATTAATAAACAAACAGTCAAAATTACAAACATAGTTGAGGCTGGTCTCTGGTCAGCTTTGAGTTCACAACAAAAGGGAAGACTGGATAAAAGATGCATGTGTAGCCCATGTGAGGGAGTATAGAAACATCAGAAGGTAACGATCCTGTGAAATTAGGGGAGACAGGATGACCAGCGACACCAGCTGGCCAAACGGGAAAATAACACAAGGACCTAGGCAGGACAGGAACCTGCCAGTATTTAGTAAGTAATTTACTTACTTTTTAATTTATTATTGTGTTTCACAAAATGTTTTGCATAAACCCATTTTGGAGTTTGGAGTGGATATTCAGTGGGTAGTCCTGTTGTTTCACTTCTTCTGCGTTGGGGGTTGAAATCCTACCTCTACTCTGTGTTCTCCCTCTGATTCATGGGTTTCCTCTGGCTACTGCTGCTTTCTTCCACAGTCTGAAAGCATGCAGTTAGGCTAATGTGTCTCTAAATAACCTGTAGAGTTTGAATATGTGTCTAAGTGCCCTGTGATGGACTGGCACCCCAGTCTCACGCCTATACTGCTTGGGATAGGCTCCAGGCCACACTGCAGCCCCGACCAGGATAATATGGGTGGATTTACAGTTTGATTTAATATAACAAAAAAGACTAAAATAATTTCACTGTAGCTGCCCATTTTTCTCCCTAAAGCTAAACACAATCTTTCCAACACACCCATTTAATTTCCACAATTCCCCGTTTCGTTCAGCCAGATTTCATGCAATGCGAATTTCGGAGAAAGCAGGAGGCTTTCATGAATAAAAATGCATTTGCTAAAATCCCAGCTGGTCTGCCCCGGATCCCCAGCACTGAAATGGGCCTCCACCACTCTCCAAATAAACTATTTACTTCTGATCACACAGGTCACCTGTTCTCATGCCTAATACTGGAAAAGGCGCAAGAGCACAATGCGTACTCGCTTTTGACACTTGAGTGCAGTTTTCAAAGCACCTTTCATCTTTTTTTTTTTCCTGGGGAATATCCGAGCACAGAAAATCTGATTACTTTAAGCCCCTGGCTTCATAGCACCGTCTCATTTGACGCGTATAGCTGCCTACAGAGCTGTAAGGAAACGGCCGCGGCGCCGGAATTGTAATGGCAGGGGGCATTTACAATGTCAGCGCAATCGAGTTACGCCGAGGCTGTCAGGAGGAGCAGTCGGGGCGGGCGGCATCACCGGAAGTGGCTGCGGGTACATTACCAGTGGCTGATGCCTGAAGGCTCCCCCCCCCTTCAAGGGGCTGGAACCGAACAAGGTCCGTTTGCAGGGACAAGCTGATACGTGTCTGAAAGGCTGAACAAAGTGTCACGGGTCATGGGGCACTGTGCTTCTGGGGGCAGCAGACCGCCAGACACACTGAAGTCACCGAGTCACCAGCTGTAGGGC
>JAODKL010000062.1:15273312-15289225 GCA_026780765.1 Petrocephalus schoutedeni | reverse complement strand
CAGTGCTGCCCACTGCACCACCGTGCCGCCTCTATCTATCTATATATATATATATATATATATATATATATATATATAACCTATGGGCCACCTGTTTTTTATATATATATAATATATAAATATATTATATATAAATAAACAGGTGGCATGGTGGTGTGGTGCTTAGCATTTTTGCCTCACACCTCTGGGACTGGGGTTTGAATCCTGCCCAGTTCCATGTGTGTGGAGTTTGCATGTTCTCGTTGTGTGGTTTCCTCCAGGCACTCGGGTGTCCCCCCACGCCAAAACATGCTGAGGTTAATTGGCGTTCCTAAATTGCCTGTGAGTGTGTCCTGCGGTGGCCTGGCCCCCCATCCTGGGTTGTTCCCTGCCTCGTGCCCATAGCTTCTGGGATAGGCTCTGGACCCCCACAACCCTGATAGGAAAAAGTGGGTTTGAAAAAATATAACTAATATACATAAACTTATATATGAAAATATTTATGATCAGAGTGTTTTGTATGTTTGCTTAATGAATAATTCAGCTGAATTAGCATACCCCACTCACCCTGCACTTGGGCCGAGCACTGCTACTTTAAACGAACTCTATACTATTAAAAACAAGCCTGACCTTATCCTCAGCCATGAATGACCAGGGGCAACAAAGTCCACTGTTGTCCGCAGAAAGCAAATGTTGACTTACAGGCTAATGAGGTCAGGAGGCAGAAACAACAGACTGTGACGAGAGCCTAATGAATTTAATGCGCCGCTTTCCAGCTTCCACATAGCCCGACAAAATGTAATGACTTGTCATTGACAGCAATTGTAAAACACCCCCCCCCCCCTCAGGAAAAGAGGGCACTGTAAAAATACCAACCGACAAGCATGGAGGTGTGAGGACACAGTGTTACCCATTGAGCCACCCCACTGCTAAAAGGAGATTTGTTTTACATACTTTCTGTTTTTTGGGCAACTCATTCTATTTATTTGTCTAACAGCCATATTTCTTTGTACAAGGTTATTTCAGCAAATGCAATATCTGCAATATGTGTAAGTTTACCAGAATTTTGATGTTATAGCCTGGTGGCATAGTGGGTAGCAATGTGGAGTTACAGCTTTAGGGTTATTAACTTGAATCCCTTCTTGCAGGTCTTTGCATTTGAAGTTTGCATGTTCTGCGTATGGGTTTGTATTTACCACAATGTGGTAAACCTGTTACGTATTCGCTTGTGGGGAATTTTTTTTCAGGTCCGGGACAAATCTGTGACTGCAATAAACTAAAAATGTCAAAAGTATTTTGTTTTGTGACTCGGTTAGGGCTGGGTAGGGGTTAAGGTTGTCATAGTTGGGACTAAGGTTATGTCCATAGGAATGAATGGAGAGAAATGTTAGTCTCTCTGTGTGCCTCTACTCTGTGTGTGTGTGTGTGTGTGTACTGGTTTTGCTATATTTGTGAGGACCAAAGGACCTCACAAGTATAGCAAATCTTCGAAAACGTGACTAATGAGATCATTTTTTGGTGCTCACTACTTCAATTTGTTAAAATCTATGAATGCAATCAAAAAAGTAAAACTGCCTTGCATTTTTAAAGTCTTGCATGTTGTTTGTTTATTTATGATTAAGCTTAGGGCTGGGTAGGGGTTTAGGGTGTTGTGATTTGGATTTCCCATAGAACTAAATAGATGGTCCTCACTAAGATAATACAAATATGTGTGTGTGTGCGTGTGTGTGAGTTTTCTTCTGATTTCCTTCTATAGTCCAAAACAATGCAGTTAGGCTAATCAGGGTTAGGGCTGGTATTCCCCCTGATGAGTCACTGTGTGCGTGAATTTGCCCTTTCATTGACTGGTGTCCCATCCAGGGTGCCCCCTGCTTTGGGCCCTGTGCTTCTTCACATTGCTTCTAGGATCCCTGCTAACCTGAAAAGGACAAACAGTTGCATGATGGATGGAAATTGCTTGACACTGATATGATTGCAGGGTGCAGTGATGGCACTGAGAGCAGCTTGGGGGCGCTCTAGCCCCACATACACCACAGCAGCCCCAAAAAGGCTGAGAGAAAAAGGCTGAGAGAAAAAAATGAAGTGATATATTGGGTTTTGGGGTTGACATATGCTATTTTCGTAGTAAACATTTTTGTCCAAAATACACAAGGGCTGCATGAGAGGGAACATGCCTGTCTACACCAAACTGAGGTGACCCCTTCCTTTTTACGTGTTTTATGTTATGTGTTATACGTTATAGTTTTCTCCTGCAGTCCAAAGACAGCGATTTAGGTAAATTGGCACCTTGCAATCACATGCATGTGCCCTATGATGAACTGACATCTCTTCTGTCTGGGATCCAGGTCCCCTGTGACCTTGACCATGATAAGTGGTTAGAACATGAAAGACAGGATGGAACCTATATATAGCTAGTAAATAAATATGTTATATTCATTTTCCAGTCTAAATGATATATGTACTGTGGAGCTGCTCTGCTTTGGTGATCACCAGGGGCGATTTTAGGATTTGACCCTCCGGGGGGCTCAGCCCCCAGTAGGGTTTCCACTTTCAATCACTCTCACCCTCCTGTGCCCACAATGATAACATTTTCTGAGCTGGGAGGTGTGTGTGGGGGGGGGGCTGCATACATGAAATTGTACGTATGCATTGTACGTAAAGTATTACATGAATTATTACATGCATATGTACTGTACGTAAATTATGTATGAAAAAAATAGTTTGAAATGTTTACAGAAATACGGAACAGATTGTTAAATGGATATAAAAAAAAATTTTTTCATGCCAGAGTCAAAAAATAGAGCAGATGAAGCGTGCCTAAATAGCATCTAGCATCGCATATGTTAATCACTGACACTGATATGTGGGAATTACTCTGCCCAGATATATGTAATAGAGCAGGAAATGACACATTTGTGATGGTATTGGGGTTTTTCCTGGTTTATGGGAACTCAGCAGAATCTTTCCATGATGTCCTAACACTTGGGTTGGGGTCTTGGGATGAGAAGGAACAGAACAAACCAATGAATACATTTTGTCATGAACGTTAGACATGTGGAATGAATCTGCTTAAAGGTTCCTGGTCCCCTCGCCTTCCCACCCAAGAAAGCCACATCCCCCTTTCCGCAGTACACAGGTCATAATTAAATCACTAAGCAGTGCCAGGAGAATGGGTTATGTATCTCAATATAGATTTTAGCTTCATTATTCTGAAATTGGTTTGGTAGAATAGACAGACCTGTAGCAATCTATCGCGAATCCAAATTGTGTTTTGCCGATAAGAATCAAATGCAATTACGTGTCGGTATATTTCAGTACTCACACAAAGGAGTAATTTCTGTGATATTACACATAACGCATATAATACCATTAATATGAACTTGCTTGTATCTCCAGAGTGATTCTTTAGACCAACATATTAGTGGCTTTCTGATGGCAGTGTGTGGACAAGCATCATCCACAGAATGTCATTATGTCTATGTTATTATCCTTAGTAAGCATCAGAGTAAAGAGTGTTACAAAAATGACCTGTCCGCTGTTATCTGTGCTACTCAAAATAAAAAAAACTAAAACAACATTAAACATGATAATGTTAGAACAACATATATGTTTGATGTTTTAAACAAATATTGTATGCAAACATACCCTTTCATAGGCTGTCCATCGCATGTTACAGGAAAAGTGAGAAACTGTTGTTCTGTGTCTCATATTCAAAACTACCCAAGCATACTGTACACTGGAAAAATTTCTGTGAGGCTATTTCTCTTGCTCTATATATTTTTTTTCTATTTTCGCTGTTCCTTTGGTACAAAGAATTCATTGACAAACTGTCTCTGGGGACGCAATGAATTTCTCACGAAACTGTGTGAGGGGATGGGTCACGGTAAAAATTTCACTGACCTAAGGGCACAATGCCTCATACGTTATATTAGCAGTCAGACACAGTCCGCAATTCAATGTTTTTTTTTACATTTTCTTATTTATTTAGTAGACGATTTTATCCGACGCGATATCCTTTTCTTTTTTTTCAGAAGGCATGGAGAGTTTCTGGAGCAATTGGGTGTTGAAGGCCTGTGCTCAAGGGCCCCACAGTGAAAATCATTCCGCTGGCCCTGGGATTTGAACCGGTGACCTTCCAATCACGGGCCAACCTGTTGAGTCACATACTGTCCCCCTGGGTGATATCGCACTATGATGAAAAAGGTTATTTTTTTTTTAAGCGTAGCACATTTTTACAAGTCGAAATGACTTTGAAGCAGTAAAAAGTAACTTTTCAAGAGGAAATAAAAAAAATGGGAAAAATTTTATCTATTCATCCTCCAACTGCTTATCCTGGTCGTGGTTTTAGCCCGAGCCTCTCCCGGGCAGAACAGGACTCAAAGCTCCAATACACCCTGGATGGCATGCCAGGTGGTATTTGAACCCCCAACCTCAGGAGTGTAAAGCTATTTTGCAATCCACTGAGCCACCGCAGGAAAATGCCAACAGCAACAAAAACTGGAAAACATTATCTAACCTTGTTTGAAGGTAGCAGATATGGAATGCTCCTATACCAAAGTGCAAAATGACAAATGTAATTCTAAGCAATATATTAAAAATGACTTTGTCCTTCATACCAGCAAATATCACATATTTACTGCCATCATATATCTGCTGCTAAAATCGTATTAAATTCCTCTGATTTTGTGGATGATGGATATATGTAAAGATAGATACATTATGATGTATTGAGCTTGTCTATATGAGTATAGATAATAAATCATGTACATGTTTTCGGTAAACATTTACCCTGAGCTGACATCAGGCTCGATTTGGGACGGACACCACATCCCTCAAAATCAGTTACTCTCATTAAGGGAAATTTAGCCTAATGCCTGAACTAAATGGCGCATAAGTCTTTTGTTGGAGGAAACTCAAATGAGATTGTTAGAAGGTAGCAAAAACAAATCCCAAGAAAACATCTGCGGCTGAGACTCGGACCTTTGGCTCTGTGGGTGAGATGAAAAAGTACTGCTGACAAGGCCACCATCTGGAAGGTTCGCAATTATAAAGAGGCAGCATGTCACCTGAATACACCGTCAACCTATTGTTAACACATCACTGGATAAGGAATAGCTAGGCAGTCCCTGGGACGTCATACCTACATTCACAGAGCATTCAGGACAAATGGATACGTATATTATTTCATTCCCAAAGGGTGAATGTACTACAAACAGTATAATAGTGGTAAGTAGTGAAATAATATCACTAGTATTCATTTCAGCTGGACTGCATAATAAAGGAAGGACAATGTGGACACAAAGAACTTCATTTAACCACTAATTTAGAGAAAGAGTCATTTATTTACTATTAAAATGCACATTATCCAGACTCGTCAGCTTTGTTTTGGAGAAATAGGAATCTTCATCTCATTCAGTATCTGTATTCATTCCTTGTGGACATGTGTCCGTTGAAACTGATTGAGTTGGTCAGCTTGGTAAATGAATCAGATATGGCTTTTCCTTACAGGCACTGAGAATTGCCATTTAATAAGATTAAGCGTAAGGCTCCGCTCCAAAAGGTACGCACTGAGAGAAAATTATTTGATTTCTCAAATCAGCTTCAATTGCTCGCGCCAGATGATGGTAACAGGGGGCTGTTCCGTGTAACTGTGTCACCCCGGTTTGATGCCACAAACTCAGGTTACCTCTGCTGTCATGGTTACTCATTACAGAATATTGTTAATCTGAATGGCATTCTTTCTCCGAAGTCTCGGGCAGGACCACCTGAAAAGCGGAAGTAGGTAAGTACAAATATAGGCATCGGGACCGGCAGGTGAGGTCACAATCAATTTACGTCAAAGTGCATGGTGGGGAGCTGGGGGTGGGGGCCCCTTGAAAAAAGCATGGAATGTATCCAGGGAAGTGGCTATTAATAGGACTCTTCTCGTGAAGCTATTGATAGACACAGCTGTGTCCTGCGCCCGGAGGTCAAACAAAGGGCTGGATTAAATAAAAGAAGCCCCACCTGCTGGCCACAAATAACCACCCCAACAGAGTGAGCTTGGGGAAGATCTAGCCACTCAAGCAAAACTTTTAACACATCTGAGGTGTAGATCTGCAAATGTCCCTACAGCCCAGAACAAAGAGGATACCGAGCTGTCCCGATCACCTCCAGAAAGGGATTCTTAAGAGCAGAACCAATCTGGTGGTCGTTGTGACAGAGGTGACCTGGTCAGGGACTCGCAGCATGTCACGCGGCACATTCTTAGCCGCGTTTCGGCGAGGAGCCAGGAATCTGGCCCTTATCGCTTTCATCTTCCCTTGTGCACGAAATCGCATTTTCTCCCGCAGCGCCGATGTGAAGGACGGCCTGCAAAAAAAGCATTAGATCCGACATTCTTCACCAGCCCACCCCCCCCTTTAAAGATGCTCGCTCTTCCCTGCAGATTCAAGGGAAGAAAATAACACACAAGGAAAGCTAGTCCTTGGCCACCTCGTACTTCATTATGCTCAGCCAGCTATTTCCGGCTTCAGATATTGGGGAAGGAAAAAAAGAAAAACAAAGGTGGAAACAGGCACGATTTCTTTTACATGACATTTTTTATGCAGCTGATGCTTTTATCCAAAGCGACATGCGACTGAGGAAGCGGATTTAGCCAGTCACTGAAGCAACTGAGGTTCAAGGGCCCAACTGTGAAATCACTATGCTGACCATGGGATTGGAACCAATGCCCTTTACATCACGGTCCAAATCTACTTGTCCTTTTTCCACCAGTTTCCCCTGTTCATTTTAGAAACAGTCTTCTTGAAATAATTAGTATAAAATTGTATTTTGGGCTTTAATACTACATCTCATTATAGTGAAATTACATAAATGAGCATTCATACGATTATATGCCAATCCTTTAGTGCCTCTTTTTTGGAACAAATGGACAAACAGATCGAAGGCCTGAATGCAGACATCCATCCATCCCAAGTGTCCCAAGTGGAACAGGCGAGGCTGGGAAATGAATATAGACAAATTCATCTAAAAGACAAAGGCACCTTTTACAGTCCAGGGAGACCCTGGCGGTGAGGAATTCATTTCCACAATTCGGTTATACTGAAAACGGAAAAGAACAAGGTTGTGTGAATGAGCTGGATGTCGGGGGCGAGGAAGCTGGCAGCCGCCGTCGAGGAGGCCGACACGCTCCGTCACGTTCCCCCTGCTTCCCGTTACGGACATAAGCGTGACGCGGAGACGGGAGGCGACCCCGCTCTCGCGCTTTCCTTATTGCTGCGTGTTCCGGGAGCCTCGGCGGCAACGACGGCAAACCATGTGCACTTCTCAAGGAATGCAGATGCAGGAAGGCGAACATAGAGAAATCAACACCCAGCGGGGGTGGGGGGGGGGGTATGCATACCTGACACTGTCACATGACTACAGTATGTCAGGTCTAACCATTAAAGGTACATTCAGATGACTTGCAGATGTAAAATAATATCCACAAACGTGACATCAGGTCTCTCTCATCTCTCATCCAGCATTAAAAGCAAATAGCCACTTTTGCATGTATGATCCCCCTTGATATTTTTTTGTCAATGCTGAAGAATCAAGCTAGACATCCCTGCAAACCTTTAACACATTTTTATATATAGTAGATGCTTTTACCCAAAGCAACGTACATTTGAGAAAGCATAGTCAGCTAATGCCTGGAGCTATTTGGATTATGGGCTTCACTCAAGGGCAAAATCACTCTGCCGACCACAGGATTTGTACCAGTTCCGTTCTGATCACCAACCTAATGAGACACACACCCCACCCATAAATAAGATCTCCCAGTGAACTGACCAAACATCCTTATAAAGATGATAAAAAGTGACGCTTTAAATACTTAGGACCAAACCCCCCACTATTCCACTTGTCGGCAAAGGTGTTTATCTGTAGCTACTGTCGGCCTGACCCTTGATAAGCCGAGCTCAATGGCCTGCATCTCACCCAATGAGTCAGCCAGCTCACCACTCACACGTAACTCAGTGAGTAAGTAAGCTCAGAGAGATAGCTTAATGAAGTCTGAGACAGTCTGAGAACATAAAATATTTATACGTACACAAAACACTGTGAGTCAGTCTGATGCAGTCAAATTTACCTGGTATCTAGCCTCAGGAAAGGTCCACAAGCCAAATTTGTCCCTTTTTTTTTGAGTATGCTTGGCAGGCGTTGGACAGCACATCACAAACATTCTGGCCTAAGTGTTAGTAAGCATGCTGGCTGGCTGGAGAGTGCAGAGCTTTCTTGAGAACAGAGTGCCTCTGTTGTATCTGTGGGATTTCATTGACCTCCACCTCCCCCAGGAGCGCAGAGTCATACAGCGGGACAGCAGTGTTAACGGGGGAGGCGTGCCTGTCAGCTAGAACCCGAGCGGAAGGCCGAGCAGAGACCCTGCTGAGGCGTGTTCAGCGGAACCGAGGCCTTCCACCGGCAGCTTCCCCTAGACAGCAGACTTGCCAGTTGTCTGCACCACCTGTCTGTTCACATCATATATAATCATATATAAAATTTATAGAAGAAAAAAAAAACAAAAAAGAGCTGATCATTACCCTAACCCTAAATATATGAAAACTAATAATAAAGATCGAATATCCAGCACATTCAAATTTTTAAAGTCTGCTACGTGTGGATAGATTTTATACGCCAAGGACACATAAACAGAATGAGGTCACCACCAGTACACAAAAGGAATTCCTGTCTAGATTCAGAGTCAGCTGTGAGCTCGGTTACTGCTCTAATCCCATCACCATCTCTCTTATGTTAATTCTGCTGTATACATACTAATGAAAATAACTGAAAGTTAATGTAAGTTAAAATATTCACTGCCCTGATTATTTTTTACTACATTGATCATAGGAGCCCAAACAATTACCGTAAAATGTTTCGTGCCAAACTATTGTATTACAATTGTAAATCAATTTGTATAATCAATTTATATATTTATATACATTTTTTCAGGCAGTTAGGAATCTAGGTAAAGCTGTCTTTGATATTAAAATAGTAGTATACGTATTTTCATTAATATCTCCACAAATAGAAAATTCTCCAGTTATTTTCATTTAATATGAAATAAAATTCATTGAAAATGTATCAAGGGGGAATGCAAGCATTTGTATAGCAGCTTGCATTCTTATTTTGCTGAGAGAGAAAAGTATACTGTAATTGAAACTATATAAAAGGTATATTTCAAGTTGCAACATCAATTTTCATTGAGATATAGGAAAAATAAAACTAAAAACATTTGCATTTATTTCATTAATTCGACACCAAGCAGTATTTTTTTCCCCCAATCGGTATATTGCTTCTGGAATTTTGGCATTTTCATTGATATTCTCCCACTTAGGTGACACTGAAATATGTCAGTGTTATCAGGGCATGGAAGCACAAGTGTGGGCCCATCTGTTCCCCTTCAGAAATAGCTCCTCTTGTCAGGCCTTACAAAGGAATGCTTGGTGGAAACTCCGGGGTTGAGGTCTCAAGGGGGGAGAGAATCCAGAAGGTAGAAAATAGACACAAGTCCATCTGTCCAAAAGACTCCTTCACCAGAGATCATGTGACCAAGGTCTGACTTTAAATTCTTGGATCTTTTCCTGAGTTTGTTCTTCCTACTTCTGCAGGCACCGCTGCACAACCTCCCCCCGCCCAACTCCGAGATCCGATTGGACCTACTGGGGCACGGAGATCACAATGTCGGACACGGAGGAAATGGTAGAGGAGTATGAGGAAGAGGAGGAAATGGAAGAGGAGTATGAGGAAGAGGAGGAAATAGAAGAAGAGTATCAGCTGGAGGAGGAAGAGAGGGAGGAGGAACCAGAGGAGGTCACAGAGGAGAGCCAAGCGGTGGCAGAGGAGGAAGGAGAGGAAGAGGATGAGGAAAAGCCAGAGGAAGACACAAAACCAAAGCCCAAGCCATATATGTCTAGTATCGCGCCCCCCAAACTTCCGGATGGTGAGAAACTGGACTTTGACGATCTCCATCGCAAACGTCTGGAGAAGGACTTCAACGAGCTGCAGAGCCTGATAGAGATGCACTTCCTAAGTCGGCAGAAGGAGGAGGAGGAGCTGATCGCCCTGCGGAGCCGGATCGAGCGCCGGCGCTCCGACCGTGCCGAGCAGCACCGCGTCCGGGCAGAGAGGGAGAAGGAGAGGCAGGCGAGGCTGGCTGAGGAGAAGCAGCGCAGAGAGGACGAGGCGGCCAAGCTCCGGGCCGAGGAGGACGCCAAGAAGAAAAAGGTCTTCTCCAACAAGGCCTTCGGTGGCTATCTGCAGAAGGTGGAAAAGAAGACTGGAAAGAAACTAACGGAGAGGGAGAAAAAGACCAAGGTCCTGATGGAGAGACGAAAGCCTCTGAACATCGACCATCTCAATCAGGAGAAGCTGGCTGAGAAGGTGATGGACCTCTGGCAGTGGATGCAGCAGCTGCATGGCGAGAAGTTTGATCTGGTGGAGACGATTAAGAGGCAGAAGTACGATATTAACGTCCTTCGGAACCGTGTTAGTGACCACCAAAGATTCTCAAAGACCGCCAAGGGCTCCCGCGCGGCCAAAGGTAAATCAGGGTCTTGGAAGTGACAGCCTCACCTTGGTTCTCCTATTGAATAAATCAGATTTCATAAAGGGCTCCTTTACAACATCTGAAAAGACCACCGGGCTGATCAGTGAAGAACCAGATTATCGACAGGAAAACGTTGCACATTAAAGAATTTTTTTCTGTTTTTTTTTTTTTTTTTGAATGTTTCAGAAATGTTTTTCACTAAAGTGTTGATATGAGAATCTTCCAGGTCTTATTCGCTAATGAATCTGTGCCAAATGCAATTAAAGATAAACACTAACGTTTCAAGCAAAGTTTTTAACAAGTCTCAACACAAGAATGTCAGGCCCTTTTCTTTTGAGTGTTATTACCCAGCATATGTTTAATATACTGTCTTGCTGTGGAAATCACTATTTAAAGTCTGCTGGAGGATGGAATGAGTAAAATGCAATTATCTACCACGGCCCGTGCATCTTTATCAGTTCTGTAAGGTGTTATTTGAAGATTACGTTATTATATTTAGGTTCAATTGAAGTATGCACAGAGCTAAAAGCATTTTTTGTTGTCTGTGTGTGGAGCACACGTACCATGTTTTGACAGGGAAATAAACTCTGCACCCATTCCTAACTCAGTGATAAAACGTAGAATTGGTGGTCCATGAACAGTTCAAGTGAGAGCTTGTTATCGATTGGTTGGGAGGGTCTTTGAATCATGACCTTGTTAACAGAGAGGGAAAGCCCAGTCTTTGTTTCTTAATACCAAAGGGTGAAAGATATGCTGCCATTAGCCAATCAAGCGTAAGGCTCAAGACTCTTAGGTCTGTGGGAGATCATCCCAGTCCCCGCTGACCCTCTCCAATGGACAGAAATAGGTTTGGTGACTCTGAAGCGCCACATGCTGTCAGGATGCCTAAGCATCTTGGCCTCCCACCAGAAGGGGAAATATACAAACTATACATTTCCTCTAATCACAAAAATGATCATTATGTCAAAGCTAGTCAGATTAAATTTATTTTCTATTACAATGCAACTTCCTAGGTTTTGAATTTGGTGAATTTAAGCAAACTAAACCTCAGTCACAAGTGCTTGGTCAAGTACATAATTTGGATGTTTTCTAAGCTCTTCAACACCTTCCTAATAAGGGGGCCTGTATTTGAGAATACCAGTCTCATTACATCTGAATTAAATAAGTTATGTAAGCTATTAGATGACATGTTCTTTTGTAAAAATCAGAAATTCAAATTTCATTAAGATAGCGTCACTCAAACGAATGAATCAGAGGGGTCTTTATTTCTAAATAAGTCACCCCGCCCCTCCCATTTTATAAGATACAAAACAACCACACATCTTGGTTCTTTAGGTGATACTTTCCCTTGATGTAAAATCATTTTCTTCAGCCACGTGACAGTATTGCCATGAAGAATTCACCAGAAATCCTAAGTCCTTTAACTCTGGTTCCTTTCTCTAGAAGCACTAAGGTTAGCAGAAGGTACCCTTTAACCAGAAAGCATGACAGGGACCAGGAGCCACATCAACATTTTATTCACTTGATGCCAGCTTTTACCAAAGACTTTTTGGGTAAGCAGGGGCAGACCCAGCGCGGCTGAGGATGGAACCTGTGACCTCACAAACCCGCTGAGCCACACGCCACCGCCATGAGGGGAAAAAAACACCACCCACCCCCCAAGGTAGCAGGACATGAAGAACCACAACAAATAGTGAAAAATCACGATTACCAAGCAGACCTTAACTTTAATGAATGACAAGAAATGTTTATTATACCAGGAAGGGGGAAAAAAAAACTAATAGTACATAATAGGCACACTATCAAACATTTCCGTGATATTAAACATAGAATACTGCATTTTTAACACAACAGCAACAATGGCACACAAAACAGGAAACAAAAGGAATAAAAATACCAGCAGGAGATCATTTTGTTTGCATCTAATAATTTCTCATCGGGGGACAATGAGCCAGAGGTTAAATCCTCTGTGAGAGCAAAAAAACCCCCCAAGTCTCTAAATCTCTTTGCTGTTCGAGGAAAGAAGTCATGCTGAGATGAGAAGCACTGAGACACCAAGGAAAACGGAGTATTATTCAAGACATTGTCCTCTTGTGATGGATCCCACCCAGAGTACAATTTCTCATGGATCATATGCATCCAATTCATGAATAAAATCAAAGTCGCAATGTGAGTAAATACGAAGTGGGAAAAATCTCAAATAAAATCAATATTCCATGCGTGCGTGCACACAAACACTCGTATATAAATCGCATCCTCACATCTGAATTTCATAACAGTGTTGAAAAATACATTTCCTACAGTCAAAGTCTTGTTACATTTCGGATCTGTTCCGTTCATCACAGCTTGGCACTCAAGGCGATGGGCGCATCAGTCGCTCACTTTCAGCAAAACACAATTAATGGAACAAAGAAATGCTATTTAATCTTATACATTTCCTGGGCTTGCAGGGTAATCAGTTCTGTCCTAAACTGGCAGGGCATAAACACACTGACTGGGTCCATGGGGACCTCGGTCATAAGGGACTGGCGGTAGATTGACGATTCCCAGCTTCCCAGTCCCCCTCCACACCACCCCACCCTGCACACAAATCATGGCTCAGTCCCAACCAATCACCCGCCCATTAGCATTACAGCCAGCAGACAACTGGAAGATACACTAAGTGTAAGGGTGATAATTCCTATCTCACCAAAAACAGCCCTTTCCTCCTTTCCAGCTAGTGTAAAAATGACTCCCACATATAAATCGCATGAAATACTAGCTGGAAATCCATCCTTACTAAACTTCCCTTGCAGCATCGCGCTGGTGCTCTGGCTGGAGCCCCAACTGGTGACAAAATACAAACCAGAAGCCAGTGAGATACGAGGCAGCCGACTCTGAAGAGAAATGGAGGTCCAGAGAGGCAGACCGCCTCTGGCGGCTCTGTTTTCCAACAGCTGTCCACTCACTGCTGTGCATTAAAACTCACAAAGAGCAACCAGCCAGGAGAAGTCTCTCCCCCCCCCTCCAGGCTGGGTGGCTCAGTCGGACTTGTCCTTCTTCTTGGCGCCCCCTAGTGGAACCTTGCTCACGACCATAGAGCCCACAGCAGAAACCCCACCAGCAACTGCAGACACTCCCCCCTTCACCAGCCCCACCCCCGCAGCTGGCACCGCAGCCACTGAGGTGACGGCTGTCTTGGTCAGATCCAGGCTCTTGCCCCCGATCCAGGTGACCCCGCCCACTGTGGCCCCCACAGCACCCTTGGTGACGCTGAAGAGGCCCCCAGCCACCCTGGAGAACATGCCGGGTTGGGGCACTTGGTGGTCCTTATTAGTATCTGGAAGACAAGGGCGCGAATGGAGAAACAAGAGAAATGCTTAAGGATCAATGTGAATGTGAATTACAGTAATAATTACACAGTTACACAAACTAGGTCAGGGGTGGGCAATCTTATCCCCAATGGGCCAGTGTGTATGCAGGTTTCTGGGATAACCCTAAGGTCAGCTGCTCAAACCCAGGTGTCATGATTCTTGGGCCAATCAGTCCTCTAATTTGTAACCTAATTAGGGAGTTGCAATGAAAACCAGAATACCCCTTTTTCTGCCCACCCCTGATCTAGGCCCTAAGAGTCACCCATTTTATTTCAAGCAATGTACAAATTTCATAGTTAAAATTTGACTGGACACAAAAAAAAGAAAAACAAAGGAAACTAAGGCAATCCTTTCCTGGGTTCCATATGCTTTCAATACAAGACACGAGACAATAAAAATGACAATTTATCATCAACTTTACAGATTGAGAATTAAATATGAATCCCATTATGTACTGAATAACTATGTAATAACTAAGTTTTACATTGTAAGCCTCAGGAGGAAAAAAAAAAATATAGATATCGTATTTTATCAGTTACACCAATAAAAAAATTCTAACACAATATCAAACCATGGTCAAAATGCAAAGTCCTAACCAGGTTTAATAGTTCAGCAGAAATCCTGCCCCCCATAAAAAGGTGTTTGTAATAATGTGGCCGTGCAGTTTGGCAAACGAGGCCATGGACGCGGTAAATCGCTGCTGCAGACGCCACTGCATGTGCGTATTGCGCTGCAAGGGCAAGGGGCAACAGAAAGACTCGTCATCCGAGTCACAGAGGTTCTGCCGGAACAGAGCGGCAAGAACAAAGGACTCATTAGCCTGCTTATTTACTGACGCAGGGGGGAAAAAACGAGGGCAAAAGCAGAGCCGACAAACAGCACGTAGGGAGCGGGGGAGAGTGGGCACAGCTTCACTTTCTCAGAGTTTGTATTGGAAAGACAAAATGTTAGCACATTAAACCCACATCTGTCAGCCACCCCCCCCCCACTCATGCATATGACAACATATTTATACTTGATCAGACAGTCAAATGTTGCATCTGACCCCATAACAGGGCACTTTATTTTGTTTGGGCAAAAAAGGTTCGGTTTAAGTGTCGCATTTGCAAACAGCGCTCCACCGCTTTTTTACCCTTGGTAAAGTGCTTCCGGAAAGTCCACAAGGGTCAAATTGTATATTGAACAATGACGCATAAAACTACCATCACAAAAGCCGCAAATGTGTTGTTAAAGTATTGAAAATAAATCAATTTCAGTACTAATATTAATATTTAATATTAGGGAATAATAGGACCTTTCTGTGAACAATCTCAGACCATTAAATAAGTAGGCAATTCACGTACAGCTCAGCAGCAGAACCAATATTTCTCTGCACTGCGAATGTAACGTTTTCCTTGGGTTTCACGTGTCTGTGTTTGTGGGCATATACACAGTCACTTTGGGCCACTTCTGATTGGTGAGCGTGATTGGCACGCAAGGAGCACGGCACTTCTGATTGGTGAGACTGACTGTCATACAAGGAGGACGGCATGAATATGTAAAACTATTGTCATGACAGTTTCAAACCCTGGATCAGACGTGCTGGGTCACATAACCTAAATCGCAGCCTGTGCGATTTGCTAATCGCATTGTTTAAAATCGCGATTCCGATGCGAAATCGATAAATCATTCAGCCGTAATTTGAACTACAAATATTGTTTTTAAAAAATCAAACTCAGGCACTGAAATGTAATAATGCTTCTGTGAATGAACTGCTAGCTATGCCTACTAGAAGTTAAGAAAACACTGAGTAAAATATGACTTTTCAATGCAAACATACAATATGACAAAAAATTAAAAAAAAATCTTGAAAAATATTTTTTGCAGACGGAATGGTCACATATGGGGCGGCACAGTGGTGCGGTGGTTAGCACTATCGCCTCACACCTCTGGGACCGGGGTTCGAATCCGGCCCAGTTCCATGTGTATGGAGTTTGCATGTTCTCCCCGTGCCGTTGTGGGGTTTCCTCCGGGT
>JAODKL010000062.1:15255495-15267705 GCA_026780765.1 Petrocephalus schoutedeni | reverse complement strand
CTTAGTTGAAATGAATATGACTAAAACATTTTACCAAAGTCACATGAAGGACTGTTATATTTAGAACTAGATTAAAAGCTTCTTAAAATGTGATTTCACAACCATAAAACATATTATGTTGTGTTAGAAATATTTTCTTTGTAACAACATAGGCCATGTACTTTTTTATTGCTTGCTAAAAAATGCCTCCTCTCGCTTAAAAAAATACCTCCTCACGCTTAAATAATTACACAGCCTTAGTTTTGTTTTGTCTTATATCATCATTTTCACTTGTGAATCACAAACTAATCTAAAAATGTTCACAAAAAAGCCGTAACAATTTTAATTCTGTAAGTATCCATCCCCTTTAGTGAATACTTTCAATATGTGCTGCCAGCTATTACAGCAAGCAGTGCCTTTGGATTTGTACACCAGGATGGAGCAATAATCTCCTTTTCCATTTTCATTGAGAAATGAAATGAAAAAAGAATCTTGTACGATTCCTCCCCAACACTGAACTTTTTAGGACAGATTTTTGCAGTATCTGTAACGCAGACCATCTTTGCATGACCTGCATTGTGGACCATTCATATTTGAACCAATCCTCACAAGACTGTTTGCCCCCGCTGTTGACAAACATCCCCGTGACATGACACTGCTAGCACCATATTTTACAGGGAGGGTGTTTGTAACTGGCGGACTTGACTTGACCTGCGACACATACCACTGCCCGCTTAGGCTGAAAGGCTCTACCTTAGTCTTATCAGACTTCCTGCCACATCTTTGCAGTACCGTCTAGATGCCATTCTTGGCAAAGTAATGTTTGGCTCTCAGCCCTGCCTTGAAGGGATCTCTCCCTGTTCCAGCCACTGATGTCTGAAACTCTTTTGGTTAGCACAGTCAGCCTAGAAGTAGCTTATTTATTTACCAACATTTATTTAATACAGACTTTTATCCAAAGTGTTCACACTCCTGAGCAAAAAAAGGCCAAAGCGTAATGTTGTGGAATTAGAGTTTAGTCCATCTTTATGCCCAAGAGTGGACAGTTGAGGAAGCGTCAGCCAGTCTCTGGAGCAACTGGATTTAAGGGCCATGTGCAGTAGGTATAATTGTGGTTTCACTGTATTCCCTCACTCACATGATTTTTCTTATTTTCTAAATAGGTCTGACATGGGGGACGGTGTAGGGGGGTGTGGTCGGAATGTGCTGGGACAAGGTTGGGGTGTGTCACACCTCAAGGTATAAATCTACATGACACACTCCTTTTTGCATCTGGTTATACCTATGGAGCCCTGGAGGGGCCACAGACAACGTTTTTTTTTTTTACATGCACAAGATTTTGCCCGCACAATCTCACAAAATCCTTAAACTGTGCCCACAATTTACATTTTTCGTGGCCTCAATTTGCTATTTTGAGCTCTCCTATGGGATTGATTTTCCATGCACTTAAGTAAAAAAAAAGCATGTAAGTCCCATTAAGTATTCTTCCATCTCCTAAAGATATTAAAAATCTTGGAGAAGGGTAAGTAAGTAAAGGTTTATTTATATAGCACTCATCTAAGCAGGGGCTACAGAGTGCTTTACAACTAATCTTAAAAGAAACTTATCCCAAAAACATACAACACACAACAACATAAAACCAAAGCAAAAAAATATAAATTTACAATGGGAGACATATGAATTATTATAAGAATATGGGCTTGGAGATGTATACATATATTGGTTATTACCATGAGTATTAATGCCTAATTTCCATCATAGAATTGGATGGAACTTTCTTTGGACAAGGGGCAGGTCTAGCAGAATAAGACCAAATTGGAATGGGAGACATATTATGCATTATTACAAAGAGTGAAGCAAATTTCTCTCCAGAGTCTAACATATATAGAATATAAATAATGTAAATGACATTTTAAGACACACACAAATAAATACAGTCAATCGCCTATTTGGTGGGGCAAGAGTGGCATGTAAGTGGAATGTGCAATAAATGAATAGGTGTAGTTTCGGAGTTATGGGCCATGACTAAGACTCCGGGCATTCAGAAAAAACCACATTCACTGACTTTCACATTGTAGATGTTGGGGGCTGTGGGAGGAGTAAGGGTTAGATGGGGTGAGGGGCAGCGGGGCTTTGCAGGTAAAACATTGCTGTCATTCTCAGTGGCGGCTGGTCAATAGGGGGCACTAGGGCGCCTTCCTCCCTGGTTTAAAAGGAATTTTAGATTTTTGCTTCTAAAATATATATATTTAAATAAATGACAATTACTTATTTTTAAGTGTGTATATGTTGAAAATGCATAATAACGTATCATTATCTTTGGCGTAAAATCAGCTTCACGTTCTTCCCCTTCTGATTTATTTAAATATTATTGAAATATCTCTTCTTGGGCAGTAGAGAAGGCGCCCATTCCATGCAGCATTATAGCCAATTACTGATACAAGAAATGCACATGACAACATCAAATTTGCCAATCAGTGTTCTCAAATCAAATGCATAAAGGGTGTTTAATGTAAGGCCCCAGGCAGAGTCTTGGGCCCAGACAGACCTGGCATTTGCCGGGGGCACCTGACCACTAGGGGCACATTAAGAGGGCTGCAATAGTATTGTGCGTTCGCCTTGGGCCGTCATCTTGGTGCAGCCGTATTCAGTCACTATGGTAACATGAAATAACTTTATATAAAAGCATAATAAATAAAAATTCTATAAAGAGTGAATGGATATTAATGGACGTGACCCTCACACATTGAAAGCAAAATTGTTCTGAGCTGCCCACTGTCCATTCTGAGGATATCATTAGTTATATGGTTGCTCAGAAAATGACTAAAGGTAATTATCCCTGGATGTGCGGCCTTCATTGAGCTGTGGGGACTGTCTCAGTTGTTTCCTTTTGCTTTCCTCTCTTGATGTCTGTGATGCTGAGCTGGCAGACTGCTGTTGTCTCAGGTTCACTGCTGGTGCTCAGTTAATGTTGCCTCTGTAATAGCAAGTGGTTGATTTGCCAAAAACTTAAAAGCATAAGAATGGCCTCATAGGATATGTTTGCTGGTGAAATTTTTAAAGCTTCAGAAATTTTGTGAGTCCTTCTCCCACCACTGCCAAAAACGACGACAACAACGACAAAAATAACTATCCTTCCTATTAATTTAAGTTTTTTTCCCCTTTCACCCTCTTTTCCCTCCTCCGCAAACACATACTCAGTTGCAGACATAACAGGGTACACCTGTACCGAGATGAACAGATACAATATGTATGATGCTGTAAGCGCAGTAGTCAAGACAACGGAGGGGAGGAAACAGACGATGTTTGAATGTCGGCTTGTGTGCGTGTCTGTGTGTCTGCGTGCGAGTGTGCGCATGTGTTAAGGGTTGGCTGAACAGGGGTTACTAAATGTATCTAGGAGCAATGCCATTGTGAACCAGGCAAGAAATGTTGAGAGGATCACTGGATACGACAGTAGTGTAGATCAGATATATAAAAGAGCAGACCGGGAGTGGATTCTGCTAGGTGATTTGGTAGTAATGGTGGTGGACAGAGTTTCCAAAGAGAATTTGAGAGAATTTTCCAGTGCAAAACGTTTGCTTTTTTTTTTTGCATTTTCCAGTTCAGAAGAATAGTTTTTCTAACTAGCCTAACTTTTACTGTGGGCGTAATCATTCAGTTTGGACTGAAATAGTCAAGTAACACACGCCGTTGAAAGAAAATAGGTGCAATGTGTAATATGTACAGAATATACAGCTTGCCCTTACTTTAAATGGGATAATAATGTTGTGATTTGCATGTGTTATAGTGTTAATTGTGAAGTTTTGTTACATTAGTAACGGAATGAGAGCTCAACAGGACGCACCTGCGGCAGTGGGAGAGGGCTGTGGGGGCGATGTCGGGAGCGAATGTTTGCACAGCGTCTCAGTGTCGGCTTCAGAACCGTTACACCATTAATACCCCAAATTATGCACAATTTACACACATAAGTATATCTTAAATTTTAACCATTTAACTTAAACTTATGTTGTACAAATTCCAACAAAAGACTACTTGCAAGTGAGTAGAAGCTGAATTTTAGCTATTTCAAAGTGGCTTGATGATCATTGTAAAACACAAGGCACTGCATTAAATATTACATTTTTAATGCAGTTACACACGTTGGCAATTAATTGCATTCATGTTATCATGTTGGAACACCATCCAAAAAAGTATTTTATAGTCTGTATATTCGCAATAAAAATGTATTTATTCCAAACAGAAGTTGCAAAACAAAGACAAAAATTAATTATGCCTAGTTGCAAAGGTCAAATGAATCAGCTATGGTATAAAAAGCATTTCACTCCCCTCTGTATACCAATAGCCTATTTTTCCCTGCGTATATGACACTACTGTTAAAACAGAAGGTGAATGCTTGTGTGTCTAAAAACAGAAGCCTGACAACCATATAAAGTGCACTTATTAACTGGGAAGATCCTCATATTAGCTGTAAAAAAAATGCAAAATATGACATTTGTATTGCTCACTAATGCTACACTTCACCTTGAAATATAATGATAAAAAATCTTCCAAAATCTTATTTTTTTAATTGTGTGACAGTATTTCCCATTTGTGCTTTAGATACATTTCTCTTGTAGAAAATCAATAATATGCTAGTTAAAAACCACATTTTTGTCGTGCCCCCAGGTTTTCACTCAAAAAAACTGCCACTTTCCACAAGTAGCATGTTCAACAGGAACTTGCATCATCTCAGTCGCCTGAAGACCACAGAAAAACCAAAAGTAAGTTCTCTCTCCTTCCTTTCTGTATTTTCAATGATATTGTAAGTATGTCTGAGGCAGCCGATCTCAACGCTCGGTATTGTTATCCAATTTATTTCAAGGACTTTATTTATTTCTTAAAATACATTTTTAGTAAGTAACTTGAATGTGCTCAATGTTATCATGCCGTTAGCTATGATTCATGAATTTGCTAATTTTATGTTAAAGCTCGGTCCTGTTACTTATACATATGTATGAGTAACAGGACTGAATAACAGCAAGAAAAGTGATAAAGTTGGATTTACTAACCAATTTACTGAAGGTGTTGGTATTAAATATCAGTTTTACAATGTGAAAACATTCTTTTCAGAGAGCCAAACCACCAGTAGGAACTGCAGAGGAGGAACGGCTCTATCGTGCTCACTGTGATGCTGATCCAGAGAGGAGGGAGAAAGAGCATCGGATACACAGGCAGGACCTAGCAACAGGCAACAGTTAGTAACAATTAGTAAGAGGGCAAAGTGCAGATGAAGGGAGAAGCGGGTGAAGACATGCCAGAGGGTCAAGCGTAGGAAAGAAGACATAAAAAGCTGCTGACCATTTAAGCTGTGTTGACAACTTATTGTAATATAAATTTGTGGTTGGTTCTTGCTTCTTTCTTTCTTACTTTCTCTCTCTCTCTCTTTATTTCTACATTTAAGTTATGGTTCCACAATTTCACAATTACAAATGGATTCCTATTTTCTCCTGCTGAGACCCTGGGATGTGGACCCTCCTTGCTCCATTTATTAGCAAGGTGGGCTCCATCCACACTGCAGGGCCCAAGCGGGCCCCCGAGGGGAAGGACAAGCAGGATGCAGCTGGGGCACCTGGTGGCTAGCAGCGCCCAGCCGGGACACCGGGCATGACAAGCGGGTTCTCTACACGACGGCACGGCTACTGTGACTCCCGGTGCAGCTGATATGGCCCCCGCTTGGCCCAGGAGCCTGGAGCACAGGCAGAGAGGCCATGCACAGCAGAGGCAAGCATGGGCTCTGGGGATGCAGCAGCGGCGAGGCTTCTGGAGAAGCAGGCCCTTGCGGGCCAAATTTTGGAGCCTTGGGATGGGCAGTGGCCCCACCTGGCCAGGCTTGGGAGGCACTGGGTCAGGCACAGCCAGCTGAGATACAGTGGGCAGAGCGGCTTCACGCTGCAGGGAGCCGGCGGGCTGAGTGGCTTCATGCCGGGGATCCAAGGCACTTGGGTTACCAGGTCTACCAGATGCAAGGAGGCATGCGAGCTGCAATGGAGGGGCAGACTGCGGAGGTTGTTTGGGAGCCCAGTCCTTTGGGCACGAGAAAAGCAGTCTTTTGGGTGAACAAAATGGGAACGGGAGCAGGGAAACAAGACTGTGAGTCAAAAGTCAAAACAAGAAGGTGAGTACAGGGAAGGACAGACGCGGTCAGGAGGAGTGAAGTCAGTGATTGGACTGGGGATGACAAGACAAACAGGTACTTATATCCACTAAAGAGGGGTCATAAGCACCAGGCATGGCTCATCAGGGCCACATTAGGAAGGAGACAGAGGGGTCAAGTGCTCATGACAGGCAGGAAGTAACAAAATCCAAGACTTTCGCAGTATCTGTTTATACCCTTTATTCAGCCTTAAAGTAAAAATAACTTTATTTATTTATTTTATGATCATGAGTTTTCTTTGACTTCATTTGTGTCTATTTTCTTAACTATATGTCTTGTACTTTTTAATTTGTTATCTAAATCCTTCTGTCTACCAGCGAGATACAGCTTTGTATGTGTGAGTGTATATATTACTGCCAGTAGGAGACAGTGTAATCATTGGAGTGCCTTCCAATTGGATTGTTGATGTTTCTCTTTGACCTGAAGGCAAGCCACAGTTTGTCTCACTCTTTGTTTCACCCATTTTACAGGGTATGCATCTGGGGAGTGGAACACTAATTTGGATGCTAGAAAGATTTGACCTCTATTTGGAGATTTGATGACTTATTCTGCAGAAAACGACACCTTAATGGAAGAGGAGGAGGAGATGGAAGCGATACGTCTGGTCTGCAGTGCTGCACTAGCAACAGATTACAGTGCGCCTGGAGCCTATCCAAGAAGTTTAGTGAATGAGGAAAAGAAAAACATGAATAGGATGCCACTGTCATAGTACAGACATGGCTATATAGAAATAAATGTAAGACCTGAAGATATGGAAGTCTGTAGAGGTCATGCAACTTTTTTTTTTTTCGATATCTCAAGATCACGACTTCTTTTTCTCGTAATCTTGACACAACCAAAGTCGTTTTGTCGAGATCACAACTTGTTTTTTCTCTGCATCTCGACATAACCAAAGTCACTTTCCTGTGATCTCGCGACAGGTTTAGTATCATCCTCATGGACGAACGCATCAGATTTTACTTTGATCGTGGGCTGTCCCAGGAGGAAATAACAGTATGTCTGTCCGTGCTGTTAACGGATGCATTTATGGATTCTCGAGGCACATTATCTGGCACATTATTAGTCTATACCACCCGTTCACGTGAACGTTTTCCGTACCAAAATCGGAACGAATTTGGCAAAATTCGAAATAATAAACCAGGCAATTACATGTGGATTATTGTAGGTGAAGGAAGCTTGCATCCAGATAATGTGCCTCGAGAACCCATCAGTGCATCCGTTAGCAGCTATGTGGTTGGGCTTCAATTTACTGTAAGAATCCATATGCAATAATAATAATAATAATAATAATAATAGTATTTTTTATTAATATAGCTTTCTCACACTTAATGACACTTTACAATGCAAACAATAAGTAGTTTGGGCCAGGCACACTGTAATGTCATCTCTGCAATCTTATTCCTCTCCTCTCCTGCACTCCAGCGGGATCCAGGGTTACCTGTATATCTCTTACCATTTGTCTGGTAAGATCATCCGGTAACCATGGAGAAATATGTCGTGATCTTGAGAAAATGACTTTGGTTATGTTGAGAACACGAGAAAAATAGCTTGTGATCTTGAGATAACAAAAAGAAAAAGAAAATTAAATGTATGACAGACTTCCATATGAAGATGATCTGGATCCATCAATGATATATGGTGGGATATGGGTGCTGAGCAACAGCATTCCCAAACTCCAGGATGAGTAGCCAAAGACAAGAATGGCCAATTACACCCTGCTCCCCATAACTGAAAACTAAAAATGCCTGAAGATTAAGACATGGGGGCTGGATATCTTTGGAGCCACAGTGAAGCCTCCTTAACCATTCAAATACCTTCATCTCCCTTCTCACTTCTCCATCCATCACTTGACTGTCAAAAATAGATACAAGACTAGTATATGAGTGCACTGCAATGCACAGGCATCCATTTCCTGGTGCCCCTCCAACCTAGACCAGAATTAGCAGTTGGAGGAAGCATGGACAGATGGATGGAAAGGTAAATCCATTACTTACAATCCATCCATCCAACTATCCATTTTCCACCACTTATCTGGGGTAGGGTCATGGGGGCAGCCAACTTTTCCAGCTCCACCCGATGAATACCAATGCGCTCCCGGGCCAGCTGAGAGATATAATCTCTCCAGTGTGTCTTGGGTCAGCCTTAAGGTCTCCTCCTGGTTGGACATGCCCGAAACACCTCCCCAGGGAGGTGTTCAGGAGGCATCCTCGATCGATGCCCAAACTACCTCAATTAGTTACTTTCAATGCCAAGGAAAGCTGAGGCTCTATTTGGGCCCCTCCCAAATGTCTGAGCTCCTCACCCTAGATTTATAGCATTTGGCAGACATCCTTAGCCAGAGCGACTTACTGTACATAAGTGCTTAGAAGACTCCATTAGTGAATACTTTCTGATACTGGTCCAATAGAACCCGGCTAAGAATACCAACTGTCTAAACAGTGTTGGGAAATAGTTTTTTTTTTTTAACAAAAGTACAGCACTGGAAATGCTAAACCAAGTACTCCTAAAAAAGGTAGGTCTTTAGATGTTATTAGAAGATACGCAATGACTCAGCTGTTCAGACATCTAGGGAGAGTTCAATTGACCGCATAGGTGCCAAAACTGAGAAGAGTCTAGATGCATGTCTTCCTTGCACCTTGAGAGAATGTGGGACCAGTCAGGCAGTACTGGGAGATCAGAGAGACGGTAGTGCAGTGCTGGTGTGTGATGCGTTCTCTTAGGTAGGAGGGTTCTGGACCACTTTTGGCTTTGTAGGTGATCAGTGTTTTGAATCAGATGCAGGCAGCTACTGGAAGCCAGTGGAGGGAGCATAACAATCGTGTGGTGTGGGAGAACTTTGGAAGGTTGAGTATTCGTGATCTCACTCTTTCGGTTATTACCCAAAACTTTTGACCATAGGTGAGGGTAGGAACGTAGATAAACTGGTAAAAAGATACCTTCCAGCTCAGCTCTTTCTTTACCATGACAGCATGATAGCATCGATCCGCCTGCCAATCTCCCACTCCCTATCTCAGACCCCGAGATACTTAAACTCCTCCAGTTGGGACAGTAACTCCTCCCCCATTAGGAGAGGGCAATCCATCCTTTTCCAGTCGCAAACCATGGCCTTGGACTTGGAGGTGCTGATCCTCGTCCTGGCAGCTTCAAACTGCCCCAGGGCACGCTGCAGGTCACAGCCCAACGGTACCGAACCACATAATCTGCCAAAAGTAAAGACATGATCCTGAGGTCCCCGAACTGGACCCCCTCCAGCTTCTTGGCTACGCCTTGAAATTCAACCGTTATAAGTTATAAACAAAATTGGTGACATAGGGCAGCCCTGCCGGAGTTCGACACCCACTGGGAACAAGCCTTTCTGCTGCCGATGTGAACCAGACTCATGCTCTGTTTATAAAGGAACATAACAAAGACCTTGTACCCCATACTCCTGAAACACCCCCCACAGGATTCCTCCTCCATGAATCACCACCTTATGGCTGAGGGGTTTGTGTACCTCTGTGATCCTAGGAGCTATGATGTCAGGGGAAATTGCCCCTGGTAAGGTCTCCGAAATTGATCCTAGGTGAGCAGCCAGACTAAGTTAGTTTCACATAAACCCCCATGAAGAATAACATTAAGCACAGTGTGACCCCTCCTAAATTAGGGAGCCCAGAGCCCCTCCCTGGAGCCAGGCCTGGGAGGGAGCTCAAGGTCGAGTGCCTGGTGGCTGGGTCTCTACAGTCAAAGGCAGGTACCTTGACAGACTGATTGTCTGCTACATAATCTGGGTCCTTAGAATCCATTTGGTTGAAATCAGTCATATATATGATTGGTTCACATTTAGTTAGGATGTGAAATGAAAGCATTTCTTGTTATAATATAATATCAGTTTCACCACTATTTAATGTACTTCCAGATGTCGTGAATAGGTTTCTTTTTATTTAATAAGAGGAATTCATTGTTTTGGTAAATAACTTTGCCATGTGTCTGTTAACAGGTGTTTTGCTGTTTTACCAGCAAGCATGGCACCATTATTTTAGTTTGTACATGATGGGAACCATTGCGAAGTGCCACAGGAATGTCAGAGCTCGTTCATCCTGTCACCAGTGGGAGTTCCCCTGACAACACACAGCTGCTGTTGGGGTAATTACATCTTAATATGTAAAATGACACCAAACAGGATTGGAGGAAGTAAAGCAGGGGAGCTGAGTGCAGCTTCATCTTCTAGCTTCTCACCCTGGAGCTGCCGTTGCCCTCAGGATTTGCATCGGCTGGAGGGACCAGCTTCTTCTGGCACTTTGACCTCTGTTTCACACTGGATGCGTGTGCGTTGCGGTGCCGCAGCTAATCGCCGGCAATAAAGTCAATGCATCAGTTTACACCAGATCCGATGCGATGCGTCTCCGCTATGTCTCTGTTAGGGCACATGTCCAGCAGTCCGTCGAGATGCGCATCAAGTCTTTTTTTGACGGATACGGATCATGGGGTGCATGTGCCAACTCCAGCGATCCCTTCACAACATAAATTTATAATGATAAACAACCAGTGTATTTAAACAGCAAAAAACCCCACAAAAATCTTGAATCCATGTCATTCAAAAGTGGACTTGAATGCATTAATTGTTGTCTGTAGGTTACAGCACAACAAAGTATGACAATATTAAACACAGCAATGCAACACAGCACTGGGGAAGTTATTCACAAAAGTAAGCCATCACAGATTACTAATTACTTGTCTCAAATTGTAACCAATTTAGTAACAATATTACAAATTACTTTCATGTTGGAAAATGCTTATTTAAAATCCAGGCCTTTCTATACTTTAACATCAATTGACTGCCCATACAAAAGGGGAAAAACACATAACATGAACAAAAATCTGACACTGTTACAGCGCAACCATCCCTATTTCTTAAGTTCTTATGTTCTTATGCACGTGATTCTAGGGACTCTGGGAGTCCTAGGCAAAAAGAATATCTACAGTATGGGGCCCTCCAACTGGACATGGTGAAATTTATTGCCATTATTTCCACGTGTAAATGAATAATATCTACAAAGAGAATTGCACAAGTCCTGTATTTTCACTTTTGTGATAAAATACACAAATAAAGCAGATGTGTAGTCGCAATGTATTATGTAATCAGATGCCTTAGAGGGCCCCCTCTCAGCTCAGGGCCCCAGGCAATTGCCTGCCCTGCCTCACTGATTACTACGCCTCTTTGACATAATTTTCTGAAAATCCACATCCATGGGAGAGCTTAACAGTGAGACAAATAATAAATACATTTTTGAAAAATGCAGAAATTTTAGCTCCTAGCTTAAGGTCTTATGAAGTCCTTCAATAGATTGCTAATCAAGTTTACAGTGGTGGAAAGTTGCTTTGTATTTAGGCACAATTTGCACTTCACAGTAATGCTTTTATCTTTGCATGCAATTAATTGAAAGTAATGACTGTATCTCCATAAAGAAACACTGCTCTTTATTCATTTTAGTTATTCTCTCCTGAATACGGTATGCGTCTGTCTCTCACTTAGAGGTCATTTTAGCTGTCACAGACAATGACGCAAGAGTGCAAGTGGGAAAATGATGTAAAGATTTTTTCTTTAAGTAGTAGTCTGGGCTAGCACGGTGGCTCAGTGGTCAGCAGTGTTACTTTATACCTCTGGGACCAAGGTTCCAGTCTCTGCCCTCTGCATGGCGTTTGCATGTTCTTCCTATGCCGTCATGAGGTTTCCTCCAGATACTCTGATTTTTCCCTCCACAGCTGAACTGGCGTTACCTAACTGCCCGTAGATGATGGTGTGAGTGTGCCCTCTGGGAAGCACCAGAACCCCGCAACCCTGAATAGGACAAGTGGTTGCAGAAGATGGATGGTTGGAAATGTAATCCAGGTAATGAATACATATTCAGTCAGTCATTTTCAGGATGATGCAGTCATTAACATTGTTGCCTTATACCTCTGGGACTAGAGATCCAGTCTCCTCCCTGCCTCAATGTGTGTGGAGTTTGTGTGTTCTTCCCATATCGTCATGGTGTTCTCTCCAGTCCCCCCCCCCC
>JAODKL010000062.1:15232042-15242178 GCA_026780765.1 Petrocephalus schoutedeni | reverse complement strand
CCCCTTCAAAAATTGCTCATGAGAAATTTTATATTTATTGTCCCCCCCTACTGTTAAATGAAATTTACGCCCATGTCTTCAAACTATTTTTAAAAAATGAATGAAAACTGATATAGTAATAAATTTGTGAGTGACCCAGATATTCAGATCTGTAGGTCCATATGGAGTAAAAATCATCATTGACTGTTACATGTCAGTGTCTCATCAAACTGAAGTTTATTTCCAGTTTGCCAGTAGCAATAGTTATTTGGGTTTTACTGCTTTTCCAGTTCCGCTACAGTGTTGATCTATAGATGGGTTGCCTAATGAACAAGTTATTTTAATAAATTACTTGTTTTATGGCTGCTTTGTCAGGAAAAGCAGGCCACTGAAGGCTGCTGCTCCCGCCAGACACAGAACCCCCCCAGGTATGAAGTCTCCCCGCAGTCCACCTAGGCTGGCCTCCAAAGCCATCCGCGGAGCTGCTCCCCGGGGCTCCCTGGACTCCGTAGCCGGTTTGCTGAAGCTGGGCCGCTGCCGCGATGTGCTGGTGGTGGCTGGGGCGGGAATCAGCACGGCCAGCGGCATCCCGGACTTCAGGTACGCCTGCGATCCTGCCCCCTGCCCCTATTGCTACCTCCTCTCTGATATCCTCACGGCCTGACTTTCTCCGAAAAGAACCCCAGGAACTGGGCTCTACGCAAACCTGCAGAAGTATAACGTCCCCTTCCCGGAAGCAGTCTTCAACATCGACTTCTTCTCCAACGACCCACGGCCCTTCTTCTCCTTGGCGAAAGAGCTTTACCCTGGACGCCACCGGCCAAACTACATCCACTACTTCATCCGCATGCTGCACCAGAAGGGCCTGCTGCTGCGAATGTACACCCAGAACATCGATGGCCTGGAGCAGAGTGAGGGCTGAGCATCCTACTCATGTCCGCCTCACAGTAGGGTTTGCCTGTGGGGAAACGCAGATATCTGCAAATTCTCAAACAAACACATTCCCCAGGAGTCTCTTCATTGTAGCCGATCAGGCTGCTGCTGAGATTTCCACCCCGACATGTAAGAAATGCAAGCTTGCTTATACATGCTACAAACATCTAATTAAGGATAGACATTAAAGGATGCACATTTATTAATCTGTTTTCCTCTACATTCCTTCATTATTTTTCAGCCATCCATAAATCTTCCTGCCCCTTATCTGGTGATTCAGAGGCATGATTTATGAATTATTTGTGTGTAAGGCCCTATAATTATTCCATCCATCCATTCATGGATCGTCCAACCCCTTATCCTGATCAGGGTCAGGGGAGGGCAGGGGCCTATCCCAGGCAGCATAGGACACGAGGTTGGGTTACACACTAGACGAGATTCCTGGGCACATCACAGGGTATCCAGTCGTGCACAACTTAGGGATGCCAATCGCCCTGTGAATTTTATTAATTTAATAGTGTTTTCACATTAGTGTGTGGAATTCCTGAGGAGAAGCTTGTGGAGGCTCATGGGAGTTTCACTTCGGCTTCCTGTCACCTATGCTACACTCCGTTTCCAGCTGAAGAAGCCAAGGTAAAGGACGCCCCCAGGCTGTGTGTTGTCTGCTAATTTGAGACGCTTCCTTTTGGCACGTAAGGTGATTTAAGTTTTGGGGCTGATGAATCTGAAATCTGGGCACTGATTCTTTGGCCTTTTAGTTATGTTACTGCTTCAGTCTTCCCATTTTCCAACTTCTTATATAGTATAGGCTGGCAGGGGGCCTGTATCCTGTGCCAGGCAGTGTAAGGCACATGGCTGGGGTACATTCTGGATTTTTACCGATTTTGGTTGATTAATTTAAGCAATTATTTTTTTTCCCAGAAAATCAAATTGACCGTTTTAAATTTACTTTGACAACAAGAAACTGTATGTCATTGCAGGGCCATCTTTTTTGTTTTGTAATAACTGCTCCCATAATTGCATGTTATTAAATGAAAACATTTGTTAAAATGGATTTAAGCGTTTTAGAAATCATAAAGGTAATCTCATAAAAAAAAAAAAGTGCGGTGATTTTATAATATCGATGTCTACGCATTTTCAGTGTTAATATCATCGAATTGCGGCAGCCCTTTGTAGCTGCATTTGTAAATAAAATTGTTACTTCAGAAAAGTCTTTGTGGCATTTGTTTTGTTTTTTCCACCCCGGGGAGGTTTGTTGTTCAAATCCCCACCGAGGGAGATCAGTGAATTCCTTTAGTAAAAATGTTTAATATTTAAGTAAATGATTTTATATATATATTTTTTTTTATTAAGTTGCTTTACAATAAACATTCCATGTTTTTTCCATCCAAGGGCCCAAATAAGTATTTTTCCCCACTCTCTCTTTATTTTTAAGAAATTCATAATGACTGACAGGATCCCTGTGTGTACATTCTGCCAAGGGACAGTCAAGCCCGATGTAGTGTTTTTTGGGGAGGATCTTCCGCAGAGCTACTTTCAGCATATGAAGGACTTCCCAAAGGCTGACCTGCTTATCATCATGGGCACGTCTTTGCAGGTGAGCTGCTCTCTGCATTTTAATGACTGACTGGCTTAAATGGTGCCATTGCTCTGTCCGGTGATCCTTGCAAGTTCTTATGAAAATCATGAATGATTTCAATGATTTTACATTATAGAAGATACCACTTGACTAGCAGTAACATGGACCAGGTTTTGGCAATGAAATGAGAGATATTGAATTTTTAAGATGTGTTCATTATAATTCAAATGGGAAGAAAAATAGCGGACAATAATTAATATAACTGCAAGTCAAGGTGCGAGACCTTGCGAGTCAAGGTGCCTTACAGATAAAAGGATAATAAATAAATAGTTTTAGTGTGTGGTGCTTAGGAACACCTAGAATGCTTAATAACAGTGGTTTTCCCTATATAGTGCCTGCTCAGTTATTCCTATTGTGTGCTCACTTTTGTTCCATTAAAAAATTGTATGCCGCTATAGAACTGACAATTGTTCTGCCCCAAATGTGGAAAATAAAATTGGGACATACAGAATACCATTTATTTATTTATTTATTTTTTTACAGTTTATTTGAACTTGATTTCTGTGTGAGTTTGTGCGCGTGTGTGTACAGGTTTTGCTATACTTGTGAGGACCAAAGGACCTTTTTTCAGTCTTCACTAATTCACACTTAATTTCATAAAATCCAGTGAATGCAAGCAAAAAAGTAAAAATGCCCAAAGTCTTGTGTTTTGTTTACTTATTGTTGGGGCTGGGTAGGGTTTAAGGGTATCGTGATTTGGATTAGGGTTTCTCCCGTAGAATTGAATGGACGGTCCTCACTAAGATAGGAATACAAACGTGTGTGTGTGTTTTATGTGCCACACTAATGTTGACACAGAGTTGGCTTTTTTCCTGCTGCAGATTGAGCCTTTTGCCAGCCTTGTGAACACAGTGAGGTCCACAGTTCCTCGCCTGCTGCTGAACCGGGACCCAGTGGGCCCCTTCCAGAGGGTTCCGCTGCGCAGAGGGGACTATGTGGAGCTGGGGGACTTGCTGGACTCTGTCAGAAGGCTGGCGCAGATCCTGGGTTGGCACCAAGACATCTGTGACATGATCCAAGATCAGGAGCAGAAGGTATTGGGGGGGGCTCGAAAATTTCTACAAAGTAAAATGAAAACTCCCAAAAGGGTTACTTTTCTGAGTCCGAATCATTCATTGTTTTATTTTGATGTGAATGTGAGGCCAAATGTCACTTATGTCTTGCACTGCCTTGTCATTTAATGCACTGCTGTTTGTCCTGTTGTCCCCCTCTGTACTTGTCCCCTATCCTGCATCTGTGGGACAAGAATTTTGTGTTTCCCGGAAAACGCATGACAAAAAAACGTGACTCCTGAAATGAAGCTAATGGAAGTTGAGAGATTTAAGCAGATGTTGGCATAAGATGTTTCTTATTCCCTTGCTTCTGCACTTTGTGAAGGCAGATGGCGCTCTCTCTGCGAGCGGCTGGAGTCTCACTCTGGCAGAGGTGAAGCACCCAGGAGGCGGGGCCAGCGGGCATAGTGGCGACGACAGCAGCGACGACTCGGAGACAGACAGCAAGAGCACCGAATCCTCTGCCCCTAGCAGCTGAGCTTTGCCACCTGCCCCTGGACAGGAGGGAACAAACTCGGTGCTGTCTCAGGGGACCCGTGTGCCTTCTCAAAATCTAGTTTCTATGGTGACAGCGGTCATATGCATTCCCTTTTTGTATGTCTTGTCTGTAATTGTTGCATTTTTGTGTTGGCACTTTGGTCAGTCAATGCAATTGTGAGGCACTTAACATTTTTGCAAAGTCACACTGTTTTCTATGATGATTTTAATCCAGGAAAGTACCTAGTATTTCCAGTTAGAAAATGATTGTAGCTTTTTTTTTTCTTCTAAAGAAAATTGACTGCAGAACACAGATAAAGAGGTTACCGGCTAGCTTGATAAGAGAACATTGGCAGTTTGAAAGGGGGGAAAGTTTACGGGTTTGTGTTGCAGCCCATTATGGATGAAAGAGTGCAGAACTGAGGGGCCCGATAAGGAAGAGAGGGAGGTGGCGACAGGCGGGAGCCAAGAGCGGGCCCACCTCGGGGCGGGCGGCACTAAATTAGCATGGGAAGCACGGCCTCCCGAGTGTGGCAGGGCCCCGCTGTGTGTTTTCACAGGCGCTGTGACCTCGGCAGTTTGGCGGGGGCGGGGGGGGCTGCCTGGCTATCTCCACAAGTCTAATAAATGCTCCTGCCCCACAACAAAGGACCGCAATATCCTGCCTGGGACAGCTAACTTTGGGCATTTGCTCTGAGAGGGGAAGGTGTGTGTTGTCTCAGTCAGTGTAGTGCAATCACTTGCGTTTGGATAGACACTGTTTTCAGAGCTTTAATTGCAATCTGCCATATTATATGGAATTTTTGCTGCACTTAATATAGGTGTATGTCTGTATCATTTTTATGTTAAAGTGAATAACTTGACTATATTTAATTAAACTCTTTTTAAACTGGATTTGCATAAGGATGTTTCACTCTTTAGCAAATGTATTATATACAACAGTGCACATTGTTTTGTTTCCAGTGAAAAATGCAGATGACGGAAGATGACAGCTCACAGCCACAGTATGTTCTATTATGGTGCCCGTAGTGCTGAGGCTCAGCCCTGTTTATTTTCAGTGACCTTTATCTTCAGCAGCTGAGATTTAAAATAAAATACTACTGGACTTGTCAGGCTCCTGGGTACTACAGAAGAGAATTTAGCCACACCCCTCACCAGGAGAAGGGAAATGAAGACCGCTGATTGATGGATAGACAAAATACCCTGGGATAAAGCCTAGAATGAACACACAAAACAGCACTATTTTAAAAAGGGCTTTATCAGTGCACTGAAACAATTGTTTTTACGAAAAAACCAAAGAATAAAATCCCAAACCCAGAGGTTCACCATGCAAAACAGAATTGATATATAAAAAGTCGCCCATACAAAGGTACTAAGTGAACAAAGCTACTCTGCTATGAATGATTTGTAATAATTGTACTTGACCACCTATGACTATGTATACCGTACCGCATGCAAACATTTTTGGTTAGGGAGCTTGACATGAAATTTTATCAAATGAGCCTGTGATGGTCAATCCATGTTAAAATGAACCTCATGATTTCAGGTACCCACTTGTCCTACTTTTTTACCCTTTTAAAAGCCACTTTTATCATGAAAGTATATCCCCTTTCCTTCTTAACATACACAACTATATTTAAATAACCGTATTCAGTAGGGGTGGGAACTGGCAGAACCCACCTCAATCAATATTTTGAATAGCATTTAAAGGGCTGCTTTTGTTGTGCCAAAACTAATGAATACTCGGGCTGTTGCTATCGATTATTTGTATAATCGAATAAACAACGGCTGATTCATCGGGTAATCGTGAATAATTAATATAATAGATACATTGCATTTGGAGCAAGGCAGGAACCAACCAGTCATTGCAAGGTCACACATATAGTCAATTTAAGGCATTTAAGTAGCTTGTTTCTGGATAGTGGAAGGAAACCGAAGACTGCCAAAAAGCCACGCCCACACAGGCGAATATGCAAACTCCATACACACAAAGCGGCGGCATGCGATGTTAATATATACATGGCATTCCATGCACATGCAATTGTCACATGGCAAGGACCGCAATAGCCTGATTTGTTCAATACATCAATACGCTAAAACATTTTTGGTCAGTGAAAGGAAAGAATTGCAAAGCTTGCTAAATTTTCTAACGAAAAATCTGTCAAAAGTTTATGGGAGGAATGTCCTGCAAACAAAGAAAATTAACATGATAAAAAAAATCTCCACTTTGCCATTTAGTTTTCAAAGTCTGCTCAAAAAAATCCTGCCAAAATGAAAAGTAAAATATTTGACTTTTCATTTCCTACTTTGTGTTGTCATTTTCCTATTTGCTTCACAACATGCAAATAAGCTATTTTTAACCTGTGGGAGTGGGCGGGGCTATGCACTCATGCACTGCTGCGCTTTCTCAGCATGGTTGCGGATTCCGTAGTCGTTGTGTTCCTTGCACATGGTCGTCCGTGTCACCCAGACTAATGGCAAATTCACATGCAGCTTAAGTTAGTTACTTATCTGCAGTTTCCGATTCATTTAGCTTCTTATTCGTAGTCTTACTATGCAGCTTCACTAGAGGGGAATGTTCGCAGTGGCACATGCAGCACAGCTTTTAGATGAGACATTGTTAAAATACAAATCAACGTATAAATAAAACATTTTGTATGCGGGTATACCACGGTAAGGAAGAGGAGCAAGACCCGCTCATGAAAAGATATTCGTCTTCCGCTGTTTGGAAATATTTTGTATTTCAACGAGACGATATTTAGGAAAGGCAAGTGATCCGTCAGTACTATTTGGCTATATAGTTCATTTTGAACTCTTAAAAAACATCAAATATTGTTCAGCCCTACTCAAAATACACTATGTTCACAAAAAATAATATATGGTTAATATGCACCATATTATGTAATGTGATGAGGTTAAATGACCAGGCTAATTTGTTATAGCAGCGATTATATTTTCACATAGGTGAATTGTGGAAAGTAAATGAAGCAAACTGATTTAAAGCTGAAGTGATGAAAAAGACAGCCTAGAGTCTGGCACGGTGCTACAATAAGTGAGATGGGGGGACTTTTGAGCTCACAGCCACAGTTAGCGTAATGTTTTCCATGTAGATCATCCATTTCAGAATTTAGGTTCTGTCCATCAGGATATGTATTCATTAGTGCTGTCACTGTTACTCGATTACTAAAAAGCATCGATTAAGATTTCCCTTCTCGATTACTCGGCAATATTGCAGAAGGGCAATGCCGTATAGCGGATGAGGGTCCAAATAAAGAGCGAACACCGTCAGTTGTGTAGAAGTAGTTCACATTAAAACTGAATGAAAATGCAGTTGTCTGTCCCTATTGAAAATGAGAACTTAAATATCAACACGGCTCAACTGCAATGCTTACCCAATATTGGGAGGTTAGCCGTTGGTATGTGCCGTTTAGTATCTCGGGAGTAACAGAAACTCTGGATTTAAATTGAGATGGTTCTGGAAAAGTCTCTGCACACACTCAATCAGTAGTTTGGGAACCCTCTGGTTTCCAAAAAATTATACCGACACCAGAGAAAGACAGCAGTTCATAAGACCAAAACGGTCAGCTCAGTTATACCAAACTCTGTTGCTGGAAACACACCCAACATGCTAACTTGAGCCGACATCATCAGAGGGTGTGCACCCTTGGAGCAAGTCAGAAGCAGCCTCTTCGAGTTAGTCTCCCTGCGGCATTTAAGATGCTTTTGCCAAGAAATTCAGACAGGTACAAAAAGAAAAAAAAAAACCTTAGGTTATACGAGTGTTTATCGAAACAGAGTGTGACCATACTTGCTAGTAGAGAACACAGCATTCAGTTCATTAGGATTGTCGTTTTGAATTTTTACTTTACATATTTTTACCGTGCACAAAAAATCTCATAGGGTTTGTTATTTAGACGTGGGCAGAGACATCGTCTCCTGTTTGGTTTACAACTGTTTCTATATTGTTTGTAGTTTCAACAAACCATTAGAAAAAAAATGTTTCCCTATTGTGTGCCAAAATTGCACCGAGCATGAACCCAAGCAGAGAGCCGTATTCATGTCTAGATGTCCACCTACTTATAAGAATAAAAAAAGTTGCAGAAACTCTAGATTTTAATTGAGCTGGTGCAGGAAAAGTCTCTGCACACTCCTGCTCATGCATGATAGCACCGTGTCAACCTCACGCATGTCAGTCCTTTAAAATCAGGCTGTGTTCAACTGGACAAATATATTAGAAGTAAAAAGTGACCTGTATAATTACAGTAACCCCCATAAATTACTAAATACCCATATTCAAATCTCAAAGAATCATGATTTGTAAGTGAAATGAATTCCCACGCCACCCCTGGTATTTAAGTATAAATAACATGCGGGAATGCTTTCGTTCCAAAGGTCTCCAAAATTAGCTTGGCCAAAATCATAACGTCACTTTTGACCTTTTTGGTCAGAATATCATATTTTGACCTTTGGTTATTGTATTGTACTTCCCACAAAAAGTCTCTTAATAATCATAAAACAAGTATTTTGAAACATTCCTAATCATTCTTGTTTACTCCATCATGCCCAGTACTGGAGTTTTCCAGCATATATTGCAGGCCTCTGTATCAGTACATCTCCAAATCATACATAGGTTTTCTTGACATCTCTCAGTTTTTGTTTCCCCCAATTAAGAACTGGGAGGACTCAGAAGTCCTGCATTCCCATTTCAGTCCGAGTCAGAGCTGTTGCTGTCCACAGTGCATTGGCTGACCGTTTCCTCTAGGGGAGCCAACGTGCCATCTCGCCTTACACCCATTGGTAATATCAGCTCCTGTCTGGAAAAACAAATCACAAAATCAATAAGCATAACTGTGTTCACTGACCACATCAAATACCTGACACACCAAAATTGCCGAGCAATATAAGCTCCTGTCAGAAGAAGCACTGATGCAAATTAAATCTTTAAAAACAACTGATCTGTAAAAAAAAAAGCGAATTCAGCAAGGCATTTCACTATACTTGAGCTTTCAAAAGACTATTAGCTACAGATGTGTGAGAAGCTTTCAGCTGACAAATGCAAGACCAAACAAAACTCTACTTGCAGGAAGAAGTGTGTACAAACAAAATGGGACAGACAAAGGCATCTGCTCCTCTGAAGCCAATTAACGGTGCACAGAGGAGGATGGAATTGAAGTGATCTGAAAGGCTTGCGGGAGGCCAGTGTCAGTGCACATAAAGGAGGTGTACTTGTTTGCACCCGCGGGGGCTACGCCTCTGTGCCGACCTCTCCGTGCAATGCACCTGCAGCTGGAGGAGGCGTCTCTTACCCGTGCTGTCAGCGTTTTGCACCCCCCACCAACCTCCTCTTACTTTTCTTTTTTTAAGGGGAGCCATTATTCAGGGAGACATCTTTCTTACCCCCACATCCGCCTCAGAGGTGCTTGAGGACCCTTGGATGCCCCCCAGGCCCCCACCCTCAGCCTGGTGGCCATTCTTCCCAGCAGTTTAATTACAGGATCAGCGCTCATTCTAATCTCTTCAAAGCTGCGCCGGCCCCTCGATGCTAATCCAATTATATCTGCACTGTGTGGCACCAGCGCTGCCTAAGATTTATCAACGAATTATCCAATCAAAGCCTTTGAACGCCCTCATTTGCATTCATTCAAACGGTAAAAAGAAAGCAATGCAAAGTTATCTGAAACCCAGCATAGCTTGCAAAGACGAAACTGTGGACAATCACTATCTGCAGGTATGTTATAAATCACCATTAAATGCCATGTAGAGTTCACCACTCCCTAATTTAGGATCAGTAGATCGTTAATAGGCCACTGACTGTAGTACTGTTCATCTTTCCAGTTACTATTTTTCTGCTTCTCAATCCCTCCCTACCTTGCTTCTATGATCCTGCTCATCTCATCCTTTGCTCATTTGTACCTCTTCACATCCTGTTCCCCTGTTCCTCCTTGTCCCCCTTCACATCCTGTTCCCCTGTTCCCCCTTGTCCCCCTTCACATCCTGTTCCCCCTTGTCCCCCTTCACATCCTGTTCCCCCTTGTCCCCCTTCACATCCTGTTCCC
>JAODKL010000062.1:15155903-15172135 GCA_026780765.1 Petrocephalus schoutedeni | reverse complement strand
GATGGGCTGGCCCCCCATCCTGGGTTGTTCCCTGCCTCATGCCCGTAGCTTCCGGGATAGGCCCGCGACCCTGAACGGATAAGCGGGTTGGAAAATGGATGGATGGATGGTTACAACTCATGTATTGTCTTCAGTATCACATCAAATCAATACAGACAAAAAAGTTAACTGTATTTCTGCTGAGAAGATACTCACAGAAATTCATTGCCGGCCCTGTCAATGATAAACTACAACACAACTAATCATCTACTTGGAAAAAGGTAGTAGCAAAAACAGTAGGCCGGTAATGCGAGAAATGCAGTTTTCTAACCCATCTGGGTGGGATTGCTGTATTCTGTCAACCTCCCCAATAAAATGTGTTGACTGTTGGCAATCGATAATGGGTTTCGAAGCCTCATTTCTCCCGTCAATACTAGTGACTGTAGTTATTTCATGCAGACTCCAAATCTGACCAGGAGGGGGCAGTATGTGACCTACGTAACTACTTTTATAAAACAATGACACCTTAAAGGGAAGACACAACAATGTCAAATACATTTCAGCTCAAAGGTTTGATAGATTTCATGATGTCAAACTACTGAAATTATAAATATTACGGTAAACTTTGAATAGCAAATTTAAAGACTGTCAATGGCAGAATCAGTATTAGTTGCAAATGGCAAAACATGGCATTTAAAAGTCATAAGCAAGATATATAACCATAAACCTTAAACTATTAATATTATAATTAATGTTTAAATATGTGTGCCCGTACAAATACTTCACAGTGACAAATCTTATCCAATGCGCTTCATGCCCCATTAGTACCATCTAGTGGTCAGTCACACTTCACATCATTACAGCCCACGAGTCTCATTTAAGAATAATTTAATATTTTAAAAAAGATTTTAAATATATGTATATAAAAAAGCGAAACCACATTGTAAATAAAGTTCAATAATCTTTTATCCTAAAATGCTATCCTAAATTTGTTTTGTGTTTCATAAAAATACCCAACACACAGATTTCTAAAGAAGGCAGTGTTTTTGTGTTGGCGAGATATTTGAGAATTATCCCTGTTGCTGTTGCTCCAGAAGTGTATCTAAATTTGTAGGTATGTGCATATATTATCCATGAATTATTGCCTACAGCTGACACACATTTTTGCTAACACTTCCTAGTGTAAGCATTTCTGCGCAGGGATGAGGGTTTGTAATTTAGTTCATGTTAGCTCGCAGTAGTGAATTAACTAGAATTCAGTAAACATTTAGTTTTCTCCCCTATCTTCCGGTCAAAGGCTTGTTTCAGCTTCTGGTGAAAGGTGAGCCCCAGTACCACGATCTTTAACAGAGCATATAACTGACATGGTTAATGGTTTCTGGAAAAGTATTCAATAGCATAGGCCAGATATTCAAACACAAAACAGTATAAAACACATGCTGAAAAAATCTTTTATTAAAGAAAGCACTAGTAATACTATTACTAAGCACTAGTAACTGTTTAGATATTTAAGAGGAGGCATTAATACTGTCTACCAGACACAGATGTTTTTCCACTTTGATAAAAACTATTTTGGACAAAATAAAAGTAAGTAAAATCCAGTTTCCTTAATTATGTAAATGTGTATAGAAAAACAGTGGTATAAAAAATGTTTTTCCAATTTTCTTAGCTTGTGCGTACAAGATCTGCTATATTAAAAAAACTCCCTAATAAACATCATTTCTGGCATAAAGACAGAAGAGTAAAGTAAACCGTTTAACGCCAGCAGGCCAGGTGGCCCACAGACACCACCTTTCTGAGCAGCACCCAATCACGCGAAGCATGGGGCCTCCGGTCTCTATGGACGCCGGGTGTTCAGGAGGTGGGGGTAGGCCGTCCCCATGTAGCTGCCGTGCCGGGACACCACCAATTCCACCTGGTACTTGTCCACGTTCACCACGGCTTTGGTTGTCTTCTCATTGGAGGCTAAGAAGAGGATGGTGAAGGCGGCTACTTCAAATTCGGGGCTGACGCCAACAAAGGCACTTCCCACCGGCTTGACCAGCCCGTTCCAGCTGAACTGTATGTTCAAGATCTGGTCATCCTTGTTCGGCTGGAGAAAAAAAAACATTTCAATGATTAATGTAGCAAAATGCTCCTTTTACTGGTATAATACCCCTATGACATTACACTTTAGATGCACTTCCTAAGTTTAATTCCTTTTGTTAAGGAATCCCTTTTCTCCGGTTTTTTTCTCAATTTCCACAATCTGATTCCAAGTTTAATACATTTCATTCTTAACAAAGCTACATTAACTATTTTCATTTCTTATAACAGTGCTTCCCAACCCCGTCCTCGAGGAACCGTGGACTGTCCGGCACAATTCTGCAGGCTAGCAAGACACATAAATACTGAAGGAGGAGGTTTTGGGTCTCAGTACCGTGTCTCTGTAACTAGCTTTGTAGCCCTTGTAGTCCACAAGACCCTGCTTCTCTAGCAGGTAGAACTGGACCCAGTTGTGCAGGCCCATGAGCTGTGTCCCAGATCTGGTCTCCCCGACGAAGACGTGCTCGAACCCGCACGAGTCCTCGCTGTAGGGCAGTCAGACAAAAACGTGGCAAGTTTTTTTTAATCACTTTTATAGTTAATATAGCTTTATATTTTAAGAACACTCTGATATAATTTTGTGATTGCACTTTCGAGTGTCCTATCAGATGAAAACTTAGAGCAGGGGTGACCAATCTTATCCAAAAAGGGCCGTTGTGATTGCAGGTTTTCACTGCAACTGCCCAATTAGATTACTGTTTAGAGAACTGATTGGCTGAAGTGTCCTCACACCTGGGTTAGAACAGCTAACCTAAAGGTGATCCCAAAAACCTGCATACACACTGGCCCTATGTGGATAAGACTGGCCACCCCTGACTTAGAGGGAAGAAATGGTTACCTTCCTCGCCTGTCTCTGTGGTACAGGTGGAACCAGATGTTATATAGTTGGCTCTGGAACTGCTTCAGGTCTGACTGAGAGTGACCCTTGCTGACCAGGTACTGGTGAGCACGCTGCAAAACCAACCACAGCCAGGAAATCACGAGCATCCCCACAAACCTGATCTCTTTACCAACCAAAACTATAAAACTTGCCTAACTGTTACTATGTGACATTTAAAAGGAACATCCACATTAAACACCTCACATCCACAACCAGGACAATATTTTAAAAAATTTCAAATGAAACTCAGGAATTCATTGGCCATTGGCTGACTCTAAGACTATTAAAAAAAAATACTAAAATAAACAGAACAGCATTTATTTTATAGTGTTGTTAAAGTAATGTTACAATCTTGTGTGCAACTGCAGCTGTCTGGGGTGTATGCGTATAAAAAATGTGAGTACTCAGGGATGCATTTGTATGTTCTCAAAGCCGGTCAGTTTCACATCTTTTATAAAGCTGAAAAGGAGAAAATCTCAACATGCTGAAGCTGTCAGTATGTTTGCTGGCCTTTTATTAAACATCTGAATTTTATTGTCATGTTTTGTTAGCATAAATCTTTCCAAGTATCGAGCCAAAACTGACACAGGCAGCACTGTCACACTACCATACAAATGTGATGGTGTGAGAGCCAAAAGACATAAGCAATAATCAAAACAGCACAGGGATGTTATGGTATTAAAAGCCTGTTTTTCTTGAGTGCGGAGAAATGTCTACTCCAGCCTACACAATTATGACTCTGACTGTCCTAAAATATGTAGGGAAGACTGAGCAAAGGCTCTCTGACCAAAGCCAACTGCTCCTTAAAAATGTTTACACAATGTGATCTGGGTACCAAAGAAATCTGGATTCACTTATGTTACATTTGAAATAATTTTAATAAAGCCATCTGACCTTTTCTTCCCAGAGCAAAGAACACAATTTATCCTTATTTGAAGTAAGCTGGGAAAGCAATTAGGCTCTGTTATAGAAAGGAAGAGCTGGCGTGCTAGGCTAGCGAAGAGGGGGGGTGGGGGCCAGCACCTTCATGACGTCTGTCTCCAACACGGCATTCAGGAAGAGATTGTTCTCTGCAATCTCCTCTGCAGTGACCTTCTCCGCCACACCAGTGGATGGTTCATAGTTGTCCAAAAGATTCATGAAATCTGCAGGGAGAACTCAGTGAATGTCAATGGTTCACTGTTCTATCTCTTCATGATAAAGGTTTGTCTGGGGAAAATGACTTCTAATCATTATATTGCGGTTTGGTAATTGAGCAATTGCAGTGCATCATGAACTCAGACAAACAACAGGGGGAGTTTAAAGAAACATGTTGACTCATATGTGTTCTTTTCTTACACAGGATAAATCTGTCAAAGGTAACCGAAATTAGACTGTTTTTCAGGGTTCCTAAAAGAACACGGATTGGCTGCTCTCATGGAAAATAAAACAGCCAATGAGCAGCTATCGGTCACAGACCAGGTCAGTCACAAGAGCTTATGAGAAAGTCTTCATCCACTCTCTTCTGTAAAAACATACAGAGCAATACAAGCAGTATCTCAAAATCTCAAATGTCTGCCCAAATCTGCTCAATCTATCAAATTCTAGATGCTACATCTACAGATAAGAAGACAATTTTTAAAGTATGTTGCAACCAACTTCTGGACAAACAAGTTTTGATGTTAATCTCCAGTTACTTTCTAATGCTTTATAGAGGTTGAAGGGATATTTTGTAACAGAGAGAAAACTCAGATTGTTGACCTCACAGCATTGTGTAATCTGAGGGAATGGAGCTGTACTGAGTGAGGACCCCAGGTGTCATGATCACACCTACCAGGGCTAACGGTCAGTCGGGATACTTACAGGAGAAGGTCTTGGTGTCCTTTAGTTTCGCCTCATTAACGTAGGAGAACAAGGGGGCTGAGGCGTGATCTCTGGCTACGTTACTGCCCTGACTGACATAGCCCGCTCTCCCCTTGAAATGAAATAAAGTTATGCTTTTTTATTTAAAAAAATAATAATTGCCACGTTAGGGCTTTTCCACTCTTCTACTAATCCGCAGGGTTATTCCTGCAAATTCATATCCTATCCACGACACAATTTTATTAAAATGGCAAACTTAATTAAGGCAGAGATCATTTCACAAAATGTAGGTATGCAACAGCATTCATGTGTATAGAAATATTAACATTTTATGGACTTTAATATTAACAAAATAACATTTTAAGGGGCTATATATGTTTTGTTTTTTTTTAAGCAACCATTTTGTGAAAATCCTACAATTTGGAACCGATTTGTGTCACAGAATTTGTTAGGGTGTGGGGTGTGACAAATATGAGAACAATATCAATACCAAAAAACACCAAAATAAGGTGCAATAATAAGTTACACACCATCCATCCATCCACCCATCCATCCGTCCGTCCGTCCGTCCGTCCATCCACTTATCCTGGATGAAGGCTTTTCTATTTTAAGCTAATTCTGAAATGACGGACAGCTTGAACTAACCAGCACCCCCACATACAGCAACAGCGCAACAGAGGTGTTCTGACAGCTGTTGCCCAAGATGATACGGCAGGGCGGTTATGCTCTGCCACAGTAGCCACATGTCGACAGAAACACCGGCACTCATCCTCACACCTGCAGAGAGATGGTATAATCCGTTCCAGGCTTCAGTCGGTTCTTGTCCAACTTCCACAATTCATTGAGAATGTCAGAAAGTCCCTGGTCCACCGCTTGACTACGGCAAGAAAGTGCATAGGGAAATCATTCATGAATTTGCCAAATGGCAAAATTCATCCCAGATGCTCCCCTTTTCAGAAAGCCAATTATTTGTAAATAACAAAGGCGTTATATACAGTTTAATACAGCAATGCAAGTAAATGTGTTTAGGAAGAAGCTTATACTTGGACTAAGATTAGTCACTCCAGTCTTGGACAGTCGTTGTCTAGCAGGTTACAATCAACACACTAATTAAGTCTATTTAAGAAGGGCTCCAATAGAAAACAGAATGAAGATCGAGTCTAAAAAACAACAGAATAATTTTATTCCATAATTATATCATGTTTTCAACTCTCCACCCACTGCTTTATGCATAGATTTTGAGGGGCCAAAGAAATTAATGTACATTAGCACTGACAAGGCTAGTTTCGCTAAAAGGGGTGAGGATGATCGCTGTCAAATATGGCAAAGAAAATCTATTAATATAATTTTATGTCCAGAGTTCATATCAATATGTTGCAATACAAGACCTACTTTTAAGGTTGTTTCATAATTTTTTAGCCTTCAGGGATTTTATGGGCAAGGGCCCATAAAGGGGGAAGGGGAGTTAGGATGATTCCAAGGGCCCATGAGTGACAGGGGCCCTAAAAAGCACTGGAACATAATGGTATAAGTTGGGGGCCCAATATGATATGCTTTCATGGGGCCCAAAATCGCCAGCGGCAGCCCTGTTTATGGGGTTGTTTTCTATTAAACCACCAAACATGTTATACGTGTTTCCTACCATTGTACATACCTTGCATCAATGTGTGGGAGAACAACCGCAAGCAGCAAGAGCTGCGGCGCAAAGCCTCCACTGGTACATCTGGGAACGTTACAATAAGCACGTGATTAAAAGGGAACAAGACAAAACAGGCCGAGATGACGCACGAACGGTACAGGGCCGAGCATTCTGCAGAGCTCCTGGGGGAAAAGGGTGGAGTGTGGAGAAGGCAAAATGAGATCCGGCTCGGCTTGTGCCGCAAAATGCATTTTATCTAAAGCAACTCAAATCAGAATTATAAGAGATGCACCGACCACGACAGACATGAACCGAACTTTGGTACACGATTATTTTTTTCATTTAAGAAATAGTGCAATCTAAGTAATAAATCATGCAATCCTCAAAAGTATTCAGCTAAAAAATAAACTAAGGTGTTTAATGTTAAAGTCTGCAACTTTGCAAACAGAGTTGTTTTCCAGAGTTGTTCTTTATGCTGTAAGAACGAAATGTACCTTCGCGTGTTACCCAACTGAAATAATAATAGCTGCACAACACAGACTATGGCATAAAAAGGTAAACTCTGAAACAAGAGACACCTTACCCCCAAGCCATTGCGCATCTGCAAGCTTCCCAATCAAATGGCGCAGCCGTCAGAGGCCGCGAGCGGCGCCGCCGTCACGCTCCAGCGGCACGCCCAAGCCTTGTCCAATCGTAACGGCGGAGAAAACTCATACTATGGCTATTGGCCTCCTACCGGCCCGCTTATTGGCTGCGCTGCGAGAATACGCGATGACGTCACTACCATGCCAGAGTGGAGAGTCGGAGCAAAAAACGAAAGTGACCAACTGTAGGTGGGATTTGTTAGTTCCCTGTGCAGACGGATCCTCATAAACAATTAAAGAAAAGTCATATCCCAGTTTACAATTTTGTCAGAAAGACAAAATTATACAATGTTGGGCGCTATTTGTAATGTAAGTATGGCCTTTGTAGGATTCTGTTTCTGAGTTTATGGAGCAATCAAACTGTGTAGATATGTAGCGTTAGCCGCTGTAGCAGAGCTGTAGCAGAGCAGAGCGGAAAATGTGTTTTTCCGTATGCATTGTCCTCAATGGCATTATTGCTAGCATTATTACATATGCCAAACATGTCTGGTCTGGTTAAACCACCTTATTTATTTATTTCGAATTCCTAGTTAGTCAGGAGTGTTGTCGAAGTCAATCAACTTCCTGCATGACAGGTTAACTTCATATGAAAAAAAAGAAGTAGGCGGGGCATCTACGTGTAAACTAGCAGGAAGTCTCTTGTAACATACCGCTAATTTCTGGTTAATTTTAGGTTTATTCTGCTATTTTATTTTATTTTTTTTACTGTGTTTTACATTCACTACACATTTAGGGGACATTTCAGATGGTGCCCGATTAAATTCCTGCATTTCAAGGGCAGTGAAGTTGCCTTGAAAACAATACTAACCGTGTCCTTCAACAAAATCTGTCGGCTTGCTTTTTGATTCTGCAAAAACGGCTGCACATTTACTTTCCCCCGTTTTATTAATTGTGCATATACTGCTTCGCTACTTATGTTAACATCGATGTGTATATTTTTTGTTAACTGCAGAGTTTGGTAGATTAACTGGCAACTGGTAGCCCTGGCATTTTATTGTAATTATGCAGCAGAAACAGCCTGGAAGATAACTCCAGCTCCCCTGTCTCCTTGCAGTTTATCCAGAGCTGTTGCAGCAGCATTCTCAGTGTCATCCTCAGGATGCTTGGCGTAGGGAGAAGACCTGCAATAACTCTGGAAGACCCCAACATCAAGTACGCCTTACGGCTCATAGACAAGGAGGTAACGGTCACCCTAGAGTTTTGTTTTTTCAATACTGTGTGACTTTTAGTTACAATGAATATCAAATGGCATATACGCTAAAAAGCCTTCATCTTCTTGGTATAGTGTCAAAGATTCAGTAGTACAAAGTCTGGAGTATAAATAACAGTATGTACAGCGTCCAATACGCAGGAGCCGGCATAGAATGGATGCAACATGAAACAGATCTATGTAATTTACTATATAATGGTAATAACTTAGTTACTGTTTTGCCTGTTTTAAACACAAGGGGTTAAATATATGTAAATTTACTCATTGATACTAAGCTTGTGCATGATGTTAGGCTAAGTTGTCCCATACATTTTACCACCAGTGAAGGAGATGTCTAAGTCTAAGTTTAAGCCCTCATAATAATATAAAATATAAATGTAAAATAAGTCCAGTTTTTGCTTACTTGCATTCATTATCTGTCTGTACAAATACATCCAATGTGAAACACCCACATGGTGCTTTGTGGGTGTTTTGAGTAACACAATGCATTTTGGGATATGTGCAGATAATCAACCATGACACCAGGAAGTTTCGCTTTGCATTGCCCTCCCCTGACCATGTCCTTGGCCTGCCCATTGGTAAGCTTTTTCACAATAGCAGGAAAGGGCTTTCAGGGGAGCACAGAGGCTCAGTGAATGTCAGGTTTGAGTCCTGTTTTTTTGGTGTGGAGATGGCATGTTTTTCTCGTGTTGCATGGGAGTAGGACTAGACTTACCGGGCTTTTTCCCAGAGGGATGATGGATTTGTGGCCTGACAAAAATTGTTAGACCACCCCCCCCAAATCAATTTATTCGTTTGAAGCTCCTCGGTTCTGGTCACATTACCCTGTGATATCATTACAGGCCAGCACATATATCTGTCAGCCAAGGTGGACGGGAACTTAGTGGTCCGTCCCTATACTCCTGTGTCCAGTGATGATGACAAGGGTTTTGTGGATCTAGTCGTCAAGGTAAGTTAATAAAAAAAAAAAAAGGCAAAAACCTCAAACCTATAATACAAGTGGGAGGGGTAATCAGTCAGTACACTTGTATATCTGATTGCTTTATAAAATGCAATCAAAATGGTTATGTGATTCATGTATTACATATCACAGTAACCTAATTTATTGTTTCTTTTTAAGATCTATTACAAAAACGTCAACCCGAAGTTTCCTGAAGGCGGGAAGATGTCCCAGTACCTGGAGAGCCTTCGGACTGGTGATACCATTGACTTCCGTGGTCCAAATGGACTGCTGATATACAAAGGAAAAGGTAGGGCATCCAATAGAATCTTCATTTTATATATCATCACATATAAATAAAAAAATAAGTACTTTTTTGTGTGCTACAGACACTAAACACAAAAATTAGATGCCTGTCTTGAAAATGATCATTTGGTAACAATGTTTTTTAATGTTGTGAAAAATACTTTTTAGTTTTCTAAAATGTGAGCAAAAGCTGTATATATGTTGGTCTAATGCTGTATGTAAGACATTGTACATTAGGTTGTCAAGTAAACATTACTATTGTTGAAGAATATCGAGTACAGTTCTTAACGTACGACATTTCACTGGCAGAATAACCATGAATCACTGAGTCTGCTTCTGAGTAAAGTCCAACCTGAGGAAAGGTCATCTATTGCAGTACTGATGTGCTAACCAGACTGAACTTTCAACACAGGGGTGTTTGCCATAAAGCCCGACAAGAAGTCAGAGCCAGTGCTCAAGAAGGCCAAGCACGTTGGCATGATCGCAGGGGGAACCGGTACGCTCTCCTTCTCCAGCTGTTAAGGGTGCAGGAAAACCTGAATCCAAAGGTGCAACCAGCTCATGGTTGCCAGACCTTTATCCTGGATTCCGTATCCGTACCAAGTCTTGTGAATTCCCCCACATTCTGAGTGAATTGTACTTCCAAGCATGTTTCTTGCTAGATCCAGTAAGCTGTCAGCTGGATTGTGTGCAGGCACTCTGCTGTCTGTGTGTTAAGGGGTTTACATCCTCCTAAGCTGTCCTCCAGGCACGTGAGAAGCTGTTTGTCACACACAGGAATAACCCCCATGCTGCAGATAATCCGGGCAATAATGAAGGATCCTGCAGATATGACTGTGTGTTACCTGCTCTTTGCTAACCAGGTGAGGCATGTTTGGGAGATTCTATCCCTCTAGCTCAGACCTTATTTCTTAAGCCTAAAGATATACGTTCTAGGAATGCAACAGTTATGCTATGAAAACTTACGTGCACCATTCAATCGATGCTTGACCTTTGAGTGGTCTGTTAAAGAACATTTAATAATAATTGATACCTTATTGGTCCCCGTGGGGAAATTCTCTTCTCTCCTCCTCCAATCTTGCTGGAGCTGGGGGTTAAAGGCCTTGCTCAAAGGCCCACAGACTTGAAGGCTTGAACTGGCGACCTTCCAATCACAGGCACAGAGCCTTAACCCACTGAGCCACACTAGTGAAAAGATCCATCTTACATTCATGAGTTATAAGCATATGCCCAGCAAAGAGGTGTACAGTGCATCTTCAGCCTTGACAACGTTTGGAATGAAAGTGATCTTTATAATCTGCCCTCCCTGTCCACCCTAGACTGAGAGGGACATTTTGCTGCACTCTGATCTGGAGGAGATAAAGGCCAATCACTCATCCCGTTTCAAGCTGTGGTACACTGTGGACAAGGCCCCCGAAGGTAAGTCCACACCACATCTCACCGAGAAGGTACAGTACATGGCTTACAACATCCAGCCATGCTGTCAGTTTTGAGTTGGCTGTATGCGAGTTGCAGCTGGTCATTCGTCAGACGTTCATGGAGTCCTATTGATCAGTGTCTGGCAGGATCAGTGACCCCATCTACCTTTCCTAGGCTGGGACTACAGTCAGGGTTTCATCAGCGAAGAAATGGTGCGCAGCCACCTGCCCCCACCCGGCGAGGACACACTCATCCTGATGTGCGGCCCACCTCCCATGATTCAGTTTGCCTGTAACCCCAACCTCGATAAAGTCGGACACCCCAGCAGCAGGAGGTTCACCTTCTAAGGGTTGCCGACAGCGGCCTGGCTGGGTGAGGCAGTCCGTTTAGCGTTTCCGGCTCATTCCAAAATTTCCTGATAGTGTTTATTTTAAGGTCAAAGGCTGGTCAAAATCTACAATTTACAAAGATGTCAAAATGCCTTAGCCACCGGTATAACAAATGCTAAGAAATCAGATAATTCCTCTGATACTGCCACCCATTGGAACTTGCAACTACTTTGTGTAGCCAAGAAGCCTCATCACGAACAGTTTTCAGATTCATAGCTGTTGAAATTTGACAGGATGACTTACTGATTTGTACACTGCCTAATCTACAGCAGAAGCTACCTGTAACTGAGTCAAGGAAGTCCATTGTTATGAACTTCACGCCCTGTCTGTATTGTTGAATTTTAATTCTTTACATGTGTGTTCTGCTAGATACCTAAGATTAGATTATAATTTCTTTGTTAATTTTGACCTACTGTCTGCTGTTGGTTTGACAGCTTCAATGAACCAATCGAAGTTTGAAAATCCGTATGGAAAAGGCTGTCCTTGGGCACTGTTGGGTTCTTGGTGGAAATGGGAGGTGGGGGTCACAATTAATTTAGTTATATCCAGTTCGAGTGTTTATTACCTGAGTGTTATGCCTAGTCACGTGTGAGGTGTCATGCGTGTTACATCTTCAGCATTAAAGCGCAGTGGCGATCACTGGCAGACATGCTTTTGTCTTACCGTTGCTGTATCAAGCCATTACTGTTAGACACAGGCTATGCTTATTGGCTTAGAAATAAAAGCAACGATTAAACACATGCTAATGCACTCACCATGAAATATGTCATGCAACTAATTATGAAGCCAGTGCTGTTTTACTTGCGTGTTTACATCCGATTTATTTTACTTGTCTCACCTGAATAGAAATGCACTTGATTTATAACAATATGCTAATATGATTTTATATAAGAAGTTTAATGAAGCAAATACATTTACAGACAGAGGACACTGCAAGAAAGGACACAGCATGCATTACTATGGGTTACATAAACAGAAATGTTTTTTTATTGTAGAGTTGAACAACATTAGTTTTATGTATAACCTTTGATTTGTTTGATTTGGTGAGAACCTGGGACATTTTAAAGACTTTATATAGGAATTTATCAGAGTGTTGAAACTACATTCATTCCTCAGTCAAGGTTGGCATGAACATGAAATGAAATGACATCATAGTACAGAACTTTTAATGGGGCAGTTAAGGACTCTGTACCTCTGATCAGAAGGTTGCGGGTTCAAATCCCGTGGTCAGAGTGATTCCGCTGTTGGGCCCTTAACCTGAGTAGCTCCAGGGAGTGGTTGATTCTGCTTCCTCAGTTGTATGTGGCCTTGGATAAAACCATCTGCTAAATACATTTGTGTAAATGTACTGAAACCATAGAGCTAATATTGATGGTTAAGGGTGCTTCTGAAGTGTCATGTCCAAAATCTGCTGACTTCAATACAAAAACTCCATCAGTTCTGCTGTAGTAGATCTTGCTTTTCTTAATTTTGATCATTCTTTTTGAAGGTTAACATTAGGTGTGTGATACTTTTGTCTGTTGTTAAGAACACATATGTAGCAACTGCATTTATGATATTTATGTACCAAGGGTGGGGAGTTGACATTGAATATGAAATTGAATACACCTGCAGGAGTCAGCATTTGAATTGGAAATGTAGGGCATACTTTAACGATGACATTCCCGCGTATTTTGTTCAACAGGAATACGTCACTCATGCTTTGCCAAAATGACTGGTGGGTATCGCTCTAAATATTGCCAATAAGGACCACCTAAACACAATTTGATGTAGGACTCTTCGTGCTGAAACGTCTGTCATCTAGGGTTTTTTTCTGTATGTCTTTTCTGGTGTCTTTATTCACATGAGTAGTCATGAGTGAAATCAGAAATTCCTAAGAGGACCTCTTGGTTTTGTGGCTTGTCCAGCAAAGATTCCACTTTCTCACACTCGTTTTTATCCATGTGAGATCTATTAGCTTTAACTGGCGATACATTTATGAAGCAGACGGTAAATGGTCTGTGTAGCTAATACTTTGGTCTAAACTGTACTGTTGGTGGTTTCACATTCATTTCAGCAGGTGGGACCTTTATGCTGAATCCTGAAAATGTAATTAACATTTTTGTGGCTGTATAATGAGAAGCATATGTATCAATTCTGATACAATCCTATCAGGCTGTACGTTTGATGGAAATTTTCACTTACATCCATTGTCCATCAAATCTCTAGGTTTTCCAAAACTTCCTCAAAGGCTGTTGTCTGTTCTGCACAAAATCTAGCTTTGAACACAGTAGCCTTGGACAAAATCCATCTAGTTTTATTGATAGCCGACTTGTCATAGTACCTGCCATGTAATTGTAACAGCATTGTGAATAGCTTGAGTTAGCTACACAAACTTTGGCAGGCTAGTGGTGAACCATTTATGGTTATAAATGCTGAAAATGTGCCTAATGTGCCTTTCTGAATCATTTTAGATGTGTTCCAGAGATTGATGTGTGTAACGGAAGGGATTAGAGATGTCCTGCTGGGCTTTTTAGTGCTGGAGTAGAGATTGCCTAAATGATGGACTTTGGTGAAACTACCAAACCAATGAATGAAGCTCGACAGAGGCTTCACCGCTGCATTTCCATGGTGACCCGATACTGAATAAACACAAATTCACTGTGTATATGGGAAGTGAGATTAAAGACTCCCCTGAAGTACAGTTGTTGGATTCTATGCATTTTATTCTGAATAATAAAAAAGCATCCTGCTCAAAAGGTACTGTGCACAGTTGATTCTGTTAAAATTATTTTATTGTCTTTTTAAAAATGCATAAAAACCTCACAGTATACGGTAGAAATGGGTTTTACATAGACGGTTAACAGGATCTGCATAGACGTATTGCTGGGTAGCATCTTATTGCTTTCTTTAAAAACATGCAAAATAATGCACATTATGCATTAAAATAACATTACATATACATGGACCACAACTACCCTAATAATAATAATAATAAAAATATTAAAACAGACTTCAATAATAATTAACAACAACAACCCAAAACTGAGTTGCTGTTTTTGCATAGTGGGGAAATCGCTAGTGACTTAACACGTAACCGCTTAAGGCAACTAAAAAGCAAGTACAGGGCATGAGCACAGCGCTGAGAGTGGGAGGCTTGAGAAGACTGGCTATTCCCCAGCTAGTTTACGATGTTAACGTCGCTCTCCGTAGTGTCCTTTGGTTGTGACTCAAGGCTAATGCTGCGTTCCAAATTAGAAAGCAAAACTTCACTCAGCTCTGAAGCAGAGGTTTCCCTTGGCACGTTAGAAGGTTGTAGACCCATGTTTGTTAAAATGTTACAGGGTCACTGGCACTTTCCATGCACTACAGATTTGATGGCTCTTCACACGACGGTGAATGTTTTTCCTAGCGCCTTCTAGAATTTAGAGCTAAAACCATCTTACAAAAGTTATAAACGTCACTTTGTTAAATAAGCAAAAACAAAAGCAAATCTCACATTACAAGTCTCCAGTAACCAGCTGGTAGGCAGTCTAAGGGAAAAATAAACGTGTCTTGTTTGAAACAGTTTTAGGAGAGAGAGTAGGTGGAAAGGGTGACTGATATACACAGGCTATACAAAAAAAGGAGGGGAAAAAAAGTAAGACTTTCCACAAACTGTCATCAAAAAACAAATGCAGGCAGCGTGAGGATACTCGAGGTGCGAACACGTGAATGGTTTGATTTTAAATTACAGCTACTGTACTGAACAATAACACAGCGGTCGTGGCTCAAAGTAGAAGGGCACGTTTTCATGGTGGGGCGGGGTCAGTCCGTCCCGTTCACAGCGCTCCGCCGGGTTCGGCACGGCGACGCCCTCACAAGTCCTCGTCCGTCACGCTGGTGTCGAGTGAGCGTGCAGTCAGCTCCTTGAAGAGCTCGTCATCCTTTAACATGCTCTGGAATGCAGTAAGTGAGAGATGGCGCGTGAGTCCTGGCCAATTAAAGTGGCTACTGCCATATGGTGAAATGTCAAATGGCAAACTCTAAAATGTCACTGAAGCAAGTCGAGGCGTTTTGGGAACTTCATGAAGGACAAACTGCATTCTACATAGAAAGCGGAATGGTTAAAAAAAAAAATCGGAATAAACGATAAATTTTGATTTGGAGGTGAAATTTCACTTACCGTCAGGTTATTAATACCCTCAGAGAAGGCACCAATTTGCCTCACAGTTCCTTCTGAATCTTCCATCTGCAAGACCAGAGGAAACTCAGACCCAAGTAACAATGCTTAAAAAGTCAAATCTTTAGATAAATGCTGACCAATTCATAGGGATGTATTCATACTAACTTGTTAAGAGATTCAAATTAAATTCCTGACTAACTCCTCTATGAAAGGAAGTTGACGTTGACGGCTTGACCAGAGTAGGCCAGGCCGCCCCTATTTGTGATGGGGTGCCGCCCTACCTGCTCTAGCCGGTCCAGCTCATCGTCGTAGATCCGGTGTCCTCTCAGAAAGCTGCTACCCTTGGGCATCTCCAAGTCCATGGGGCAGATGTACTCCTCGCTCTCCTCATGCCTCTTGTTCCGCAGCCTGCCGAAGGTCCCGAAGGTCAGCTTCCTGGGCTGTAGAGAATGGTGGACTGTAAAGCTGGGCTATAAGCACGCTGGCATGTGAGCCTCCCCTGCATGCAACACCAAATGTATTCTAAAAGCGCCCCCGGATACCAATTATTGAGTATGGAAGATGTCAGTGCTGATTTGGTAACTTGAAAGACCAACTCTAGCAGGGCATGCTGGACAAACTCACAATGCACATTAGGGGTGGTACATCTGTGTTATTACCGATTATTAGTTATTACTGGTGCATCACGATATGGATTACGCTACACCGTCAACACCGCAAAAAGTCAACAACATAATTATACAACTGCCCATTTA
>JAODKL010000062.1:15129231-15140382 GCA_026780765.1 Petrocephalus schoutedeni | reverse complement strand
ATTTGTCGCGAAATGGCTCAATAAAACAAAAACAGACAAACAAACAGGTTGACATAGCAGTGTGTTTAAGGACATGCACTCATGGAGGTTGTTGGGTCAAATCCCAGAAAGGCGATAACTGCAGGGCACATCAGCTGACTTATTTTGCAAAGAATTTAGGTGCATAAAGAGCTGGAAATTGCAAGTCGCTTTTGATAAACACGTGGCAAATGACTGCACATAAACACATGGTACAGTAAACCCTCTGAGTAGGGGGAGAAACTGACCTTGGTGGATTTCAGTTTTTTCTCATACTGCAGTCTCTCATCCTCCATTTCTTTCACCCTGTACCTCAGGTCACTGATTTCCTGGATCAACCCCTGGGGAGGCAGGGAAATCTACTTTTGGAACATGATCAGAGAGAACTACCTATAATACTAGGCCCCATACTATTAGCAAATCAATAGCGAGCCAACACACACCACTCAGCACATGGAAGCACGCAACTGCCGCTCCAGGATCCTGTGGAACCAAAGCTAGCCTCAAACAACCAGATATTTCACTTCACAGCTGTAAGTCAGTGTAGAAAAAAAAGCAGAGAAAACAAAGGAAACTGAGGCACAGAGGAAGAAAAATGTCTCTGATGATTTTTAAAAGAGTCAGGCCTTTCAGGAGCATGCAATGGGCCAATCAATGCTCAGCACTGCTGCAACGATTTTGTAAAAGCCCCCTCATGGGTAAAGCCACCCACACTGAAGAAACAAGTCAACTAGTTGTGAGCTCTCCCTGGAAAATTTGATATTTGTCCTTCGCCAGATATCTGCTCAAGGCACCATGATAAAAAGCAGCTTTGCCAGTTACACATTCCTGAAGGTTAGGACAGTTTAAAAAAACATATTAAAAAACTTTATGTCATAAAAGTATTTAAAATGGTTCATATGACTGGTTCTGGTGACCCACATCCGAACCAACCACTTGAGTGGACTATAAAAGGAAAGTCAAATTTTAACACCAGTAGATACTCCGAGTTCAGCACAAACGACATGCGGTTTAGCTTGACTGGAGTCTCTAACATGCCCGTGTGTCAGTGATCAGGTCAGTGATATCGACTGTAAACCTGCACATATTTGGGGTCATTATTTTCATCAAATGCACAGACTCTCAAGGTAGAGTAAAGGGCAATGGTGAGAAGGGATGTCAGACACCAGCCCTTACCTCACTGTCCCTGAACCCGTCATCAAATTGCAGATGGTCCTTCTCCATGGCAGTGAGCTTCATGTTCAGGTTGGAGACTTCAGCCATCAGGGTCAGCTTCTGCGTCTCCAGAGAGGTTCTGCTCAACAGCTCCTGAAGGTCGTAAGAGCCACAGTGTAATACCCAGATGTAATAACACTGCGATAATCACTTGGCAAGATACTGTTTGGTTAGTCCTGTATTAAACCCATTTTTCCACCAGCAAGCAAAACTGGAATCGAGCAAAAACCAGAATGGAAAGTAGGTTATGGTTAGTTTCATTTTCCACAGCAACTGGAGACACACCTGTTACATTACAAATAACAGGTCTATTCATCAGGTGTATCTGAATTGGAAAAACACTGAAACACCATGTGTTTCAGCAAAGTACTATTATATTAATAGAGCATTTCACATATTCCGGCTGAATTTAACCAAGTCTAGCTGAACATATACTTGCCTGTTAGTCAGAAATGCATTGCTCCAGTCTATTTTGACAATGTTAACAGAGAAATTTGGATGGTTACTACAATGCCTATAATTATCAGAAGGACAGGGCATGGGTCAAAAGCAACATGGTTTATAGAAAGAAAATAAGTAAATAAAGACTAGCTCTTCATTCCATCCTTCATTCCATTGCTCTGTTCTTCTTGTTAGCCCACTTAAAGCTGACCAGGTTTTTCCGAGGCAGAAATGGGCAGAAATGCCAGAGTAGCAGGGCCAACCTGCTGCAGCATTTCCTCCGTTGCATTCAGCTTTTCCCGGTGTTCCTCAAGGCACAGGTCCAAGTCCCGGATCTTTTCTCCCTGCGCTTCCACCTGGTCCGTCAGCACGCTCACCTGCAGAGCCGAACACCCGCGTATCACCACTGCGTGCTCTGCTCGTCACCTGCGACCGCCACGGACCCGAGGGACGGAAAAGCGGCATTTTACGGCTTACCTGTAAGATCAGAGACTCCTTGTCACTCTCCAATCTACCAAGTCTTTCCTGGTAGACGTCGCCACTGAGGGAAATGTGTCCATTTGTCTAAAAGAAATAAGAATTAAGGAGACACTATTTTAATTTGGCATGTATAGGTCTTTTAGCCTTTATTTTTATAAAGCACAGTACAAATTAGCAATTGAGCCACTTTTTAAATGTGCCTGAAATATGACTATTTAGGTGGTAAACTACACCCAGCTTAGAGCCAGATCACCAACCCCTGCTGATCTCCATGCTTTGGACTCCGTATTTAATTCAGCATGATCAGTGAGGACGTCATAATCTGTGAGCTGTTTAACATTTGCATTCAACACTATCATCAGTGAATATAGGTGTGCAAAGACCGACAACTGTCCCATGTCCAAGAGAAAAGATCACCCATATTACAGAACAGACTCCTATGGACCCCAAAACTCATCTGGATTGTCCAATAACTCATTAAAGCTGGCAATTAAAAGAACATCTTTGAGGGCTTGTGCCATAAAAACCCATTTCATAAACAGATACAAATTCCAACATTGCTAGCTGTTAACCAAATCGCTGACAATCGAGTTCTGTGTGTTCAAAACAGCGGCAGCTTCCCGGATAACTATTCTAATAATCATCACCGTAACATACGGCAAATCAAGGGGAAACACAGGGAGAGAGGACAGCGGGCAGTCTGAGGGCAAGTTTGTCTATTGGTCCCGGGGGCAAACACACGAGGACCGAGAAGACTGTGTGACACAGCTGTACAGCAGAGGCCGGATGCAAATCCAGGTCTGGAGCTGCAGGGCAAGACCACCACACCTAAGCAGCTATGTCACAGTTACCAAAAAAAAGGACAAGAGTTCCTAAAACACACACACTGCGATAAAATTAACCAATCACAGAATACATTACAGTCTCCAAAACCAATCAGAGGATCCGGCTAAGGTCAAACAGATTACGGCAGGGAGATAAACACGAACTGAGGAGCGGAGAACATCATTCCCGTCAAGCTAAATTGAGCTGGGGGCTGGCTGCACATTTGCCACTTTACTTGCATATTTAGAGGGGTTCAGAAAAAAGTACAGGCGTATCGTTTCTGGCCGGAAAAAATGATCTTCTTACCATTTCCTGATGATTTCACCAGTATTAAATTTACCCATATTGAATTGATACAGCAACGTGAATGGCTTGAATTTAGAGAAAAATGGTTTCATCCCGCATCTGGCCACCTCAAACGCTCCGCACCGGTGTCACATGGTCCGTCATGCATGTTTCGTATTAAGTGCCCCCAGAGGCGGCCGTACGACGGAGACTGCTGGGCCAGTGGTAATCCTATGTGGATGAGGCCAGACTGCCAAACCCGTTAGGTGTTTGGCGGAAAAGCGACACAGAAAGTGAGTGAAAAGGCGCCGATTCGGGAAGGTCCCTGCAGGCCAGACATGCTCAAAAGCTACAAATATCACACTATCACAATAGCAGCCTTCTCTCTGGCAGGCATCAATCCATCCTCACCCACAGTGAAAGTGAAAGAAAGAAAGGGGAGGCAGACAGTTGAAAAGCAGGCCTATAATAAAGTGGAGGATCAAGCTTTTTTTCCCTCCATGTTTATGGGGTCCCCCCCCCCCCCCACCCCACACACACACAGCATTGCCTTTGGCTCCATCCCGATGTCTGACTCCAGGACCTCTTTGTTCTGCTACATTTAGAGCTTTCGGATGAGCGTGGTTACATCACCGAGTCTGATGTAACCCAGACGACGCGGAGGAGCCTCGTCACGGCGCGGCTCGCCGCTTCCAGAGACGGGCTGCTGCTTCCAGGACACATACCAGGGAAGGTTCACTGGGCGCAGCCTGGCTGCCGTGAGACGGGCACAAAGTGGCCCAGGCTGGAGCAGAGGAGCTTACCAGCCTTAATTAAATCCAAAACAAAAAGTGATTCTCAGATATATGCATAAGCCTTACATTTAAGTATGACCGCTTGCCCCTTTCAGGAAAACTGTCCCCTATTATTAACGGCTGGTGCACAAAGCAGCTCACCAAACAACGCAGAAGGTGAAATAAACTGGGTCACTTGCTATCCTACGAGGCAGGCGGACGTAAAGACATAAATCCATGAAGTCAAGGCAAGTCTGTATAAAACAGCCCTGTTGTCATTTTTACTTTCATAAAGAAACACCCCTGTTCAGATAAAAATGTTCTGCTTCGATTAATACAGACATTTCTCGAAACACTATTTAATAGCGACACTGGTTTTCAGGGCTACTCATCTAGAAGAACAGAAGAAATGTACCCAATACAACCTGAATGTTTATAGTCAAACCAAAATTGCTGCAGCAATGCTCTACGCAAAATAGCATGACACTATATTTACGCTACGGATATTTTATGTCTTTTACAGTTCACAGCATGAAACAAAAAAAGCCAGGAGCTGAAAAGGTATGTACAGCCAGCATGTGATGGTTAGCACGCATGTGATGGGTATCATGCATGGATGCCTCAGGTATAGCGTTAGCATGCTAATGGGTACGGACAATGTTAGCACAGGCTGGAACTTACCAGGCGTCCCTGTAGCCACTCTATCAGGTACTCAGAGGTGGAGTCTGGGATCTGGCAGCGTAGGCTCTCTCGCTCCTCGGTGCCCATGATCTCCAGCGACGCCCGCAGGTCCTCTGCCAGGTGCAGAGTGCGCAAGCTGCCCATGTAGGGAGACGTTGGCGACTGGCAGTCGAAGATGCCATTGGTGTAGTCCAGCGCCTTGGAGCCTGGGGAAAACCACAGCTTTCGCTCAAAACCCTGGCACCGACAGCTGGAAAGCAAATGATTGTAGGTTTAACCTATTCGTGCTTAAGGTCAAGGCCGCTGCTGACCCTACTCACTTTCTACCGTTAGCTCAGTTTAGCTCTGAGCTAAAAGCACATCCGTCATACATTTCCTTGAAATCCGACTGAATAGAAAGCCGGAGCACTTATCGAAGAAGCAGGGGACAGTGGAAAGACGCACTCCAGGCGTCTTATTTACAAATACGACCTTGAGCATTTCGGTCAAAGCACATTCACCAAGGCGAAGGAGCCTCCGACCTGCATTGCATCACTGTTTTAGAGGTTGGAGATGTTCATTTATTGAAGCTCGAAGACAGAGGAAGAAAAAAAATAGTAACAACACTGAGAGGGAAGTGAGCAGGAGGCAGAGCGGTTAAAGACCCGTGCACAGGGCAGGAAAAAGGTCTCATGTTGCCAAGTCCAACAATCTGACTCGGACTCCCGTGGACCTGAAAACTCTCCTGGGATTGTCGAATTATTAGTTTAAGGGTCTGATCTGTGCAGTTCAGAAGGGATTAAGATACAGGACTCACAAACAGATGTTTCGCTTTCAGCAGCACAAGTCAGCCGACAGCGTAAAAGCTGCAGTTACATGCGCAACTCAAGCCACAGGATGTCATGCGACCTGGCGCCGCATTTCCAATGGAAATGTCAGCTCTATAATTAAACGGAAAAACGAAAGGGAGGATCCTTCTCTGCATTGTTTTCTCGCATCGATAACAGAGCACACCCTCAAAGTTTATTTAAACACCTCAGTGTTGCCAGAGGGGGTCACGCGTGAATAGAGAGAGCCAGACGAAAATATCTGTCAGCAAACAAATCTGAAACCCCTTTCCCACATTATGAGAATGGGAAGAGGAGACAGACTTTGAGCTGAAACGCAGGCATTTCTGCACCGTGCGTTTCAATGAGTGCCAGCTCGGCTAACCTAGGCTGTCCCCTATAGCAACCCAGCTCCCCGCATGCCTTCGCATTACCTGCAATTATCCCATCCATCTGCTCCAAGGCCGCCGCCAACATATCACTGGCATCAGACATCATCTTCAGAACGTACAGTGACTCCTGAAAAAAAGAAAGTTAAAATCAATGTCTAATAAACATCACGCAAAGACAACTGAGAGACGCCATCATTCGTTGGGTTTCGAAAGGCGCCATGCGACTCAGCGGGTTAGGACTTTCACATGTAAATCAGAAGGTCATCAGCTCAGATCCCCTGGTCAGAAAAGCGATTTCACCTTTGTGGCCGTAAGCCAGGCCCTTTCTCAAATGCGCATTGCTTTGGATAAATATGTCCACTAAATACCTAGTGATATTTTATAGGAAACAAAGCAAAAAAAAAGCAAGGCTGAATTACACTTAAAAGAATATATCAGCATAAATTGTACAGCTGAGGTGGACAAGATCAGTTTCAAGCTCAGTTTGTCCATCCAAACATCCAGGAATATGAGCTCACAGGCCACAGGTCAGAGTCACCCTCCAGTCAACAGCAGCCCCACACTAACATTCTGCAGAGGGATCCAGCTTCTAAGCGCAGATTATGTTCAATTACATTTGACGAGACCTATTCCAGTTCCCCCGTAATACAGTCCCATTTGCTTTGGGGTTGGTGTCTAGGCCAACAATTGAGCCGTTGTGCTAGTTTACTGCATGAAACATTCGAGAGAAAAGGATGCTGGAGAAGCGACGGAAGAGTCACAGCCAATGACAGAGCCCCTTTTATACCCTATCGTCCAATGGGATGCTGACAAAAACTCATCTGCATATTTGGACAAGTCGCACTTGTGTTAAATTTCTCCTTGCTACAGGAAGTCAACCAGTTTCAGGGCGCGGCAGCAAGCCCATTTCACATTAGCCATGTTAAGCATTTATTTCACGGTCTTTGAGCGCCGACTGTAAAATGTAACGCATCCTGCACAGAAGTCACTATTTGCCACATTTAAATGCCATTAAAAATATGTCTGCATACAGAATGCCATTATTTAACGGACATGTACGGTAAGTTTGAGAGTTATTTGGGAAGCTTGGCAACATCAGCCCCTAATAGCACCTTCATCATACCAGATAAGCTAAAAGCCCTTCTTAACGCATCCATTCCATCAACCTTTTGCCCTCGTCTACATGCTGGCAGAGACTAAGCAACAGTGGAACGTTGGGGGTTGGGGTGAGTGTGTGTGTGTGTGTGTGTGTGTGTGTGTGTGTGTGTGTGTGTGGGGGGGGGGGGCTCTTCAGCTACAGGAACAGCCCCCTTTTTATAACCTGATACATATCAGCTTAACATTAAAATGTAATGTGATTTTAATGTGTAATGTGCCATGTGATTTGATTCAGTTTATTCAGTGAATGAGTCAATGCATCAGAACCTTTGATATCTATCACAATTTGATTTATTGATGTTGATAAACTAAAACTTTTTTTTTTCCCCCACAAATACTGACACGGTTGCTTAATTACACACTATTAATGGAATCCGAACAAAAGAGTCTCAGAACATTGAATGAATGAATGAATGAATGAATGAATTAGTGAATGAATGAATGAAGCATTGATATAGCGCTATTCAGGGCACCCAAAGCACTTTACAGAACCAATGGGGAGCCACTGGAGCCACCCCCACCACGCAGCACCCACCTGGACGATGCGACAGCAGCTATTCATCAGTAGCTAAGGAGGTGAAGGGACAGGAGAGAATTCACCAATTAGATATAGGGGATGATTAGGAGGCCTGAATTAAAAGGGCCACAGCTGGCAATTTTAGCCAAGACATCGAGCCCTACATCCAGGTTCACATTTGGGAAAGCCCTCCGTCTCAGTTGGTACGGGTAACCATTGTATGGGAACTGAGATCCAATGATAGCTCTGCATGGTCTCAAAACTGCCAAGACATATGGGGTCATTCCACTGGACCAGGTGCACCCTATGGTGCAAACATTGGTCCTTCATGACATACACAGCTAAAGAAATGCAAGAGTAGTTTTATGAACACTTAACCGCTGCAGGAAGTTCTGGAATGCAGAGTGTGGTGTACGTTTCTACCGACACTGACTCCTGAAATAACTGGAGGGTTTTCTTCTTGAAGAATGTTCCCATGTGCCACTACACAGAGATTAGCACTAACAAGACAGCATTACAAGATGGACTGAAGCTGTTCTGAAGGCAAAATATAGTCCTGCTCCCAATATTAATATTTTAAGTGTTGCTATTTCATCCACCCGAAGTGCTGTTAAGGCAATTTAACCTTTCCAGCTATCAGACACAAGGTGCCAATTGGCTGCAATTAAAAAAGCCACAGCCTATGATTCTGCAAAGCCCTGCCCACTTAAACCCCTCCTTTGTAGGGCCTTTGCTTGTCCCCTGCAGGATGTGGCGAGTAAACAGTCCATACACAGTCAAAGAACGGCTCAGCAGTCCTCGACTTTTAGCGTGACACACTGAGAAACCCCAAAGAGGGCGCAGCCTGGCCCTCTTCGGAACTGAAGGAAAAAAAAAAAAAAAAAAAAAAGTGGCATCTTGCCCAGCGAAGATGGACACCAGCATGCAGAATGAACAAAATGTGTTGGGAAGGAACAGGTCTGAAGAAAGCACACACATGTCTAAAGGAGAAAAGTCCCTGAGCCACAAGCTTTCATCCAGCTGCTATTGGTCATTGGATAAGGTCTTCATGAACATTATCTAACAGCATGTTGCCCGATGCAGTGGATTTAAGTCCCACGATCATCCGTGGGATGACAGTACTGAGGATTCATAAACTGCTGAGCAAACAAATGGCATTCTTAGACAGGACAAATAAAAATAACAGAGGAATTCATTACATGCCGTTTGCAAACTGAAGCGCAGTACAGATTACAAATATACAGAACCAATAGCCTTCAATGTGGGGCAACTCACACATACATGTTTGTACTCCTGCCTTAATGAGGACTGTACATCCATTTCTATGAGGAAAAACCCGAATCCCAAACACTGCACCCTTAACTCCTACCCAGCCCTAACCTTAACCATAAGTAACCAACCCAAAAACAAGACTTTTTTAGTTTTTTGATTGCCTTCACAGATTTTTAGAACATTGAGGTTATCCAAATGGGGATCAGAAAAGATGTCCCCAAAAGCAGGGAAATTTCATGTTTTACTACACTTTGGGGACATTTTGGTCCTCAAACGTGATCTATGCAAACACACACTCACACTCACTCACACTCACTCACACACACACACACACACACACACGACCTCCATAGTGGACCCTCCACAAATGGGAAATACTAATGTGTAATTAAAACCAGAATATTTAAAAGAATGACACTTGATACTTAATTTACAATTATGAATTAAAAGCACATTAGCAGTGGTTAATAGCTACAGTAACAGAACTGAACAGTTATTAGTAATGGTGAAACTTATTTTGAAAATTATTTTTAAAAAGAAAGAACTCCCATGGTTAGACAGCTGTTAAGTCACAAATGCTGCTTTAAACACTGCTAAACCACAGCTAAACCCTCAAATTAAAACCAGGGCATCCTCAGCTTAAATAGTTAGCCGAAATAGATCTGCCTTTCCCATCTGGGAGCAAGAAACGGTCAGAAGCGAGCTCCAGCGCAGCTCACATCGACCAGCAAACTATTTAGGGCCAGGATGCATATTCATTTTGGGCAACCACAAGCCCCCTTTTGTGATGTCTAAAAAGTACTCAGTGTGGCGTGGGACACTTTCAATGAGTGTTATATGTGACATGTAAACGACACACAAATCCATACAATACAGAAATTATTGTCATGCTGTCCTGTCGGATTAAAAATTCCCAGTGAACTCTCTATGTCCCAGATCAGCTGGAAACCAGACCTAATATTTGTTTGGACTTTGATTTCGCTGTACGACTAACAATTGCAATCTACTGTCTGGGAAACGGCATGATTGTAGTCAGCTGTTATACCAGTCCTAAAATCTAGGAATGACCCAACATCATTGCAAAGTACTGTAGCAATTCTGGAATTACAGTCACACATGCCTAGGCACAAAAACCAGACGGATTATCTTCATTTTCACATCTAAAAACCATTCTTCCCAGTGCTATTGATGGCTTGGATTTGTGCGGCACAGGGATGAAACACTTTGCTGAACAGCTGTTTCCCACCCTGGAAAAAAATATATATTTGTGCCACTAGCAAGTTTTAAAGAGCATATAAATATCAAACAGTTTGTTGATTTTCCCATCCGCTTGCTGGCACACAGAATGACACACAAACATGCACAGCGAAGAGGTGGAGTTGACCCAAGGGAAAAGGCCTCGTTCACTGCAGAAGAGGCCTCAGGGCTTAGCCTCATGAGCCATGTGGTACATACTATCTTGGCAGCTCACTTTCAAATCACCTGTCTATCACAGGGCCACAGGGGGAAGCCTACACCCAGATGCAGACGTATAGGTAGAAGGACACCATGGATGGGATGCCAGTCCATCAAGGCACCCTGAAGCATGCCTGGTCACAAACAAATCACACTGACAGGGCAACTCTTGGATTCCAGTTCAGGTAACTGCATATCTTTGCACTATAGGAATGCAGTAAGGAAACCCATACAACACAGGCAGAACATGCAAACTCCACAAAATATATAAATTATATGTTTGCAAGAGTACATCAATGTAATTATATACATTATTAGTGTGACATGCAGGGAATTTAACAGATATTTTCAAAGACATCAGAATCCATGATAATATCTTTCTCATAATTATCCACAGAACAGTAATTCTAAGAAGTCCCAGGAGACTTAACAGTGATACAAATTGTTAAATAATAATAACAATAATCAAAAACAATAATCATAGGGTTTCAAAATCATGAGAACTACACTAACCTGATATTTGTAAACAGAAAATAGAATGGCAAGTTCATGAAATGGAAGTTGTCCAAATACATAAAATCAAGAGCAAAGGCATATAGCCATATACTACATTGAAAGTCTGATTTGGACAAACACCAAACGCAGTAAAGGTCCGAGTTCATTTTTCTTGGAGAGACGTGCATCTGGACGGAAAACACCACAGAGGGAGCTCCATAATGAATATGGTTCACCACCATCCCGACCTGCAACCAAAGGCTAACATCAGCAAAGGTACCCAGCAACGCTACAAACACCCACACCCATCTACAGTGACCGAGCATCAACCCCACACA